>OX465262.1:4880194-5251970 GCA_949987775.1 Aproaerema taeniolella
CGTCGCGGAAATGACTAAAATGCATATATATTTATTTTATTTTATGATTGTCATAAGCATCTCTGCCATGTGTAACCCGTATTATTACCATTTAGCTTTGATTCCATATAAAATTTTGTTATTTATTTTATAGGTAGGTGAAAAAAATATATTTTCGAGTGTCAAAACTATCAACAACATTTGGTAACAATTTTATATCTAAAATAAATACATTTGTTTTGCAAATTATATTAGTTTTTTTATGACTACTTTATCATAAATCTAAACAAACAAATGTGAATTACACCTTATTTATTCTATGCCTAAAACTAACGGACTGATTTTGATTGAATATGCTGCTCTAGATTAATAAATAAGCTACTTTTTATTCTAAAAAAACTTAACCTTATGTTCCAACAAATGGCGTAGTAAGTATTAGTATATGAAAATATGAACAGTGCTTTCTGCAATTCTTTCTATCGATAAATAGCTAATTCACTCAGTCGAGCTTTCAGTGAACCGGCTTATCTGCAAATCGTGCCATCGGCAAAAAAATAATATTTAGAACGTCTTTTCGGCGAATTGAGCTGTCGGCACAACAAGGTATCGGCTGAAGATTTTTTCTTTCAGCCGATCGTCGGCGAACAGTGATTTTTATATACAATTATATCGTTCAAGAGTAATTCTATGAACCCTTGCGAGCTCGAGTTAAGTGCTCGTGTATTTTATGTTGAGTTTGAAGTTGAGATCCTTGTCACAAATCCTCCTCCGTCGACGATTTTTTCATCTTAGGCTATTTTTGCAACCTGCTTGGCTGATTGCCATTTATATAAAGTGAAGTGTTCTGCGCTACATGATATTGACGGAATTGTGGCAATACATATGGGTCTATATTTGAGAATCTATCTATTCACTTTTATTTACTAGTTCTGGAAATTGGTTAAGCCTTTAGAGAAGTACCTATTCAGTTGTACAACAACTCAACTATAAGTACCATAACCTTGCCTCTCGTGAACTGACTAGATGTCTTACCACTGCAATAAAGATTTATTCCTAGTGCAGGTTGAGTCGGCTGACAGTCTGTCCCATGAAGAAACCCAACAGGCATATTTATTACCAACTGTACTTTAAAACTGTACCTACTGCTTTTAAGTATTTAAGTAATGTTAGTTATTACTACCCAGCAGCATGTCAAAGATTTATTTGTTTGTTCTCGGGTCATGGGTGTTTGTATAATTTGTCATTATGTGTGTTTCAAGGGACCCATGACACAAGGGAAAACCTTAGTGTGGGCCTTTGATTGTGTAGCGTTTATTTATTTGTTTATTCTTAATTATTTTCGAGAGCAAAATGAGGATGAGGATGATACCCCAGAAATGACTTTGTTGATTGGAAGGGTTTGTACGTATATTTATTATTTAATGAAACTATGTATCTTAAAAATCAATCAGGGTCAAAAACATTTGATTCGTGTAATGTAACTTTAACCGTAGCATGTCATATTACATAATCTAGTTACCTTAAAAAGGAGATGCTTTGCATTTTTATTTAGATTGCATTTGAATTTTTATCTATATCTGTTTAAACTGCAATTTTTATCTATATCTGTTTAAAAAAAGCTTTATTAATGCTTTTATACTAGCAAAATTTAGGGCTCCTCATATTTATTTTTATTTATTTTATTTAGTCATTTATTTGCTAAAACAGAACATAACAAATTTACAAAAGAATTCTTACAGATAGGTACACAATGCTATAAATTATAGTCACAATAATTCTCTTTCTCATTAAGCTAAAGAACTTTTTTTAAAGGAACCCATTTCAAACATCAACAATTTTTTTAGTTTTAAAAGGCGATAGCAGCGCCATTTCGCAGCTATTAGTACTAACAGTGTCATGGGCCTGACCAAATGATTTCAAATGAATGAAGCGACAAGTGCCAAAGTTCACGGCGCAGCACGGTGCAGGGATTCTTCGGAATGAATCTCAGTGTTGCCGATGTAAAAAATATAACGGCGGCTGTACACTCTCGTACGTCAGCGACCTGCCTCTGCCTCGAGTGCGTACGTTTACATTACACTCTCATGTCCATCAGTACAGACCAGTACCATTGAGTCCTTTGTTTTTAAATATAACGCAAGTACGTGCAAGTATGAAGAGTTTTATTTCGATATGATACGAAGAGTCATTTTTGTTCAAGAAATTTTGAAAATAGTTAAAATAATGAAGATAAATTTTTTGGCAAAAAAAATGATGCCTGTTAAAAAAAAAATGATGCCTGTTCATAATACTTTTTCATTTTGCTGTGATTCTACCCGTTTTGTCACGTTATTTTCAAGATTATTCGTACCAAAATCTAAGTACCGTAGTCAGTTCGGCGCTACCCACGCTCACTTAGACGACTGCAGTTCCGTTGTTTATAGCTCGATTTAAACGTTTTTAGGTTCATTAGAATGCTGATAAGTGTAACTATTTTTTTATGATAAGCTTAATTACCGTACTCCTAACGGTTTCTGTTCTTTTCACATAGTAAAAAAAGTAAAATTTTACAAAATGTCGTTTTTTGAAAATATTTATTTTGTTACTAAGTTTACACTAATAAATCTTCAAAACAAACAATGTATATTAAATTATCTTTCATTTGAGACCCTATTAAAGTAAATCTGCCCAGTAGCTGTTATCTAAATATAGCGTAAATAAAATAGGCCCAGCCGCCATCTTTGTTACGTCATAGCTACCCCCTCCATACCCTTAGAAAGTGACTACCGCACTTTTTGTGTTCAGGAATGTATGCCGAATAAGTACATACCAGTAGTTCGTATGGCGGAGGTAAGTCCCACGGAAATGAACTCATTCTCCTTGGGTCCCGTTCTATATAGCAAAACACTGTATTATTTAATTCTATAACTATCTTCAGGTTTAATGCAAAAATCCAGATGATTTTAGATTAATCGCGCAGAACCGCTCACGTATTTACAGATATTCTTTGTTGTGATCAACCACAAAGACATTCTTAAGAATACTGGGATTTTTGCAATGATCCTAAAAATAGCAAGTGATGAGAAAAACCTTTTTTTTTAACAAATTAATAATAATTCGGTTCTATGCAATATTTATAGAATAATAACGAAACTTCCGATTTCTCAACTACCCTACCACATATAATTTACTTTGTCTTAGTTTAAATAACTTTATTGAAAGATTACTTTCACCAAAGAAAAAAATACATATTTGACTTACAAACCATCTCAACCAAAAAGGATGTTCTCAATTCCAATGTTTGGGTATTTTTAAAATATCATATGGAATCTTTGGACAAAGTCATCCTGTTTTAAAAGGGATTAAACCACATCAAGAATAACGGTATTCACACTAACACCGCGTATTTAATACGCACGCACGCACTAGGTACTGTTATTGCCCCAAAATAGGTACGCAAGTTTTTTCTTATTTGCACTTTATTGCGAGTGGGAAAGAAACTTGGTTACTTTGGAGTTGGAGCGTGAACAGCCTGAGACGGCGCTAGAGGTATGAGACCAACGCGTCCGCACTGCCCCTCCAAAATACATATTCAACACCGACATCTTTCGTCTCTCAATCAATCATAAAATACTCATTACAAAAATACTGTACAATTAAAATAATTATTTGAAGGTAATAAACTCTTACCGATAAATCGTAAGCGATTAATGCTCTGATATAAACTACTCCCGACTCTCCTTCAATAATACACCATTCACAAATTATATACAATGTCTTACTTTATTATACATGTTACATAAACACACATCCAAATTTGATCCCAAACTGTATAGTCTTTAACCTCGTTCTATTTTCTAAATTAAATAATGAGATCGAACATAAACATATGGAATTCTTGAATGAGTAGAAACAGGATTCGGTTTTACTCACGGAAGGCGAAAGCAGTCAACGCGACGATATCTAAGCAGTTCATTATTTGATACCACATACACTTTTCCCTACAATTAAACGATTTTGTAAATTTGAACAAAGCCAGGATTTATTCATAAGTATTTAGACATATTTTATATTTTAATTTCGTTCAAGGCACTGATTTCTATCAATTGATAACTGGTTCTGTTTGATTTAGTTAGCTCATCCCAGCTTCTTATCCTAAATAGCCAATATTAAAATATTTAATTCACAGTACAAATATATCGTATGAAAATACACACATGACTCTGCGTACATATACTATACTAAAAATAGTATTTCAATGTATTTTATAATATACATCAGATGTAAATAGATTTCCAAACATTCTGGGAAAATTACAATTTGTACAAAAATATTTTTTGCTCGAGTGCAAAAATAGATCTGATTAGGCATTGTAGACATACCGCGGTAGCGCAAATTATTTATTTAAAGGTAAGTGGGAAGAAGACATTGGAGTGCGCGCCAATCAAAATGGCGGTAGTGGAATGTTGCGGAACAAATTTTAACTGATGCCATGCCACAAGTTTACTGTTCGAACTTGTTCAAATAATATTAATAACAATAGTGTTCGATTACCTCGTCGAGGAAGAACCGATCGATTAGTCGTAAATGACGGTTTTGTTTGTGTGTTCAGTCTCACGTGGACTCGCGCCAGCGCCATTGGTCTCCCTCAGTGCTTCGACAAGTTCAATGGCAAATCTGCAACAAGTCAATATCACTATTATACAGGGTGTAACCAACAATACCGAGTAGAAATATTAAATACTAGCTTAATACTTCTGTTGCCCGCGATTTCGTTCGCGAGGAAAAGTAGCCTAAGTCAATCACGCTGATCCGTCGCTTCTTTGCGATATTAAGAAAGGACAAACAAACTTTTACATTTAGTTATAAATGCCAGAAATAGCACATCTCAGCTAGAAATATATAAGTTTATAAAATTTTATATGGGGGTGACTTTAAATTAGTTTGCAAAACTTCAGGGTGTGATTGTACCCATGAAACTGAACCACTTTTCCCAAGGAACCCTAATGAATTTCTCAAAAGAAATAACGACTTCCCATACAAAGGAAAATCAGCTGATCGCACAAGTTGTGTGGAGGTTATGGAGGCAACATTTTTTTTCATATTTCGGTCTTTTTTCCTAGGGGAAAGTTGTTGAGATTCGTGGACTGATTAACATCCTCAATTTTCGCTCAGTAGTAAAACTTTAAGGAGGACGGATTCTCATCCTTAGTTTTAGCTAACTGATTTAAAGTTATATTTTAGTCTGTCAATTGGTAGGCCGTGGTACAGACCTGAAGTGGGTTCGTCCTTAGGTATGTGGTCCGTGAGCAACGCGTGGGGGTGGGGGTGCGGCAGCGGGGCCCACGGGCCGGGCGGCGCCGGGGCCATCGCGTAGTGCATCCACAGCGGGGGCCGCGCCCACAGCGGGGCCGCGTACCCGTAGTACGGCAGCTCGCGCCACTCGTCGCGGGACGGCGAGCCGCGGTAGTGCGCGCCGCCCGCGCCGCCCCACGCCGCGCGCCCGTACGCCGGCGCCGGCGCGGGCGAGTACGCGGCGCCGCGGTACGACGGCGGCGTGGGCGAGTCGCGCGCCACGCCCGGGCCCGGCGAGCCCAGCGCCAGCGCGCCGTACCGGTAGCGGTAGCCGTCCGGGCTGGGGCTCGGGTCCGGCGAGTGCACGCTCCCCGGCGACTCCGTCTTCAGCGGCGCGTGCGAGTGAGGCGAGCGGCGCGGCGGGCCCTCCTCCCCCATCGACAGCAGCGAGTGGATGCTGTAGCTGCTCACGTTCTTGGAGACGGGCGGCTCCTTGCGCGACGGAGCCGTGCCGTTGTGCGAGCGCGTGCCCTCCGCCGGCGCCGGCTTGGCCGCGTGGCTCGGGCCCGGCGACGCGGGGTACGACGCCGTGCTCAGGGTGGGCACCGTTTTCGCTCGACGCTTCATTCCCTGGTCCTCGAGACTGACGCGCTCCAGCTCCCTCAGTATCCGTTTCCTCGGTGATACCATCATGTGCTCCTGCCGGCAGTTCGCCAACTTCGCGTTGACCGGCACCGGGAGGGAGGCTATTCTCTCGCGCAGCTTGTCGATCGTTCGGGACAACTCCTTCCGCCTCAGTGCAGACCGGGTTTTCTTGTACACTCTTAATTTATGATACTGATACGGTTTCTTGAGTTTCATATGGTAGTACTTTTCTCGGTCGTAATCCGTCCACCGATCGTCATCGGAAGTCGATTTAGATTTAGAATCGGAGGCGGGGCCGTCGACGGCGTCGTCGCCGCCCGCGTCGGTCTCGCCGTTTCGCTTTCTCTCGCAGACTCCGTTGGGGGTAGGGCGACGGAAACCGTTGGGCGCGGCGTCGAGGTGACTCGTGTCGTAGGGGCGGCGTCGCTTGAGCCGGCTGGCGGCGGCGATGACCGGCGTGTGCAGCGTGGCCGGCCGGCAGTAGTACATGGCTAGCTCTTTGGAGAGGTTGCGGCGCGGGGCGGCCTGCTTCCAACAGTGGTCGCGCTGCCAGGGCGAGGACTGAATGGAGGAGTTGTCGTCGGAGACGCTGAGCGAAGCGCAGGCGGGCGGCGGCGCGGGCGGCGTGTGCGGCGCGGCGGCCGGCGGCCAGAACGTCTTGCGCGGCACCGAAACCCAGCCCGCGCGCTCGCCCGCGCCGCCGCACCCGCGAACCAACTCCAGGATGAACTTGCCATCTGGAAACCGCACGTGCATACTGTATTTATTTTACCCCTAGTAATTTCTTGGTCTATTGGGTCATTGTACAGTCTAGTCTAAGTTGACCACTGGTGAGGCCAGCTACAATCTTGCGAAAATCACTTTTCAGAATTTAATAATAACTCTATTGCTCTGCCTTTCCCCAGCCGAGTTTTATATTATACAGAGGGCCACAGAACAGGTTACCACACATGCCCACTCTGTACAAGATGGTTTTGTAATGAAAATAATGCATTGGCCTCTGTACCTATAGATGTCATTTTTAAATAGGACATTCAAAAACCTATGTATCTAAGTACCTACATTTTATCTGGAAATACCGTTTTTTATTATTTGACAACCCTTAATGAGCTCAGACTATTATGACTATTAGAAATATCTAATTATCTCAGTCATATCTTTACACACAATATTGAGTTATCTTTATGCTGTAATCACTTATTAAAAATAATCTGTTTTGTCAATTAACAAGATAAAAAAGATTACTTATATAGACCATTATAAAATTTTCAGTAAAAAGTCTGTTTATTAACAGTAAAATCACACTGATAGTGAGTAATAAAATACTGCAATACCAATCAATTAGTTGTATCAACTTCAACAATACCAGGCAGTATATGGATTTATCTCTTGTGCTAGGTAACTGAGGCTATCTTTAATGTTGGCTCCTCATCAAAAAGTATCCAGAACCAACAGGACTATGAATCCCACTGATTTCTCTGAGATATCAACGACTAAATAATTTTAATAAATAAAAGATTAATGTATCAATTTAGACACAATAAATCATATTTAGTTTGAAAGTAAAATTACTAGTAAAATATATTACTTGTCATAAAGATATTTTCCCTTTGCATCTTATTATATCATAAGAGTATACTGCTATCTTAATGACAAGATTTTATCTATCTATCTACAGAGGGGAAGCCCGCCAGGTACAGGCGGGTGATCAGTCCACTTACTTGGGTCCCATTTCACCCAATTCCCCATAGCAGATTAGTAACTTAAACAACATCCCTACTAATATTATAAATGCGAAAGTAACTCTGTCTGTCTGTCTGTTACCTTTTCACGCCTAAACCGCTGAACCGATTTTGATGAATTTTGGTACAGAGATAGATTAGAGCCTGGGAAAGGACATAGGCTACATTTTATCCCACAGTTGGGCACGATATAACCTGTAGTCCACGCGGGCGGAGCCGCGGGCGGAAAGCTAGGCCTTATAAGTTTTTAGCTACAAGGCTTATAAGGCCTTGTAGCTAAAAACTTTAAAATAACTATCAAAAGTTCCACAAACCACTGAGTGTCAATGATTAGATATCAAGTAGCAAGCACTTGCCTTATATGTTTGCTTACAATATTACAGAATGTGCTTACTGCTATCATCTGAGTAAGGTAAGTCAATTGGATCTATTTACACAACCCACAACATTTGATACTAGAAGAAACAATAACTAAATAAACTACTTAATCATAGGTCATTTTATATTTATGTAAAATTCATGTTAGACTGTTTGACATAATAGGCTATATTAAAATATTGAGTAAGATGATTTTTTATATTGTTTTTGTAAAAGTAGTAGGTATACTGAGGATAATACTTGACTATGGAACCCTAAAAAGCAACTTCATAATTAGGTACCTATTTTGAGCTAGTTCATAAATTATCAAACAAGTCATCTACAACTTGGTTAACTATGCAATACTTTTCTTAATAATCTTATCAACTTAAATACATGTGTATCTGGCTGTATAGGTAGCCATAGAAATAGGTAACTGCAGTCTGAGTTGTCTGTTTTTGTATTTTGTTCTACTAGAGTGCCCACAGTTCCTTATGAAACTTATAACAATAGCCCAGAGGCTGTGCTCAGACAATTGGCAACAGCTCACCAAATGTAGCTGTGTAAGTTTATCAGAGCATGAATGACTTTCTAGTTTTCTTACCAACAACTTATAGGCTCTATCATTAGCTTTCTGAGCTAACTGTACAGAACATAAACTACGAAATATGTATTGCAGAATTTTAAGGTTGATTCTAAACTGACCTTTGAAGAATTTGAGCCTTCCACCAGTTGAAGCGAGAGTAGAATTGTGCACAGGAGCATCCTCACTAGGACCCTTGCTGCTGTTACCATTCACGCCATGTCTTCTGTCCACTTCCTCTGTCATTTTGGTACATGTTGTCAGAGTTGTGTTTGTTCCTTCCTGTATATGCATTTCATCTCTGACCGCTCATACACAACACGAGCGACACATTAGTTCGAACACTCTCGCCATGGCGCACACACTGTCGAAACTCGTAGACCATTCAACGCGAACCTTTGGCGAGGATCCACGTTCAATATTGCTATGAGAGTCCTCATCCTACTAAGGCCACCTGCGGGTTACAAGCTCATCCAACTTTCGTATAAACACATTACCGACACGGAGACTACTGAATTGATCCAATATTTTGGTTACTCGTGTATCGAAAGCACTTGTACGTTTGTCACTGCTTAATTAATTACAAAACAAGAGCGCGACGCCGGATTCCCGACAATAATCGGGACCACGACACAATTCAATAAAAAGCTGCTAGTTTTTCAATACATAGTTCATTCACACCCAGCATCCATTTTGATTCGTTCAAAATCAAATACGATCGTTCTTTTTTTTACTACAAATCCGAATGCGTTGTTAACAACGTTTTGTTCGTGTATAAATCTCAAGTATAAAACGTCATAAAATAGAAGAAATCTGTCATAAAAAAGTATGGAATTAATAATTCTATTATTTACAACTCAGAAAGTTTATTTACTGTTAAATTTTCACAAATAATCTCAAACAAAATGTAATTTAAGTAAAAAATGTTTCAATATCAAAACGCTTTTAGGCTGCGTTCCGGGAAAAAATGGAATAAAATCTACCATAGAAAAGGTTTTTTTTTTTTTTTTTGTTTTTGTGTTGTTGTTGGCAATGAGTGTTAACTTTATGCCAGTGTCAAAGTAAAAGATAGGGAAACTTTAGGATAATACGGAAAACGGGAATTTGGAAACATGGATCAGGTAAGGATTGATAATAGGATAATAGGACATTATTAACATAAAATAAAATATAAGGGTCAATATATAATAATGCGGTATTACTTAAATTTTTATATTATTTGTCAATAAAAAGGACGCTAAAACATTACAATAAATATGTGGGTACATTAACAAACAGGATATTTCTGTTGGAAATGGAACATTTAAGTACTGGAGAGTTAAAAGGAAGGAAGAACGATCATATAAGCGACACGAGAAAAATATGTGATTAAGATCTCCCACATCCTCCCCACATTCACAAATGTCACTATCAATAATACGCATTCGGGCCAAATGTGCTGGAGTACACACATGGCCCAAACGCATACGAGCTATAATGCTGGTAACGATTTTATTGCAATTTACTTTAGAAAACCATGTTTTGCGTGGAATGAGAGGTTGCACCCTTGCATAATTCCTGCCTTTACTCATCTTAGTTTCCTCCCAGAGTCTATCCCAGGATTCTCTGAGGTAGATCTCCGGTAAGGTGGCAAGGTCATGACAATAATTTATATATGGATACATGTCGCCACACTTCACCGCCTCTTTGGCCAACTGGTTAACCCTTTCATTGCCCTTTATCCCAGTATGGCTCGGGATCCAGGCAAACACGACAGTTAAGTTTAATTTGGAACATTTAAAAAGTTTTTCTCTTATTTCAAAAATTACCGGATAATAGGGAGTCAATTTAAATGGATTTTTAAAAATTGTTTGCAGAGAGCTTTTAGAATCTGAAAAAATTACAGAGTTTTGAAGTTTCATTAATAGGATATATTCCAATGCTTTGTATAAACCGAAACATTCACCAGTAAATACTGTTGCCTCAGGGGGTAGCTTAACTTTTTGAACTATATTAAATTGAGTGTGAAAAATACCTACACCTACATTTTCACCTTGTGAAAACTTTGATGCATCTGTAAATATGTAATGAAAATTTTTCCATCTTTGTTCCCTATTAAAATTAAACTGAGAACCTGCACCAACCTCGCGTTTGACTATACCAATATCAAAATTAATTTCAGGTGTTAAAATCAAGGCTTCATAGGGGATATCAAACAACGGTAAATTTGGCTTTCGGTATGTAGGTGCATTAAATAATAGGAATTTATTGTAACTAACAACTAGACACGGCACAGGCTTATGTGTAAAATAACTGTTCAAAGAATCTAAGTGCTCTTTTAAGATATGGAGTTTCCCTGTTAGTGGGTGGTTGGAGAACTGAAAGCATTTGAATAAAAATTTATCACTCAAATACTGTCTTCTTAATTGCAGTGGAGGTTCACAACATTCCACCTGCATAGCATTTACGGGTGATGACCGCATAGCCCCCAAGATAAGTCTTAGAGCTTTGTGTTGCACAATATCAAGTTTTCTAAAAGCCATAACACTGCCACTCTGAAGCAAAAAAGAGCCATAGTCCAGTAAACTCCTAACCAAAGCATTGTAAATGAGTTTCATTGAAACAGGATGTGCGCCCCACCAGACCCCAGACAGACACTTCATCATGTTTAGCACACGTTCACACTTGGCTACTGTATAGTCACAATGTTGGGTACCAGTGAGTTTTGAATCCAAAACAACCCCAAGAAATTTAGTATGAGTTTTAAGAGGTATATTCTCACCATCGTATTTGACTGAGATTGATGGAATGATACGTTTTCTTGAAAATAAAAGAATGTTACTTTTGTTTATAGATAAACTCAGGCCACTACAATCCATCCAACATTTAAGGAGACTCAAGGAAGAGGTCATAGTGTCACTAGCAATGTCAACGCACTGGTTAACACAATACAGCAGCAGGTCACCTGCGTACTGCAATGTCCCAACCGTATTATTAAGGGAGGCTTCAAGATCGTATGTGTATATGTTATACAAAAGAGGACTAAGTACAGACCCCTGTGGCAATCCTCTACTCACCATTCTAGTTAGTCTAGTACCATCCTGAAGATCTAAATTGATATACCTTCCCGTAAACATTTGCATTATGAACTTTCTTAATAGTACCGGAACTTTTAGGAGTTTCAACTTCTCCAAAAGAATGGATATAATTACGTTATCGTAAGCTGAGTGAATATCCAGAAAGGCTGCTAATACAGATTCATTATTAGAAAAAGCCAAAAGAATATCTGACACGAAAATTCCTATGCTATCAATGGTACTCCTAGCCCTGCGAAAACCAAACTGACTATTGGCAAGTATGCCCCGGCTCTCCACAAACCATTCCAACCCATTTTTAATTAAGTGTTCAGAAACTTTAGCCAATACTGAAGACATTGCTATTGGTCTAAATGAAGTAGGATCTGTGTTGTGTTTACCGGGTTTTAAAATTGGAACAATTATTTGAGATCTCCAGGAGGTGGGAACATTACCACTAATCACAATAGAATTTATAAGGTTAAGATAGTAACTTAGTGTAGTATCAGTAGAATTAACCAAAAATGAATACGGAATGCCATCATCGCCTGGGGAACTGTCTTCAACACCAGATAATACACCCTTTAATTCAGCAAGGCCAAAAGGAGCATTTAATGAAGAGTCCAAACTATCTGTAACAGTATCATAGGTTTCCATACTACATTGCTCAGGTACTGAAGGTGGAGCCAAACGATCCATAAAATCATTTGTTATTGATAAAGGAATATTAGAATAACAAAAAGTGTTATAGGCTGATCTAAAACGTTTAATATTACGCCAAACTACCGATGGACAAGTACCGGGCGAAAGTGAGGCGCAGAACGATCTCCAACCTTCTCTTTTCTTTTCTTTTAAGAGCCTACGTGTTGTTTTTATAACATTACACAGCATTTCATAGTTCTCAGGAGACATACAATAGTTGTATCTGTGCTCAGCCTCCCTTCTATTCCTAACAGCCGCCTTGCATTCTGAGTCCCACCATGGCGGGACTGGAGTTTTCCCCGAGGAAATTCCTTTAATTGGAAATATTTCATCCGCAACATCTATAAGACATTTGGCAAAAATCTCTGAACAATTACTTTCTTCACCTGAAATAATATCAGGTAGTACTGAGATTTTTTCCTCGACTTTGTTTTTAAATTTCACCCAGTCTGCTTCTAAAAGCCGGTACTTAAGACGAGGCTTAAAGTGCTGAGCAGAAGGCCCATTAAATGGTGCGGTTATAAGTAATGGGAAATGATCACTTCCAAAAGTGGAAGATAGGGGGAACCAAGACATAGTTGATGCCAAAGAAAAAGTAGAGATCGAAAGGTCGACAGCACTTAGATTTTCACCAGGTCTGGTGCGACGAGTTGGTACTCCTGTGTTTAAAACACACAAATTTCTAGAATCTAAAATGTCCAAAAGTTGTTCCCCATTACCGTCAGTCAAATCACTACCCCAGGTCTGATGATGACAGTTAAAATCACCAAGTACCAAGGACGGTCCCTGTAAACTAGTCAATAAATTATCTAAGTCATTAAGTATTCGTGACGATGGATATGGAATGTATATGGAAAGAATATTAGTGTTATCAATTATGACTCCAATAACAGTTAAGTCATCATTTGAAGGTAAAACTAAACGAGTAAAAGGTATGTTATTTCTAATGAGAAGAGCAACCCCACCATGTTGGTCAGATCGATCCTCCCTTAAACATGTGAATCCAGGAACTCCAAACAAAAAACCAGGCCTCAGCCATGTTTCAGATAACGCAATTACTAAAGGGTCAAATTTATTAATAATGTATATAAGATCACTTTTTTTGGAAGTGACACTCCTGCAATTCCATTGTAGAACTTTGGAACCCATTACTGTGATTAGTTAAATTGGCGAGAACATTATTTAAAAAGGCAACGTTGGACGGTCTTAAGTTACTACTCTGCAGCACAGTATTGATTAGTAAAGCAATGGTAGACATTACATTTGAGTCATCAACATCATCATTTCTGGGTTTTAAGGCACAGCCATTTGCTGATGCCGGCATCTGAAAGTCCTTGATGAGTGCATTATGAGCAGCTTGATTGTAACCTTTACTAGGCTTTGGGGGTACCTTAGGTTTCATAAAAACAGTTTTCTTATAAGAAGTGGCAACTGGGCTCGATACAGAAGGACGAGAGGGACGACTCATCTCAGACTGAATGGATGCCACCACATCAGCATATGGCTTGCTAACTGGTGGATGTAATTTACTAGCTTCCATGTAAGAGATGCTACTATTAGCCATAGTGTGTTTGATGGCAGTTTGTCTGTTAAATTCTGGACATGTTTTACTAATGGCATAGTGAGATCCAGAGCAATTCACACATGTTACCAAATCGTCATCTACGTTACAAATTGAACCACCATGTTCCTGTCCGCATTTAAAACATCTAGGTTTAGACCTGCAGACTGTTTTGGTGTGTCCATAGCGACAGCAATTGAAACACTGTATAGTAGGAAACGTATACAGTTCTACTGGGAGTGAATTATAGCAAATGAAAATCCTTTTAGGAAGAACCTGTCCGTCAAAAGTAACAACTATTGTCTGTGATGGTTTCCATTCTGTTGTGCCATTAATTTGACTTTTGTAATTCAGTCGCCTAATTTTGATGACAGGTCCACAGCCAATAGGGACAGAAATATTTTCTTTAATTTCCTCAGGGGTCCAGTCAGTAGGTACTCCTTTCACAAGTCCTAGTCGGGTTATATTGAAAGTGGGAATAAAGGCACGGAGCTTGTAACTATTCAACTTGTCACTTTTAATGAAATTATTAGCATCATCATGGTGTGAAAAAGATACCGTACATCTATTTCTACCTATCCTTTTCACACTGCCGGTAATAATGTTTTTGAAGAGGTTCTTTTTCAGAAAATTTCCAAAACTGATTGGGTGAAGTGTGGTGCCATCATTTGGTGAGACCTCAATCCTTTGCACATGTACAATAAACGGAGAAGCATCAGTCGATACATATTCTTTCCGAGTGGTATTATCAGTATCAGGGGGTGAAGTTGGGGCTGAATTAGGGAGTACAGTGGTATTTGAGGCGTCAGATTTATCTACTGGGAATTTTGTCGCTGTAATTGTATCACATTGACAGTCATTAACGTCAACAGCCCCATTAGATTGATTCTTCCTTCGTCTTTTTTTGTTGCAATGTTTGCAGGTTTTGACACTAACCCTGATTCGTTTACGGGTTCCACCACAGTCTACACTGCCAACAGAAGCATCCGTGTCCATTCCACTGCCGATAACAACATTGTAACCCACGGGGGGATCTAGGTTAATACCCAGATCCCCCGCGTAAATATCGGGGGGTTTCGACATACACTAACTCATAAATATTTACATAAATGTACAAGACTTACCAGTTATATGCACTAAAAAACAATATATACACACTAACTACAAATATTATTCACAAAACTTATCTGATCCACTTATTTAGACAAAGAAAAAATAATTTTAAAATTTTCCAATGAAGAAAACTACGTTCGCGTCACGGAGTTTCCCGCCCTTTTCAAGGTTTTTTTTTCTCGTTCATTATTAATGGGCGCCATTTTAAGAATGGCTACCATCGTTTCAAGAAAGACTTTGGGATTTTTTGTCTCTTTCATTTCCTATGTGCAAAATAGGAATAGACTTAAAATTATCAACGTGAAAGGACTGAGTTTTGAGGGTATCACATTTTCAAATCGACCACAGCGCCCCGTGTCTGCTGTCTACTATTTACATTTACTTGGGCAACGCTAGTGAATCTCGAGCGTATTTTGCATTTTCGCTGTTGTTTCTGATAAGTTGTGTTATTATCATCGATTGTGCCGCGCGTGGTGATTCTATGAATCATTAAATTACGCTAAACGGAAGCTAATAACCACAAAAATGGCTTCGTCAGAGGTGTCTTACAACCGCAAGATAATCTCTGAAGATTTATCCAATGTAGAGTTTGATACGAGTGAAGATGTGGAAGTTATCCCAACATTTGATTCTATGGGCCTTCGTGACGAGCTTTTGAGAGGAATATACACGTACGGTACGTATTTACAGCATAAACATGAGTGTAATTTACGTTACAAGCAGCGTTGGATTGCATGCTCATGCTCACTCATCCATGTTTATTAAAATGTGTCACTTTCACATTTTCAGGGTTCGAGAAACCTTCCGCTATACAGCAAAGAAGTATTTTGCCAATTGTAAAAGGCAGAGATGTTATTGCTCAGGCTCAATCTGGTACAGGCAAAACTGCAACCTTCTCAATTTCTATTCTTCAATCGCTGGACACAACTCTTCGTGAAACTCAAGTGCTGATTCTGTCTCCAACACGCGAGTTGGCTACTCAAATTCAAAAGGTTATCCTCGCTTTGGGGGATTTCATGAATGTACAGTGTCATGCATGTATTGGAGGCACCAACCTAGGCGAGGACATAAGAAAGTTGGACTATGGTCAACATGTGGTCTCTGGTACTCCTGGACGAGTGTTTGGTTAGTATTTATCAGATATCTGATTAAGTTTCACTCAACAGCAGTTGGCTACGTTTTGGTTTCTTGTCTACCTTCTGTGTATTCATGTATTTGTTTAGCAAAAAAGATACATATTTTAATTAAATTATAATATTATAGTTAATTAATTGTAGTGGTAAAACAGGACACTTTCTTATAATTATCAGTTAATTACGAAGTAGTGCTATTCAAAGTGTAATGCTATTAAAGTGATTTAAATGATAATTTTCCAAAAATCCCTACGTACTGATTTCAAAAGTTATGAAATTGATTTAAATAATTATGAAATCACATTTCAAATCCTGCTATACAAACAATAATACATTTATTTTTCAGATATGATCAGGAGACGTGTATTAAGAACGAGGTCAATTAAAATGCTGGTTCTTGATGAAGCAGATGAGATGTTGAACAAAGGGTTCAAGGAGCAGATCTATGATGTATATCGTTACCTGCCTCCAGCTACACAAGTAGTGTTGATCTCTGCCACACTGCCCCACGAGATTTTGGAGATGACCTCCAAGTTTATGACAGATCCCATCCGTATCTTGGTCAAACGGTATGTTTACTTTAACATTGTAATTTTTTTTAATTTTTTTTTTAACATAATTATTTTGTAGAAGCTTTGTAAGCTTAAATTTTTTTCATTTGTTGACAGTGATGAATTGACACTAGAAGGGATCAAGCAGTTTTTTGTAGCTGTAGAACGTGAGGAATGGAAATTTGATACTCTATGCGACTTATATGACACTCTAACTATCACACAAGCAGTCATATTCTGCAATACTAAGAGGAAGGTTGACTGGCTAACACAGAAGATGCAAGAAGCCAACTTCACCGTTAGCTCTATGCATGGAGATATGCCCCAAAAGGAAAGAGATAACATTATGAAGGAGTTCCGTTCAGGACAGAGGTAAACATTTGTAACTTCAAGCTAATAATTGTATAGTGAATATTTAAGTCTCTAACTTATAATAATCTATTTTCAGCCGAGTCTTGATTACAACTGATGTATGGGCACGAGGTATAGATGTGCAGCAAGTGTCTCTTGTCATCAATTACGATCTGCCAAACAACAGAGAGTTGTACATTCACAGGATTGGACGATCTGGTCGGTTTGGACGCAAAGGTGTTGCCATCAACTTCGTGAAATCTGATGACATCAGGATTTTGAGAGATATTGAACAGTACTACTCTACACAAATTGATGAAATGCCAATGAATGTTGCTGATTTAATATAAATTTAGATTTCACATAAACTTACCATGTTCTTAATTTGGTGGCAGTTAATAATTAACTGTTGTAACTTTCATATAAAAGTGTCTGGACTATTGTGTACTAGATATAGTTATGAGTCTTAATATAAACTTACATCTATAAAATTTTGACTTTTTTTTTCCTTACTGTTCTAAGTATAAAAGTTTTCTGTTAAATGAAAGACCAATTTTTTAAATATTATTGTATGTATTTACATAATTTACAAATTTATTTAGATAGGTGTATTGATGTAGTGAAAACAATAGTGCTATGCAACACATGATTTTATCAAAGCATTACATACATTAGTATAAATCTTAACTCTTAAACTATCTCACCACCACTACAACTTGCAAGTTATTCTAACAGTTGTGGAATGTTGACAAAATTTAACACAAAAATTCACAATAAGTGCCTGGGGTTTCTGCACCTAGAACTATTTTAAATCACTTTTTTTTTATCAAGTCATACCTTATTATAACAAAGAATATAAATAACTAATAAATAAATCCCTTACTTAAATGTGACCAAGATAACAGGAAAATTACCTTTACAGAATTTTATAGTAGGTATACCATTCATAACAAGTCCTAAGTTTAAAATAAGAATAATATAATAAACAGTGTAATAAAAATCAAACAATTATTATTTTATTCTTAAAAGTAAATAATACTTTAAAAATTTCTCAAATAAAATCTATACTTAGGGGTTATGTTATGATGGGAAAAAATTACAATTCAGATTCTGCTGCAGGGTGGTATGCGTTCCAGCGTCTATATATTAATATCCCAATAGCCCCAATGAGGAGGACTACCAAAATCTCTGTTAACTGGTCTAAGAAGTTGGTGCCAGATTCTGATGATTCCAGAACTTGTGGCTCAGCTTCTTGTACCGGCTCCTCTGGTGGTTTTGGTGCCTGCTCCTCTTCTGCTTTAAATGCTATTTGACTTAAAACAGACTGCTCCTCCTCGGTGATGGGCTTAGCTGCAGTAGATGACAATAATGCAGAAATCTCACCACATTGATGACAAACCCAACTTGTCGACTTTTTTGCCAACATTTTCCGCTCCGCCGGTGTATAATCAAGTGATCCAATGGTGCCCTCGGCAGGGGTCGGCATGAAGGCAATCAATGCAAGCAAAGCTGTCCTAATAGAC
This sequence comes from Aproaerema taeniolella, assembly GCA_949987775.1. Classification (NCBI taxonomy): domain Eukaryota; kingdom Metazoa; phylum Arthropoda; class Insecta; order Lepidoptera; family Gelechiidae; genus Aproaerema; species Aproaerema taeniolella. The sequence continues at coordinate 4,898,762 of OX465262.1, forward strand.
CAAGAAGGTTGCCAGGTCTCTGGGTGATGACCAGAAATTGACAAACAGATCTTCTTATTCACTTCAAACCTACCATTTGGAGTTAGAAGTATGATATGTGGGGGATGCATAGGATACTCTTTAGGGAGTAATATCCTTCCATGGTAAATTCCGCCTTCAAACTCTGTGCCCTTAGGGCCCTGGACGGTGAAGTGCCATTCGAACAGGTTGTCTTCTAGGGGTCGTGCGCAGTATTCTTCAGTGGCCTCGGCAAGTTCCAAAGCCTCCCTCATAAGTCGTTTGACCCCAGGGCACTTTGTATTATATTTCTCACCCATTTCTGCCATTTCACTAACACTTAAGGACACGTAAGTGCTGTCGGAAGCAAAATATTGTGATGACGCAATGCAATTTACTAATTAATTGGAGCAATTTACAGGAGAATTTGATAACAAAAATCCTTTTGTTGAATAATCTTGCCAAAAGTCAAACGCTTACTGTCAAGTTATCAATCAATAATTCAATCGTGCGATTGATTTGTTAAGTGGTGTCTGTTCAAAACTATTTATTGTGAACGCGTCGTTAAATAGTCTTTTCTCTATACCCTACTGTCAATTTTTGACATAAAAAAATAACCTCTGCGTCTGTGTTCGTTTCGTTTAGTGTTTTTGTTGGTTGTTATTTCTGAAATAATAAAGAAAAAGATAAATTATCTCATAGCTTATTACGGATACGATATTCAAGTGATCTAAAATGGAAGGACCACCGGGTACGGGGCCAGGAAACAACAGCGGGCCGATGGGGCCACCGGGGATGGGAGGATACCCACCGATGCCTCCGCCACCAGGCGCTATGCCACCACCAGGTGCTATGCCACCACCGGGTGCCATGCCACCACCGGGTGCCATGCCACCACCAGGTGCCATGCCCCCTCCAGGCGCGATGCCTCCTCCAGGGAGTATGCCTCCCCCGGGAGCTATGCCGCCCGGAAACATCCCACCACCTCCAATGGCACCTCCCGGTCCGATGCCGCCGGTAAGTTCGAGTGGGCCACCGAATATGCCTGGAGGACCGCCAGGTCCACCAAATATGCCGCCGGGCATGCCTCCGCCGCCCCCAGGTATGATGGGCATGGGTCCACCGCTGGGCATGGGTCCACCTCCACCTGGAATGGGGCCACCTCCCGGGATGGGCCCGCCGCCTGGTATGGGTATGGGTCCTCCCCCAATGGGTCCACCAGGTATGGGTCCACCTCGCATGATGATGCGGGGTGGCAATATGAAGGGAAACTTTAACAATCAGGGTATGGACATGGGGCCGCCTGGTATGGGACCGCCTGGCATGGGACCATGGGAGGGTCCAGGAGGCCAGGGTCCACCTCCAGGGTGGGGTAGACAAGGACATGGAGATGGCCCACCGGGATGGGATGATGAGGGAGAAGAAGAAGATGAACCAGAGGAGAGGGATGAAGACCATGGACAGATGAAGGCTCCAGCTGTACCTCTGCCCTCACTGCTCACTATGAAAATTGATACACCTGAAGAATTTCGTAACAAACCTCCTCCTGTGGGTGGGGTGGTCCTTCCCAAGGCTTTGGAGGAAGCTCTGGCATACAAGGATCAACGACAAGCTGCATTGGGTGATGAGTCTGAAAATAAAGGGGAAGGTAACATTGTTTTCTATTGTGAAATTGTTAATAATAATAATAATAAAGCCCTTTGTTCGGGTTAGGCCGGACCGCCCCCATTCCGTATCGCCCCTGTCCGGACCGCCCTCAGTCGTTTTTTGTCAGTTTGAGCAAGTACTGTTAGCACCATTTTGTATGTAGCATCAGATTTATTATAAAATATTATGTAAATGCCTTAAATAGTATATTGAGAACATATGAAGTCTGAAATTGTATACAGTAATTAATTTAGGAGGATGATGACAAGTGAAAAAAAGTATAAATTTCAGGATTTTAATATTTGTTGATACTTAGATGTCATAAAATATAGGTAAAAAACATTTCAATTATAATTATTTTAAATAAAATAATGACTTAACACAAAAAATCATCAATTAACATATCAGTCTCAAAAAATATAAAAAATAAATCATTAAAAAAAATCAACAAATGCAATAAAAATATGAAATATAATAAACATTTCAATCATAATTATTTTGTAATTTAATAATAACTATCATGCAAAATCATCAATAAACATTTAAAAAAAAATACTTTTTATTTTTCTATTATTATAATCAATCTCAAAAATATATAGCACTAGCTTTCCGCCCGCGAGGACTACATGTTATATCGTGCCCAACTGTGGGATAAAATGTAGCCTATGTCCTTTCCCAAGCTCTAATCTATCTCTGTACCAAATTTCATCAAAATCGGTTCAGTAGTTTAGGCGTGAAAGACTGACAGACAGACAGACAGACAGAGTTACTTTCGAATTTATATTATTAGTATAGATTATAACATATAACCATTTCAAAATCCAGTACAAATTTCACGGGATTGAAGACCGGCAGAGCTTCTTTTATTTTTCGAAACTTTGTCTCGTATGTATTTTCCTCTTTATTAACGAGAAGTATGTAAAACATGGGCATAATATTTAGTAATATTTAGTGTCATTTCGCACTTTCAAAGTTTTGTTGCGGTAACTATATAAAGTGTTTTTAATGTCTTTGAATGCAGGAATTCTCACTAAAACCTCAGGAATTCTCACTAAAACCTTTTTCTTTTAGTTATTTAGTACGGATTTCAAACATTTTCTTTATTGAGTTAAAATTTGAAGTAACTTCTGTATTTATTTTGTCCATCACAGCGTGCAATTCATTTTAGGCAAAGTTTGGTTCGCAGTCACTGTACCTTCTGAAGTCGCATATGATCACTTTCAGTCACTAATTTTACAAATCCAGAATACTTTTTACGTCTTTTATTATGACACACCCACACACTGAAAAATTTGTTATTTCTTTTAAAACATATGAATGTCCAGCATGTAATAATTTTCGTCCTCCATTTTGATTTGTTATAAATTCATAGTTACGATATAGCCCCTGACACATGGACCTTCACTCGACATAGTAAGATATTATGACATACTAACTGACTAAACTTTCTTATTACTTGCATAATTGCGAAAATTGTAATATTCAATCGTGTGCGAAAGAGATGGACTGTCTTTTATTATCAAGAAATCAGGTAAAAGGAAAAAAATGGATATGGCAAGCCTAACTGTGTCTAATTGTTTAGAAGAACCTTTTCATCTTCAGGTAAACATTATACAACAGTTAGAACGAGCTACCTCTTTACTGCTACCATGGACTAGTTTTGGCAATCAATAATAAAATAATACTATAATTTTACAGTTTAAATTTTCTTTACAAGTACTCATAATATAAAATATCTACATAAAGAAACAATTCTGTTACTGACTGTACATTTATTCAAAACTTTTAAAAGACGACTGAGGGCGATCCGGACAGGGGCGGTACGGAATGGGGGCGGTCCGGCCTAACCCCTTTGTTCTGCAATAAGAGTTTACAATTTGCATGTATGTGCATTGGTGTTTTAAAGTATATCTCTTAACACAGTGTGCCTCTCGGCATAGGCCTCCTCCGACAACTTCCACTGCTCCCTGTCGTTTGCAACCCTCCTCCAGTAAAATTGTTTATAGCTTTTTAATTTTCAATCAAACATTTTCGTTTGAAAAGAATATCAACTTTTAATTTAATATTTGAACTTGTAGAAGTGGAGAAAGAGCCCGAAGCGCCCCCTGCCCCTGTGATCAGCACGGAGTATGATGCAGAAGAGGATGAAGGAGACTCAGATGAGGACAACATTCCAGACGCCCCTCAGCCACCTGTTATCTCTAAACTAGAAGTAATTACATTTTTTAATATATTTTATTTGCAATTTATAAGAGCAATTCCCAGTTAAAACTTAAGCCACATAATGGGAATTGGGTTGAATGGTCCCAAGTAAATGAACTGATCCTGACAGGTGTTCCCTCTGTAAATTTTAAAAGTTAAGGCTCGCCTTCAAAGAACTATTACTAATATAATTTTATATACATTAACGAGATAATGGCGATGACATCAAGATCGACAATGTGTGTTCAAAGTAAAAAAAACATCTTATTAATATATTTTTTATGTCTACACCCAGGGACCAAATAAATCCGATAAAAATAAGCGTAAGAAAGAAAAAAAGAAGATGGCGCGGCAAAAACGACGCCAGCAAAGAGATAATATTACCAAGAAGAGGGACCATATTGGGATAGACCCTGGCAGAAAGGGCAGTGACAAAGAAAATGAAAAGGAAGCAGACATTGAGTAAGTACACAGTTTTTTAACCCTAAAGTTCCAAGTAAGATTCAAAGACAAAATTGTGTGTAAAAGTTATGTTGAAGAGAATTTCCTCTGTTTGTATTGTTTGGGACACTAGTTAACTTAACCCAATCCAAGGTATCAAAATGGTTAACTTTGTGTGGGTTTTGAGCATGGCGTTTAAAAAGACAGACATATTCTCTCCATTTCACTGCAGATGTTAGAGTCCAATATACTATCAGTTTATCACCTTTATCTAATCCTCTTATTTTCGCAAATCCCTAACATTGCACAATTGCACATTTTTTTTTTTTTTATTCTATTATTTGTACCTTGTAAAGTATTTTAATACATTTTTATTTGTCTTCCTATTTTAAAAAATCACTAGGTATGTCCAAGAAAGCATTCAGTTCCATGAGCTGGAACCGATGTACCGTCAGTTCCATCGGGTGCTGGAAGCATTCAAGATCTCAGAGAAGAAGGAGGAAGTCAAAGAGGAACCCACTGATGCCGCAAAGCCGACTACCAAGATCCCAGAAAAAGTTACCGACCAGTTTGCTGCTGATGAAGAGGCTGTTGAGGTAATAGGTTGTTTGAATACATGGAACTGTAAGAATAGTCTACAAGTACTTTCATTACTAAAACTGATTCATTTCTTTGCTGAGTACTCTGTGTGTACTGGACACATAAGCCTCCTCCAGATTCCTACAATCGTCTCTGTCCTGGGCGAGTCTGGTCCACAAGGGTCCTGCACACTCAAGAATGTCGTCCAACCATCTTCTTCTTGGACGGCCTCTCTTTCTTCTTGCATCTTGATCTCGTGGCCACCAGTCTATCATATCTCTGTTATATTAGCCTTTCTTACATCTTATGGTGTGTCCTGCCCATGACCATTTTAGTTTTTTGAGTTTAAGAGATGCATCTTCAACCTTAGTAATTTTTCTAATTTTATCTGCTCTTTTTTTGTGCATTAAGGAAATGTTGAGTAGACTCCTTTCCATGGCTCTTTGACATATCGTTATTCTATGTATAGTTTTTCGGGTCAGAGACCAAGTTTGGCATCCATTAATTAAACATGGTAGAATACATAGAGTGAATAGCTTTCTTTTAACACATATCGGGTAGGACTTGTCTTTCATGACTTCTTTAAGAGACCAATATAAGTCTTCCAGGAATTAGTAATACGCCTCCTTTCCTGATCCATTTGGTCGTTAAAATATATCAGCTGTCCGAGGTAGATATATGTGTCCATGTAGTCTATCACTTCACCTTCAATCGTTATGCTGACTGGTTCACGATTGGTCATGATTTTCGTTTTGTTCTTGTTCATAGCCCCACTGTTCGGCTGTGGTTGTAAAGGTCTTGTAGCATCTTTTGTATATTATTACCGTTGTTGGAAATCAGCACCAGGTCATCGGCAAATCTTAGATGGTTCAAGTTCCGACCGTTAATGTTCACTCCAAAACTGTCCCACTCCATCTGTCTAAAAATCTCCTCAAGGACAGCTGAAAATAATTTTGGAGACAGGGGGTCCCCCTGGCGTACACCTCTTCTTATTGGGAATGTTTCTCCTTCTGTTTCAAGTTTAACTCTGGCTGTACTGTTTGCGTAAACATTTTTGATGAGTCTGATATATTTTCCTTCGATCCCCTGGTTTGCGAGAGATCTCCAGATGAATATATGGTTCAGTGAGTCAAAGGCCTTATTATAATCAACAAACGCCAGGTACAAAAGTTTTTGAAACTCTTGTGACTTCTCAATTAGTTGTTTTAATACAAACATGTGATCCGTAGTAGAGAAACCGGCGCGGAATCCAGCTTGTTCCATGGGCTGTTGTTCATCTAATTAAGTTGTTATTCTACTTAGGATAATTTTGGAGAACACTTTGTATAAATTGGACATGAGGCTGATCGGCCTATAGTCTCGTCTAATAAATTTAAATGGGTATGTTTTTCTCTGAACAATATACGTACGTCTATACTGAACAATATTTCGACCAATACTGACGTGACCCGTATTGAACGTGTAGGATATGTCAAATTGGATCGAGATACAACATTCCGGAACACGATTTAAATCGTGATAAATATTGAACGTGTAGCATTCGCCATAAGCAGTATTGGAAGGAACAAATTACAGGTACTAGTGTAACAAACAAAACACTGGACCACCTTTTCGTCCTAGTTTCTCTAGTACAATAATACTGCTTAATTAGTATTTATAGCAGATGTCAAACACAATTTTGCAATATTTATTCCATAGAAAAATGCAGCAGACGAGAAGGAACGTCTATCAAAACGCAAGCTAAAGAAGCTGTCGCGACTATCAGTGGCGGAACTGAAGCAGCTGGTGTCTCGCCCTGACGTCGTAGAGATGTATGACGTCACAGCTCGCGATCCCAAGCTCCTGGTCCAACTTAAGGCGCACAGAAACACCGTGCAAGTGCCGCGGCACTGGTGTTACAAAAGAAAGGTGCGATTTTTTTTACTGTTAACAATATTAAAATTAATTCATTTCTTAACTATTATAACTATATCATAACTGCTGTATAATGAAGGCCCTAGTACAGTGCCTTGTGGGGCACCAACCTTAAGGTTTAAAAATGCTAATAGAAATAATTGATTTTGACATTAAAATGCGGTTTTTTATTTAATATTTATACAGTAAATACATAATTTGTAGCAGTGTTTTCTTTTTTATTTGTCTTAAAACAGCAGGGAAACGTGTATGTCTTTGTCAAATGCCTGATATGAATCGGAAAACTCAGCAGAACATGTCAATAAGTGTTTCTTATATTGAAATAGGGTGCTGCGAACCTAAATTGCTTATGTTAGTAATTCCGCTATTCTCTATAACTGGTTAACCGTCATAAGTCACATGTTTTTCAAAATCAAGGGTTTGTAAATCTTAAACTTTAACTTCTGCAAAAAATGTTTGATTTTTTCCATACATTTCCTATACTAGTATGAGATGACTGATATCATAAAAATTGTTAAGTATTATAAGAATTTGACAATACAAAACATTGTATCTTATTCATCATGTTATTTCTAGTACCTTCAAGGGAAGCGCGGTATCGAGAAGCCACCATTCGACCTCCCAGATTTCATTAAGAAGACAGGTATAATGGAAATGCGCGCCTCGCTCCAAGACAAAGAAGAGACCAAGACATTAAAAGCTAAGATGAGGGAGCGAACGCGCCCTAAACTCGGCAAGATCGACATCGACTACCAGAAACTACACGATGCTTTCTTCAAGTAAGTGGAGCGCTTTTGTGGTAGAATAAGTATGACGTAAGACTAAAGACAGAATGAGCAACATATATTGAAGAAGAGAGATTAATAAATCAAATAATTGTGGCCGGAATCGAGATCTGGATTCCGATTTCGAATATCGATTCCAGCCACAATCATTTGATTTCCTATAATTGCTTTGAAATTGTTGCTGATTTTCGTAAGTTCTAACTTTAAATAATAAGGTTAAGCCTTTATAAAAGTTGTTCAAATTCGGGTATAAACAACTTTTTGTATTCTGTACAACAATTTTATATTTTGTAGTACCTTGCGTCAAATCAGTTTAAAGTTTAAAATCAGACTATGCTTTACCATTAATCAGAACTTAGCATCGGAACTTAGTATGTTCTCGATAAAAGTGTAACATACAACGCCACGCCATAATTCTTCTCGAGCGCTCGTCGTAACCCACGGAAGATGTCAAATTGAAAATTAATTGTGATTGTGTAGTTTGCACAAAGACCTGTCCATATCGTGTAGGTTTAATGTGGCGAACTTGACTACCCTTGGTGTCAGAGTTTTCAAACCGCCAAATGACTACTAAGGAGGTACCAAAAAATATTCCAGTTCTATATTGTTCTGTGTTGAGATTAAAATAGTGAGTTGATGACACTCAGAAACATTTTGATCCCAATTTTTCCAGTTTGAAAGCTGGTTTTTTTTCGCGTTCCTTTTAGATTCTAGGAAATAGGACAAAGAAGTGATAATTGAACGTGTCACTGGCGACAGTTTAAAGGTAAGGCATGTACTGTAACTTACAAAATTAACGTATAATCCGTGCGAGCTAACTTTGGCCTGGGCTGACGTCGTCATCTTCGGTGTATGGTGTGCGGAATAATAAAAAGAGAGTCGACACCTGTATCCATAACAAAGATGCTATATCTTTACATTGAAGGTGACGTCTTCGGCCCAGGTCTCAAGTTAACTCGTACGATTAGTAGGTGATAATCATCGTATTGCAATGCACTAATTTTGAAGAAAAATCAATTAAAAACTTATAAAGTAGCAAGGGGACTGGATTTGGTAAATGTAAATACATATTAACTATTTTTCCACCCTACTGTCCTACTAATATTATAAAAAAGTTTGCAAAAGTTTCCAAAGATGGATGGATGTTTGTTACTCCTTCACGCAAAAAACTACTGGATGGATTTTGATGAAAGTTTGCAGTAATGTTACTTAGATATCAGAATAATACCTCTATTACTAAACGATAGGTGGAAGATACACATAAACTCAACAAGCAATTCTGCAATTAGTTACCGTTTTACTCACGTTACTTACCTAAAACTGACTTCGGGCCGATAGTTCGATCCTTTACGCTGTCGTAGGCTGGCCGTGATGGCTGACGCATTGACAGCCTCACTCCCTGGCCCGAACGTGAATAAAACCATTTATAATTGTAGAATTAATTATCTACTTGTATAGTTTTTTGAGCGCGAAATTAGTCGGCGGTGGGACAACTTGGTCTCTCAAAAAACAAAAAATTGACACTATTTCACCTTCATCATTTTAAAAGCAACATAAAACTACATACACACTGATCAAAATTATAACTCTCCTATTTGCCATAGTCGGGTAAAGATATATACAAATAATAAAACTAGAGTATCATTTTGGATCCATATCATTTTTTTTAAATGTTTATGATGATAAACGAAAAAAACATTTTCAAAGAAATTAAAAATATCTTGACCACAATCTAGCTCAGGAGCGAATATGTGGTCGATTGTTTATGGATTAATAAATGAAATGAATGAATATATGAGCCCAGAAATACAGCTGCCTAACCCTGAGGTTCGTTCCAGGTGGCAGACGAAGCCCCGCATGACGATCCACGGCGATCTGTACTACGAGGGCAAGGAGTTCGAGACCCGGCTGCGAGAGAAGAAGCCGGGAGACCTGTCCGAAGAACTGCGGACCGCGCTCGGTATGCCCGTCGGCCCGGGCTCGCATAAGGTTAGTATAAACTAAACTTTTATGGAACATGTGAAAAAATAAAGAACTCTGGGACCTAACGCTCTTACTTGTATTCGTATATATTTTTATAACGAATGGGTTCGCTCTTGGCCACAATCTAGCCTAGGGGCGAAGATGCGGTCGAAGATGTAGCAAGCTCACCCAGAAGATGACTATTCATAGAGACCCGGAAATACAGATGTAGGCAGAGAATTCCATTCCTTAGCGGTGCTCAGTATGCAAAGATGAAGATTTTGATAACGGCTTCTATATATACTAAGATCCCGCCAAAAATAGTGATGAAATGCTTTCATTATTGTTATCATGAAAAGATTACACTTACTAAGTTATTGAAGGACACCAAAAAAAAGATAAGCAGAAAAAAATATTGGGTCACAGTTTACAAAAAATTATTTCACGCACAAATATTTGGCAAGGCCCTTTATGCTCTTGTCTTCTTCTTATACATATTATTAAGAGGAAAGACTTGATTTTTTGTTTGCAATGAATAGGCTCCGAAACTACTGGACCAATTTGAAAAGTTCTTTCAGCATTAGAATGCTACATTATCCCTGTGTAACATAGGCTACATCATTTTACCGAATTCCCACGGGAACGAAGTCCCTAGCGGAATGCTATTTGTGAATAAAGAAGTTCGAATAATGCACTGTTAATAAAACCTATTATTACTATAAACCTTTTGTCCACAAGGTGCCCCCGCCGTGGCTGATCGCCCAGCAGCGCTACGGGCCTCCGCCGTCGTACCCCAACCTGAAGATCCCCGGGCTGAACGCGCCGATCCCCGAGGGGTGCGCATTCGGGTACCACGCGGGGGGCTGGGGCAAACCCCCCGTCGACGAGACTGGCAAGCCGCTCTACGGAGACGTGTTCGGACATCAGAGTCAGGGGCAGGATGTGAGTGCTATTTTATTTATTTATAGCCTTTATCTAGAACATTTTTGCACTTAAAAACTAAACTTATTTAACAAAAATATTCATTTTCTGTTTGCCTCTCGGCAAAGGCCTCCTCTGATCTTCACCATTCATGCCTTTTTTGAGCCACCCTTTATTCACAGATGTGAGTGTTATACTTATAATACTTACTAATACATATCGCAATTTGTGAATATTTTTTAATTGAACGAAAGAAAAACTTAGAATGTGCCAGCCATCAAATCTTGTACAAGCCAGTAAGACCTGTATAGTGGGTGAAATACTGACAACCTATCACCACTCATCTAATAAGTTCTGGATGCTCTACCTACCCTGATAGGGATTAAGACGTGAGTGTATGAATGGAAATTTATTCATCCTTTGAAAATGGCCAGATTTGCCAAAAAGATCCATCTAAGAACTAGAGTTGGGTCATTTTGACCCACGCTACGTTACTGGCAGTGTAGATGCAGTTTTTTTTATGGAAACGGATTGTTGCTCTGCTATTTGTCTGATTGCAGCTCCCCACGCATCTGTTTTCAATGAGATGTTTTTCCACAGGACAATGAAGACCAAGACATCGACCGGACAATGTGGGGCGAACTCGAGTCGGAATCTGAAGAAGAGTCTGAGGAAGGTAAGGTTCTGTAGATTTACGTAAATGTATTAATTTAAAACAAAGGCCGGATAATTATAAAAATGGAAAGTTCAAATACGTGCTTGATAGGTGCGCTTCGACCTTATTAGATCCATTGGCGTAACTATCAAGGGTTATTTTTCAGGGCTGGAGGGGGGTGTTTTATCAGTATTTTGGCGGCCATCATAGAATTTCAAATCGGTAGCCTAATATCTTAGGGTGGATCCTAGACCAAAGAAATTAGGCATTTTATTTCATTTAGTTGAATAAAAGTGCTTTATCATCTTGTAATGAATATGTTTATATTTCACGGTTTTCCTTTAATTGAATTTACCATGTTTGTTAAAGAGATTTAGTCCTTATGATTGGGTGTTATTTTTTTGGATTTTAGTGGGTTCGATTCCCGAATTTGGCAAGCTAATTACCGAAAACCTTTGAGAGTACTTTCCCTTCAGGCGCGGTAAAATAATCCTCTGCATATTTTAACAGACCTAAAATATATATTTTAGTAGAAGTGCTTTAAGAATACACTACTAAAATAACTTTATAAAGCTGCACAAGACCTCTGACGATATGAATATTCCAGAGGAGTCCGGTTCGGATGGCGAGAAGGGCGAAGGCGAGGTGGCAGCCGGCACCGCCACGCCGGGCGAGGGGCTGGTGACCCCGCTCGGCATCTCGTCAGTGCCGCCCGGGGTCGAGACGCCGGACACCATCGAGCTGCGGAAGAAGAAGGTCGACGCTGACATCGAGGGGTGAGCTACATTAGCCTACTAAACTAGTACTCGTTAATATACGACGCCGGGCGAGATGCTGTTACTGAGGTTCTCGACATATCATCATTTCGCTCGAATTTGAAAGTTCTGAATTTTTTAGTACTCTAACCTGAGTTGGAACGCAGGCAGTGGACAAACATACACGCGACGCGACGGGCACACTACCCGGCGTAGGGTTTAATTAATATAAATGATTTTGGTTAATAACACTAGCTTCTAAGTTTTATCATCATTACTCACCTATTGGTGTCTATCTGAATTAAATATATTGAATTGAATAATTTGTTTCCAGCGGCGACACGCCGGCGCTGTACCAGGTGCTCCCGGAGCGGCGCGTGGGGCTGACGGCCGGCATGATGGCCTCCACACACGTCTACGACATCACCGCAGCCAACCCCGGTAACTCACATACCATTACCTACAGCCAACCCTGGTAACTCACATACTAGTACAGCCAACCCCGGTAACTCATATATAGTGATGCAACGAATACGAATACGAATATTCGTATTCGCCGAATATCGGCCCTTTTACGAATATTCGTATTCGCCGAATATCACAATGGTATTCGTATTGAAAATGACTCCGATATTGAACAATATATTATCAATATAATTGAACGTGCATACCTCGCTCGTATGAAATGACTTGCATCCAGGCGAGATAATTGTATAAATATCTGAACGCACCGCATTTTCGGTGTTTTCGCGAGAAGTTTGAATTGAATGCAGGGTCAACAGCACATCATGCTATCCAAAACAGACAAATTTCTTCAATCAATTTTATCTCCAAGCATCAGAGTTTACTATCCATTGGGGAAATTTGACATTTCGTAGTTACCTGATGTGCTATTGACTGATTTTAAGTCGGCATATTTTGTTTGTCATTGGAGTCGTGTTTATACACTTTGCCTGTGTACTTTATATTATAGTTAACTGCGTTAAATACAAAATAATAATAAAGTATTATGTCACGTAAAAGAGAAAAAAATTAAATTTGGAAGCTTTTTGAAAAACAGGCCAGTAAGTTTTTAGAGTAGGTACATCAATTTGCTTGTTCAATGATGAAAATATGCAAAATAACCTAATGTGATTAAACATAATTATAATATAATAAATTAATTAATAAGACATTATACTTTCTATTTTTAGTTTCTATCCTATTCTTAAAATAAATACTAAAACGAATTAACTTTTATTTCATGAGAAAAACAATGAAGCCAGAATCTACAATTTCAAAGTTTGTTTTTGCGTTGGAGGGCGTCAAGTGATAAAATCACATCTCGCGACAAGTTTTCAAATCACTTAAATAAATAGTTATCTCTACAAATGCGAAGTTAATATTTTTTACTACTGCCTTTACTATTCGTATTCGTATTCGTATTCGCCGAATAGTAATGACACTATTCGTATTCGTATTCGCTTCGTAAAAAGTGATATTCGTTGCATCACTACTCATATACCATTACCTACAGCCAACCCCGGTAACTCATATACCATTACCTACAGCCAACCCCGGTAACTCACATACCATTACCTACAGCCAACCCTGGTAACTCACATACTAGTACAGCCAACCCCGGTAACTCATATACCATTACCTACAGCCAACCCCGGTAACTCATATACCATTACCTACAGCCAACCCCGGTAACTCACATACCATTACCTACAGCCAACCCTGGTAACTCACATACTAGTACAGCCAACCCCGGTAACTCATATACCATTACCTACAGCCAACCCCGGTAACTCATATACCATTACCTACAGCCAACCCCGGTAACTCACATACCATTACCTACAGCCAACCCTGGTAACTCACATACTAGTACAGCCAACCCCGGTAACTCATATACCATTACCTACAGCCAACCCCGGTAACTCATATACCATTACCTACAGCCAACCCCGGTAACTCACATACCATTACCTACAGCCAACCCTGGTAACTCACATACTAGTACAGCCAACCCTGGTAACTCACATACCATTACCTACAGCTAACCCCGGTTACTCACATACTAGTACAGCCAACCCCGGTAACTCACATACGGTTGCAGCCAACCCCAGTAACTCACATACGGTTACAGCCAACCCCGGTAACTCACATACTGTTACAGCCAACCCCGGTATCTCACATACGGTTACAGCCAACCCCGGTAACTCACATACTGTTACAGCCAACCCCGGTAACTCACATACTGTTACAGCCAGTCCCGGTAACTCACATACTATTACAGCCAACCCCGGTAACTCACATACTGTTACAGCAAGTCCCGGTAACTCACATACCATTACAGGCAACCCCGGTAACTCACATATTATTACAGCCAACCCTGATACCTCACATACCATTACAACCAGCCCCGGTAACTCACATACTATTACAGCCAACCCTGGTAACTCGCATACGATTACAGGCAACCCCGGTAACTCACATACTATTACAGCCAACCCCGGTAACTCACATACCATTACAGCCAACCCCGGTAACTCGCATACCATTACAGCCAACCCCGGTAACTCGCATACCATTACAGCCCACCCCGGTAACTCGCATACCAAAGAGTTGGAGCTCGCTATCTTTTGTCTTTTTGACGTGATAACGTCTTATAAATCGATGAACACCGGCCGCACGCACGAAAAAGAGTCAAGTTCCACCTGAGCCTGAGCGTGCAAGCGAGAGCAAGCGTTATCACGTAAAACTATCATCCGTAAACCGACTTTACAAATAATTTAACGTAAAAAATTCCAAAACACACAAATCAAAACAATGCTGTCCTAGGGTTTAGCAAAAATTGTTTCTATTTCACATTCACAGCATTAACCTTGTTTGCCATATGGCGAAACACAGCTGTGCTCAACAACCTGACATTGTATTTTTTTTTCCTGTGTTTACAATAAACTTTAATTTGATTTTGATCCTTCCTCCAGGCAAGCGGTCAGTGGCGGCTAGCTCGGCCGCGGAGCCGGCGGGGGCCGCGGGCGCGGGGGGCGTCGAGGTGGCCCTAGACCCATCCGAGCTGGAGTTAGAACCAGAGGCCGTGGCCGCCCGGTACGAGCGGCATCTCCGGGAGACCAGGCCCAGACAGCGGGAGGATCTGTCTGATATGCTGGCTGACCACGTCGCCAGGCAGAAGGTAAGATATTCATACTTGAGTTTTAGTAGTTTCAGTCTAGCGTAGTATAGCTCAACAGGCGAATTCCACTAAAAAACTGCACTAGCGCAGCTGCCCGATGTATGTCAAATTGAGCAACTCATTGATATTGGTATATTTTAAAAGGCTCGGAGTACTATAATTTAGCCAAGCAATAAGTATGACCAAACTACGTTATTCCGAGGCTTAAAAAACAATGTCAACAAGTTTCTTCTTGACACACGTCGCGCAGCAGTGCAGGTGCAGTTTTTTAACAAAATAATCCTGCAGAAAGTTGTTAAGAGACAAACTTGTCATCGACTCAACAGAAAAAGAAGGCCACTCTAAAGAATATGGAAACACCTCCGTACAATTAAAAAGACGTTTTTTTTTTATTTAATTTGGCTTTGTGAAATCTTTCTTGGTTTTATGGATAGATTCCTTTTTCATCCCTGCTAGCTTTTATAGTTTACTCTGTTAATAAAACGTTTTTCTCTTTTTTTCAGAATAAAAGAAAGCGGCAACAAAATACAGATTCGAAGCAGGCGAAGAAATACAAAGAGTTCAAGTTCTAATAGCATTAATATTTATAGACAATATAGAATTAGTTTTAAGAGTATCTTAAGTTACACAGAAATAATTCCTCTTTGCAGATGTTTGATGAATGAAATAAGTACCTAGGGATGACCTTTTTATTTTATTATCCTACCCTCACTTTACCCGCAAATTCGTTCGGTAACCAATCCCAAGGCTGGTCAAAGGCCTAGCTAGGAAGAAGAATCACTATAATACTGAATACTTTTTTTTAATTATTATAAGATGGGTTAACTCTTGACCTCAATCTTGACCATAAAGGTCAAAGATGAGGTCGAAGATGGAGCGAGTTAACCCAGAAAATGCCTATAAAGGCACTGGTACCGACGGAACACAGCAAGCTGTTTGGCGTCGGACTTCGGTAGGTCGCGAACCAGACGGCCCTTTACAGAGCCTACCACACCGCATGAGACCATAGGACGACACCTCAGATTCAGAAAAAAAATTACGTGTCGTTGCCTGGGATGGATTACTAGGAGGCAGGTCTCATTTGTGTTTCCTTAGTCGCCTCTTACGACACCCACGGAAGAGATGAGGTGTGGTGTTATTTTCAACCGATCACCACACTGCTAACTCATAATACTGCCTCAGAGGGAGAATAGCTTAGCTGATACTTCTCTCCCTGTTGCGCCGAGCGTAGGCGATAAAGTAGGTGGGCTTAGATCCTGACATCTAGTGCTAAATAGCAGTATTAATTTAAACTTATGCTAATGAACTGCCATCTAGCGTTCAGTAGTGAACATTCGTGTTGATTATTCGCTTCGTTAGATGGCGTTATCTCATCAAAGTGACAACGATTTTTTTATTATGGCAATATTTTTTACAAATATTTCATTCGTTCATATTATTATCTGTGTCCAATTTTTTGGACTTTGTTCACCGAATTAGATTGCTTTTGTTTTTATTAAATTTTAATCACATTTCTTCAGTACAATTACCTATTATTAACAAATTAAAATGTCCCGTGTTTTAGTAGGTGTCAAGAGAGTAATTGATTATGCCGTCAAAGTAAGTAAAATTTAAAGTACAAAGGTTACCTTCAGTTGTTGACGAAGTTTAGATTTTGAAAAATTAGAAGATAACTTTATTCAAATAAATTATAAGTATTGTGTACATCGAAGTACACATAATTGTCGTAGTGTTTCAAAAGGATAAACCCTAAAATAAGTTTTTGTTACCATGCTTTGTCTCAACATTGAACTTCTTATCATTATCAATAACATTTATCAGACTTTGAGACAATTCGCCTAGTAACCAGCTATAACCTAGAATAATAATAAATTCATAACTAACTTTCTTCAAAATTTTGATTTTCATTTGTTCTGAAGATGCCAACTTTTTTTGGCAATCATCATGTGCATAAAGGTAATAATAGGAAAAAAGTCGTAAATGTCACCTTTCAAAAACTATCTCTAATGCCTTTCACCATAACTCTAGCAAGCATGACTTAATTTCAGATTCGTGTGAAGCCAGACAAGACTGGTGTAGTGACAGATGGAGTGAAGCACTCCATGAACCCATTCGATGAGATAGCAGTAGAAGAGGCTGTGCGAATGAAAGAGAAGAAAATAGCTACTGAAGTCATTGCAGTGTCATGTGGTCCTGCACAATCACAAGTAGGGTTTTTTAAGTATTTTAACCTACATTTGAATTTTTTTATACTATACATACTATACTAGCCATTTTTAGACAATTCAATTCATTTATTCGTTGCTTTTCTACATGGTTTTCTTAAGATAATACAGTTTATAAATAAAGTCCTGTGACATGTAGTACCCCGTAGGGGCATCACAACGTTTTAAAAAGAGTGGCGCTATTATTTTTCAGAATATAAAGTAATTAGCTTAATGAATAAACAAAATTAAAATAATATAATACACCACTACAATTAATTGATTCTATCATTAAATAATTGTGTTGGTTAATAATTTATAGCGAAACAAGTAATTTTATTCATTTGTCAATTCTTGTCTAGTCATTAGTCATATATATAAGACTAATGACCAGTGGTTCTTAACCTTATGTAAGGTGAACCATCTGTTTTGCCACAGTTTGCAGGTAAAAATTAAAGGGTTGTTCTACAGTTATACCTACAGGCACTGGTGTTCATATTCAACAGTGTTTTAATAATTTTACGAAAATGTTATTTCTCTTTACTTACTTATTTCTGAATTCTTGGTTCAGTGCTAGCCAAAACCAAACACTTGAAGTCTCTGGCATCCAGCCGATTTCAGTGATTGTGTCGACTCGTCACATTTTATACAATATTTTTGGGATGGCTTAGCGGACCACTTCAGATGCTTCCAAAAACCACAAGTTTTCTTAACAGGGCTTAACAAGACATTAGCTAATTACAGACATATTTTTGTTATTTTTTTTTTGGCACACAATTAAAAGAAAAATTACTCATGTCTTTGTTTCATGTTCGTATAAGAGTCCCTGATTGATTTTAATAGTTTTAATTGTGTGCACCACCATTTCGAAAAAAAAACAAATGTATGCTTTCAGAGAGTAATTATTACATTCAGCCAGAGAAAGCAAGGAGATATGAATAAAATTAAGATATTAATTTACAGGAAACCCTGAGGACAGCCCTAGCAATGGGTGCTGATAGAGCAATCCACGTAGAAGTTGCGGGTCCTGAGTATGAAACCATGCAGCCTATCCATGTAGCCAAGATCCTAGCCAAACTCTCCAAGGATGAGAAAGCAGACATTGTCATTGTAGGCAAACAGGTAAAAAAAAAACATTTTACTTCAAGGTTTCTAAAATCTTAGAAGCAATATTTATTCTAAAGACTAAAGCCATTTTTTTATTTTAGGCTATTGATGATGACGCAAACCAAACCGCACAAATGACAGCTGCACTGCTGGACTGGCCACAAGGCACTTTCGCCTCCAAGGTATGTCATAAAAACAAAACATAACAGGTTATCTTATTCAGATTGGCCATTTTTTTTTTAAAGTAAAAATATTGACACTAGCATAGTGCCAAGAGATTGCGTCATTGTGTTAAAGGCTGTTTTTAAACTAAAGCCAAGCTATTTTTTTTATTCATTCATCCTTCAATTTGTTAAACAATTAATTAACTTTCATCTGTAGGTGGAGAAAACGGACGCAGGCTTGATGGTGACGCGCGAGATTGACGGCGGGCTGGAGACGATCAAGACGAAGCTGCCGGCCGTGCTCAGCGCAGACCTGCGACTCAACGAGCCCAGATACGCCACACTGCCCAACATTATGGTAATTACTACTAATAAAGACAGGCACCTTGATAAATTGTAGGGAGGTACATGAGCGACACTCGCTTTTTTTAGTGATCGCTCTTAACCTCAATCTAGCTCAGGGGCAAGATATGAAACTGAAAAAGCAGATGCAGGCAGGGAATTTCATTCCTTAGCTGACTACAATATAAAAGATGAGAAGTGCTGATTTCAAATCTGCAGGATCTCGACAAGGTAAGGGTGGTACCGACAAATTAGCAACAATAATGGTTTGACAATTATTTTTGGTTAGCCTTTCTACAAACCCACGAATCGTGTAATATTTACTGTTTTAAAATTTAAGTATTAATTACCCTTTACTCCCACAGAAAGCCAAAAAGAAGCCCCTGAAAAAGATGTCAGCCAAAGACCTAGGAGTAGATCTAGCGCCTCGGATCAAAGTGGTGTCAGTGGAGGACCCCCCGGTGCGTCAGGCCGGCTCCGTCCTGCCCGACGTCGACACACTCGTCGCCAAGCTCAAGGAGGGGGGGCACGTCTAACCATAACCAATAAATAATACCCTTACATATGCGGGGACTTTGAATTAGCGGAAGTTTAGGTTATGATTCTCCCCTTTAGACTGAAACAACTCAAGAAACCCATTCGTAGAGGCGAATTTTTTGTTTATTTATTTCAAATAGGTTTCTTAAAGTTGTTCAGTTTCGTAGATTGATTCACATCCTTAATTTTCGCTAGCTGATTTAAAGTCACCCAATACCAATACATGTAGTTGTAGACCCTGTGTCAGGATTTCTCCGAAGATAAAATAATACTTAAACGCAACAACTCACATGTAATAACATCATAAACATGTCATAGCAAGGCTATTGATATATTGCTACCTTACTCACAAGTTTTATACCGGTTAATGCTGTGAAATATGTCTTTAATCTAAGAGAACTCAAAGTCGATATTATAAATAAATACAGGATCTAAAAAAAAAACAAGTTATAATCAAATCAAAACTGTTTATTGCATCCTTATATAGTAAAAATCCATTTATACAAGAGATTTTTTTCAATTGTCAATGATGTAGCACGATAAAACTTTGTTGAATATACATATTTTCATGTTAAAGCTCTAGTTTTATTCTACTAATTTACAAATCGCCGTAACATTAATTTAAACAATTTATGGTCAGATTTCGATTATTAAGTCTTAAAAGATTGAAAGCCTATTTAAGTTTCAATATTTTCACTCATACTAGAATGGGAAATGCACAAACACTAACTAAAATAATGGCAGTATAAAAGATGACAAGCAGTCAGTGGCGTACTTTTCTAAAAGCGACCAAAAGATTGAACTTAGCGTGTCGCGAATATATTTGCGATAGATGCGAACTTCAACTTTAAGTCCTTAACAATAAGCACGCCATTGTCTGTTCGCGTTAAGAAACCTTTAGGGTACTCTAAATTCAGACTTAAATAAAAGGTAACAATTACACAAAGTACTTAGATATATGATTTCGCGGTTTGTCCCCGTATTTTAGACCATTGGATTCGATACCCACAGTCTGAAGGGCTCAGTTCTATTCAGCGCTATTCAGGTGACAGTAAGTTACTGTCAGTAACTCTTAGGCGTGTATTACAGAAGGAGACTCAAGTTGATATATGTATTGATTGTCTCATTCTCTCACTATCAAAATGACAGAGACGACTGCTACTCAAGTATAGATCAGAGTCGTCGCATTCTGTAATACGGACCTAAGATAGATCGGTAAACAAAATGGCAGCTGCTAAACTATAATATGGTAAATGAACTGTCAAAAGTAGCAATGTACAGATCATGGATTTAGTAGTACAGTCAAGAGCAGGTCACGCTTTACACTACCAGTTTAAGCTGAGCTCTGATTTATACTGCGCGCCAAACAATGTAGGGCCGGTCCAAAGTCCAAAGTGTCAAGCTTGACGTGCCCTTGAGTACATTCAGGCTTTTGGTCAAAATTTAAAGTAACCTAAAGGCGTTTTAGCTACCGTCCCCGATACCATCCAAGCTTAAACAGCTAACGGAAAGTCTCCCCGCTATACGGCTCGTACCAGACGATCCTGCCTTCGAGGCAGCCGGTGACGAGGAGATGATGCCTGGGGCTGAACTTGGAGCTGACGACGAGGTCTCCATGGATGCCGGTGCAGGAGCCGATCTCCTGCATGCGCAGCGGTCCCTCGTGGGGCACGCACGCGTTGAGCTCGCTGCACGACTCGGTCAGAGCCAGCAGCCGCATCCCGCGCCCGAACGGAGAGCACACTAGCCGGCCGTCCGATGAGAAACACAGCTCCTGGATACAATACGCACACATTTACAAATTAGTCATCTAATATCAAAGGCGGCAGTGTTTTTATCACAGACCTACATCGAGATAGACGGTAAAAGTTTACCTACCTTGCGTGTAAAAAGTGTGATCTACGGTCACAGTTTTGTCCGACTTAAGTCAGTCCGCTTGAGACCTTTGCCGTAAATGATAATCGATTTTAACCGGATTTACATTATTATTTTACTTAAGCGCCTTTGAATCGTTTCCGCGCGGTGTTGATTTCCCATCACTAAATCTCGCTCGTGACACGTGACGACATCTTCAGTACGAAAAATTGACACGCTAGATTTTCATACAGTTTTAATTAAGCGCTCTTTTCGTCTATCTCGATATAGGTCTGTGGTTTTTATATTTTTATATTAATAATGAGTATGTTCTTGACCACAATCTAGCACAAGGGCGAAGATGCGGTAAAGGATGAAGCAAGCTCACCCAGAAAATACCTCTCACGCTCAAACGACTAGACCTATTTTGATAAAATTTGGTATGGAGGTAGCTGACACCCTAGATCAGGGGTTCCCAACCTTTTTTTGTCTACTGCCCACTTTAAGAATAAATTATTTTTTAACGCCCCCCTTTTTAAACATACTTAAAAACCGCTAAGTACTTATAACTGATTATTGAAACGCAACTTTATAGTATTCGGACAGAGTATCTTTTATTGAAAATAAAACAAACATAATCAATTCTTATATAAAAACTAATGTGAAGGTTGAATCTGATGCTGTTCAATAAGTTTGTTGATATCAGGTTCCAATTTACTCAAAAACAGCCGCAAGTCGCCACGTTCGGTAACACGCAAACGATTTCTCTTTTTAGTAAGCAGCGTTGCCACAGCACTAAAACCACGTTCACACAAATATGACGATGGGAATGCTATAAAGAATCGTTGAACAATTGACCACAATCCAGGGTACAATTGCAGGATCGGTTTTTGAAGCCAAAATTCTTGATATCCATTTTTGAACTTGATTTTTATTTCTTCGTTTGTTGTCAATTCTATAAGTTCTTCTTCCAGCTGAGGTGACATTGCTATATTGACATTTGAAAACGGATCTAACACCCAGTCTGGTATTTCCAAGTTTAAAATGTCCTGGTATCGTTCGGTGAAGTCAATGTGGAGGTTTTCCAAATGTTGGCAGTAGGCAAACAAGTCGTCGTTACTGCAGGATACTGATAAATTCGGAAAATTGTGAAACTCACGTCTGCCCATATTCTTTTTGTGCAGAAGCAGTTTGGCTGCGAAAGCAGCAACGACATTTTTTGTTTTAATTAAATTTAGTTCATCGCCTTGCAGTTGGAGGTTCATGTCGTTGAACAATTTATACAGGTCTGTCATGTAAGCTATATCATTCTTTGATGTTATGAGCTTGTTGCGCAGTTCTGTATCTTTAGTTTCCAAGAACTCTATCACAGAGTCAAACAGGTTGTAAAATCGAATCAGACAATTGCCTCTTGACAGCCAACGAACTTCAGTATGAAGCAATAAACGGTTGAAATCTTCGTCATTAGTAACACAAAGCTGATGAAATAATCTATCATTCAAAGAACTGCTACGGATTTTATTGACTGCTTTGATGACATATTGCAGTGATTGAAATAGTCGTTCACTTAAGTTTCTAGCAACCAAATGTTGTCTATGAATAACGCAATGTATAGCAAGGACATCTGGAATTTTATTTTTTAAGTACGCTATGAAGCCTTTATGGCGCCCTGTCATAGCCGGAGCGCCATCCGTAGCAACTGATATAATATTTTTCAAAGGAATCTCTTTCTCTTCACAAAACTTTTCCAATGTATTGAATATGGTTTCGCCTTTTGTATCTGTCTCCAAATTTCTGGCAAACAATAGTTCTTCACGTATTTTCTCATCTTTAATAAACTTCACGTAAGATAGCAACAACGCTTCATTAGTTGGTAAAGTGGACTCATCGAGCTGAATTGAGAATTGACTAGTCCTCAGATGATTGCACAATGATTCTTCAATGTTTTCAGCCATTTCATAAATTCGTCTTTGCACAGAATTATTACTCAAAGGAATTTTTCGGATAATATCTGCGGCCGGTTTATGAAGCACAGTAGTTATTACTTCCTTTATTGCTGGCAAAATTAACTCTTCTCCGATGTTGTGTGGTTTGCCTTTTTGAGCAATTAACAAAGAGATATTGTACGAAGCTCGAAGTCCGTCGTCATCTTGCTTAGCAGCCGCCGAAAATAGTTTTGATACACTTGGCTGAGTATTATGCTTCTTCTCTAGGTCTTGAAAATATGCTACATTCTTGTCTTTCTTATCTGGATGCATTTTATTCAAATGATCTTGCAGTCTTGAAGGCTTCATTGCTTCGTTCGAAAATGTTTTTAGACATAGAAGACACAAAGGCGACGACGGGTTTGTGGGATTTTCAATAAATCCGAATTTAATATATTCCGCAGAGTATTGCCGTCTCTTCTTTTTTACTTCCGACATTGTTTTGTTTTGAGAAATACGTAAGTGTTATAATGAAGTACTGCTTATCTATTATGCGCGAAACCGCAAATGAAAATAAAATAAATTTACGTCGTTTATATAGGATTGCATAAGCAGCACGCACCAACAGGAATAAGACAAACGTGCATAAACTCGTTTATCTCATTCGACGCCCAATCGTACTCGACAAGCAAGAACAAGTATTATAGAACCAGCCGATTGATACAGGAATGTACAAATCGGATTATTTAACAAAAACTTGTTAAAACATGATTGCCCGCGGTCTATTATATCGAACCGAGTTTGAGCTATATCTTAATTAATATTAGTTGATGTTCACAAGATGTAGTCGAGAGTCGAGAGCTCAGTCGGTGTCTAAGAGTCTTCCTAGCTAGGTAGATGAAATTATAAATCGACCCCAAAGCCCTACACAACGCCCCCTTTTTTTCTGGGTCTCTTACCGCCCCCCTTTAGGCCTGCAGCGCCCACAAGGGGGCGTTATCGCCCACGTTGGGAAAGACTGCCTAGATTAACACATAGGCTACATAATTTTCCCAAATTCCTACGGGAACGAAGCCCCGGGCGGAAAGCTTCTCGTAGAGAAGATGATTAGGCATTTGATTCGACAAGACTACTTTAGAAAAAATATTATAGAGGGAAAGATTGAAGGAAAGATAGACCTAAGCGGAGCTATTTTGAGCAAATAATAGAGAAGGTTGAGGTCGTGTGGTTATATGTTTATCGGGCGTTTTCCGCACTTAGCCTCTCGATTGGGCCATTGTGCGTGAGGTCGTGTGGTATCAACAGGTCAAATACCTAGCAAAGGACAGACGTGTGTGGCATTTACTCCATCGACAATAGAGATTGCAAACCCGGTGCCCTTTCAAGGGCGTCGCCAAGGTGGGGCAGGAAGGGGTTTTTAGCTTTTAGCAATTCCAAATGTATACAATTCCTAAAATCGCCCGGAAATGTGTGAAATGAATTATATTTGATACATTTCCTAGGAAATCTATACATTTCCTAAATAACAATCAGAAATGTACAAAATGTTCGATTTTTTCTGTTTATAAGTCATTCGACTTCTTTGTTCGATTGTGATAGACGGAACTGCGACAAGTAGGTTTGTTAGTAGCTCAAGTAGGTTAGGTTAAGTTAGAACTGCGACCCCGAACACACGAGCCGAGCGAGCGAAGCGAGCGTGCCGCGGCAGCGGCCGGCGAAGTGCCAGAAACGACTGTGTTTACGTTAAGCGGTTGCCGCATGTGGTCAATAGACAGTGAAAAATTTCGCTTATTCAGGTTAGGTTAGGTTGTTTTATTAATTTTATACACAGAAAATATTAGTTTTATACATTTCCTAGAGCGATTTCGGAATTTTATACGATGTGTGTGTATTAAAAAATATTTGAAACAATATTTTCTACATTTCCTAGATAGCCTCGGAATTGTATACATTACCTAAATTTCATACATTTCCTGTAAAATTTATACTAAAGCTACAAAAGTTTATCTATCTATCTAATCTAAGTTGATAAGACAAGTTTAGTAATTTAACCTTCGTTTTAAGTTACTTATTCTAATAATATTTTTTCAAATCGAACTATAAGAAGTAAAGAGAAAGACCTGCTTGCTTAGTCTTCTTAAGACTAGCGTCTCAGTCTGGATTAGCATCTCAGTTGTTTTTGAGGATTTTCATGTTGTCTCGATGTCGAACACCCGCCTCAGACTTGTGCGAAAGGGACAATTGCAACTTTCCGGCGAAATGCCGAGTTTTATTTCCTTAATTGTGAGTTTAGGCGTCAATTAATACATACCCGAAAAATTTAATGAAATCGTATGTTTTATCGATTCGTAAGCGTATAAACGAGGTTGATAAGTTTTGCTTTTTCTAGAATTGTTGTTAGCTTTTCAACAGTCACCTGTTAAATGTAGATAATTTTTTTGCCGAAAAATTTTGACTTTTAGTCTCAAATATCTTTTTGTATACTACAAAAATCAAAAAAATCTAAACGTATGGACCTAGTTTTTAGTGTTGACTTTTGTTAGGGAGTGATTTCCTGACCTTAATGAACCCCTTCCCCTCGTTGGTCTCCTCGATGTAGTAGAGCAGCCGGTCTCTGTTCTGTCGTATGAAGTGCCGCGTGTCCTCCTCCCCGCAAGAGATGCAGCCCTCGCGGGAACTGCCCGACGTCGACGGGAGTGACGACGAACTGGGTACATTGTTTTAAACGTATTATAACGGGTTCTTACCACGATTTAGGTGTAAAATGAGTATACAATATTTCGGGGCTGTTGCAAGCACCATGATTACGAATGAACTCCGTGATCATCCGTGAACTCGTTCATCCGTGATCATGATTTAAAAATAGTGAATCTTAAACAATATACTACATGCCAGTGAGTCTTTAAACCGTCGCGTGCTTGTTTACGCCGCGTGTGACACAAATCTCGTACACCATGTGTTCAAAAGAATGCGAAGGTTTAATCATGTAGCTGTCACCGTTACATTGGCAGACCCGTAATGTTGTAATTTGACTTAGTACGATTTGAAATAGGGATGCATCCGATACCGATACCGATATATCGGCGATACTTCGAGTTTGCCGATATATCGGCATCGGCGATATTTTTATGGCAGATTCAACGATACTCTTCAAAATTCGCACTTTAAAAATGTAATGTAAACGCGCGTGTTGTCCCGTCTATTTCGTTGCAAACGAGGCACAAACTAACTATGCTCGGGAAAACCCATTTATTCAGTGTGTTAGTTTACCTGTGCGGTTGTGTGTTAGTTTGCCTGTGCGGTTGTGGTTGTGTGTTAGTTTACCTGTGCGGTGGTTGTATATTAGTTTACCTGTGCGGTTGTGGTTGTGTGTTAGTTTACCTGTGCGACTGTGATTGTGTGTTAGTTTGCCTGTGCGGTTGTGGTTGTATTTTAGTTTACCTGTGCGGTTGTGGTTATATTTTAGTTTACCTGTGCGGTTGTGGTTGTGTGTTAGTTTACCTGTGCGGTTGTGGTTGTATGTTAGTTTACCTGTGCGGTTGTGGTTGTGTGTTAGTTTACCTGTGCGGTTGTGGTTGTATTTTAGTTTACCTGTGCGGTTGTGGTTGTGTGTTAGTTAACCTGTGCGGTTGTGGTTGTATGTTAGTTTACCTGTGCGGTTGTGGTTGTGTGTTAGTTTACCTGTGCGGTTGTGGTTGTATGTTAGTTTACCTGTGCGGTTGTGTGTTAGTTTACCTGTGCGGTTGTGGTTGAGTGTTAGTTTACCTGTGCGGTTGTGGTTGTATGTTAGTTTACCTGTGCGGTTGTGTGTTAGTTTACCTGTGCGGTTGTGTGTTAGTTTACCTGTGCGGTTGTGGTTGAGTGTTAGTTTACCTGTGCGGTTGTGGTTGTGTGTTAGTTTACCTGTGCGGTTGTGGTTGAGTGTTAGTTTACCTGTGCGGTTGTGGTTGTGTGTTAGTTTGCCTGTGCGGTTGTGGTTGTATGTTAGTTTACCTGTGCGGTTGTGGTTGTATGTTAGTTTACCTGTGCGGTTGTGGTTGTGTGTTAGTTTACCTGTGCGGTTGTGTGTTAGTTTACCTGTGCGATTGCGGTTAAATGTTAGTTTACCTGTGCGGTTGTGGTTGTGCGGCGCGGTCGGGGCGGGGGTGGGGGGGCGCGATGCCGGTGTTGATGCCCATGATGCGCTGCATGTTGAAGTTACGACCCACCTGGCCCCTGCACATATACATACGTCATCATAAATCACTTAGCACATCCCGATAGACAGTGCGTCGTGGCCGCGAAATAGTCATACATGATACATGTCTATTCGACGACTTAAGTTAGAAACGCTTTATTAGTGAGTGATTCTTCCCATGGAACTGAACAAATCTCCCTAAGGAACCCATATGAAATTGTCAAATAAAAAAACATATTCAGATTTGGGAAAGTTGAAAGTTGAGCGCACTAAACTGAACAACTTTGGGGAAAGTTGTTCAGTTTAGTGCGCTGATTTACACCCTTAATTTTCGCTAACCAATTTAAGGTCATCCGTTATATGAGTACCTATGCATACTTTATCTTATCAAACCAATGCCAAGCCATGAAACAGCCGCCTGTGTCCCTGCACAAATTTAAAGAAAAAGTCCCACCCAATTTTCAAAAGGCCCTATTCTTAAAATAGTCAATAAATTAACTTCTATATCTCATTAAAAATAAATACTAATAATGAAATTCAAATTGTACGAATTTTATCAGCTGTAAGAAAAAATGTGTTGAAATAAATAATTTAACTATGTATTGTATATAGGGGTAAAAAATCTATGATCTCATACCTGCTATACAACTCTTGAAGCATTCTGTGCTGTTTGATTGTAATGGAGGCTTCCCACACATCATTCTGAATGCTGGAGAGGCCCTGATTAACAGAGAAGCGTGTCAGTTGCCGTAGAGGGAATCAAAAGGCACCTGTATAGTTGAATCAGCTTGTGAATCGGCCTCACCCCGGCACGGCGCGCGGACCCGCTCGCCTCGCTCGCTGCGCTCGTGCCGCTCGCTCCACTCGAGCCGCTCGTGGACGGCTCCGTTCGAAGTCGCGACCGACCTGACTCCGAGTCTGAATCTCTGTCCTCTTCTCTCTCTGTATGACGGTGTGATGTCGAACTGTATGTGAAGATTAATAAATATGGTCAACCAGGAGTTCAGTGCATAAAAAATGCAATAGACACGTTGAAATTAAAAAATAGCAAGGTAGTTCCAGGATACAGTTTTTTTTTCTTATATTTTTTACGATATGACTTTTTCTCTTTCTATAGAAAATAATTGGATGTTTTTAACGCAAACCACATTACAGTTACCTTCACATTTAGTTACCTCAAACAAATAGATTCCATATATTAAATAAATAAATTATTTTTTTACTTACTAGACTAAATCAAGTTGTTTTTATGACTGTCTACCTTTGTAATTTGTATCGGTGTCTATTGTTTTTATCAAGCGATTAGATGTTTTATGTTATATAAAATAGGAAAGAAGAAAATTGTATCGGCGAAAGCAAGTAAGTGAACGTATAACGGGTGTAAGGGACAGCTTAGTAAATATTTAAATGATGGAATGTAGCCTTAACTAAGATCAGCTACAAGTATATTTTTTATTTATTTATTTATTGTGAAACTGAAAGTTTAAGAGTAAATTGAATTGAACTGCTAAAAATATTGAAAAGCTTTTGAAAACCAAAAACCCATTCAGAGTGATGGTCTGATGCAAAGTTTAATTATTTTTTTTACTTATTTAGATCGATAAAACATTTATTCACTCAAAAAACACAGGACACGATACAAAACAAACAGAGTAAAAGGAAACAGTTTTTTTTTACAAAAACAAGGACTTGCAAGCTATAAGATGTGTGATGTTATTATGTGTAGTGTCGTCGTGTACAGTGTGATGGTGAAAAGCCCCAGGCTCAGCATATGTCACAGGAAGTTGTTGTGACGATGATGATTCTGCCTAGACCTATTTGTGAGTCGTCATGAGTGTGTGATTAATAAGATTAGAATAAGTACCTACATGTATGAATATAGTGTAGTGTGCATAATATAAACACGACGCGACGGCCAGTTTGTTCGATTCCCAGTCGGGGCAAATATTTGTGTAAAAAGCAGATGTTTGTTCTTGGGTCATGGTGGTTCGTTTGTCTTTATGTGTGTTCCGATTCCGAGGTACCCACGACACAAGGCAAAACCTTAGTGTGGGCGTTTGAGTGTGTAGCGTTTATTATTATTATTTATCTACACTATAATATTATAAAGAGAAAAGATTTTATTGTTTGTTTGTTTGCATCGAATAGGCTCCGAAGCTATTGGACCGATTTAAAAATTATTTCACCATTAGAATGCTACATTATCCCTGAATAACATAGGCTACATAATTTGCCGAATACCCACGGGAACGAAGTCCCGGGCGGAAAGCTAGTTATTAAAGATAAGGGGTTGAGAAACATCTTGTTTTGTGGCTAGGTTATCATTCCCCCCTGTATACTGACGGGGTTTCCCCAGCCATGGCGGGCCGCAGCGGGATGGGCAGCGGGCCGAGCGCGGCGGCGGCGCCGGGCGTGGCGGCGGCGGCCTGGAATTACGGATGACAGATTATCTATACTTAATATTATAAAGAGGAAAGATTTGACTGTTTGTTTGCATTGAATAGTCTCCGAAACTACTGGACCGATTTGAAAAAATCTTTCACCAGAATCCTACATAATCCCCGATGAACATAGGCTACATAAAAAAGGACAACATTCACAATTAAACGAATATTTTCTTTTATTTTACTTCACTTCAATAAAATTTAGCTGAGCTGCCAAATTTTGAAATAAGTTCTTGGTTTTTCAACAAATAATTATGAAAATCTTCACATGTCATGTTTTTGAAGTTGTATTGAGTAAGAATTAAAGATTTGACGGACAGCACACTTATTCTGTTTCTCTCTTTTGCTCTATACTGAGTATTAATCAGTGAAAGAACTTTGACCAAGCACGCACGGTGCACGACAAGAAATTTTCAACGACGTTTATTAAAAAGGACTTACAGTAGGTCCCTTACCCACGGGAGGATAAAACATGTCCTCCTTTTGGATTTTTTTCTTATGAGATGAGTTAACTCTTGACCCCAATCTTGTCCAAGGTCATAAATGAGGTCGACGATGGAGCGAGTTAACCCAGAAAATGCCAATTAAGCCACTGGTACTCCCACGCACCGACGGAACACAGCAAGCTGTGTGGCGTCGGACTTCGGTAGGAGGGTGGTCGCGAACCAGACGGCCCTTTACAGAGCCTACCACACCGCATGAGACCATAGGACGCCACCTCAGATTCAAAACAAACTGAGGTGTCGTTGCCTAAGATGGATTACTAGGAGGCAGGTGTCATTTGTGTTTCCTTAGTCGCCTCTTACGAAACCCACGGAAAGAGAAGGGGTGGTGTTATTCTCAACCGCTCCCCACACTGCAGAAATTTTCTGGCAAGCCTACCTGTAGCGCGGCTAGCGCCAGGTGCCGGTGGTGGGGGCGGTAGGGGCGCAGGCGGCGGCGGGGCGCGCGGGGGGGGCGGCGCAAGCACACCGCGTCACGGACCGACTTGTCCGACGGCTCCTCCATTGGTTGGATGTCGTGGATGCAGGACCACTGCAATTGGATATCTTATAGAAGATACCTGGTACTTAGGACCGTATTACAGAACGCGACTCTGACTCTGATCTATACTTAAGTCGCAGTCGTCTTTGTCATTTGATTGTGAGAGAAGGGAAACAATCAATACTTAAGTATAGATCAAGACTTGAGCTTCCTTCTGTAATACCGACCTTAGTCTCAAGGCATACTTGGCATTTTTTTTTGACCGCCATTTTGTATTTTGCGAATGGACGACGCAATAAAACCTATCTCTATAAATCGATTGGAAGCACTTACGAATGTTTAGTAAAATAAAAGGTACAAGTTTCGGGGTAGTCAATAAGATCTATTTACAATAGCTCATCACGCTAATTGTGAACCTTAACGACTATCACGAAAGTTGTGCCTTTCTATTTTCACAGTCTGTTTGTTGCTCTTTCACGCTAAAACAGCTGGACCAATTTTGATAAAATTTAGTATGGAGGTAGCTGACACCCGGGAATAACACATAGGCTACATAATTTTCCCCAAATTCCCACGAGAACGAAGTCCTGGGCGGAAAGCTAGTATCTCTATAAATCGGTTGGAGACATTAACGAATTTAAAGAACATTCGTACGCCGCCATTTTGCGTAAAAATCAAAATGGCGGGCGAAAATATGACAATAAAAGAATTGTCGTATTCTTTTATGTATTTTTGGCTAAAATAAAGAAATAATTAATCCTAAAGCATCTATCAACCCTTATACTTACCTCAGATCTGTCATCGTGACTAATATTTCTAGTTAATGCGCTCCAGCCTTGAGGATGTATCTGTAAAATAAAGACAGTGAATCACATCACTCTCACGCAGACGTTTATCGTGAGAAAGATCAGCTGAAAGTAGGAAATTTGAAAAAAAATATATATTTGTTTTAACAAAGTTATGTGTCTTGTCTGTTCTTCTCAGGGGAAGACTAAAACTTTAGAATAAACATAGACTTAAAAAAATAATGTTATTAAATTATTTAAAGCATTTTTTAACCTATATGTATATTCAGGTTGAAAAAGAACCTCCTAAGCTTTATTGAAAATCCTGAACCAGTATCACTTATATATTTTTTTTTTGGGGTGGGGATTTTTTTTTCCTTAACGTAGACACCACTCGGGCGCACCCCCGGAGCGCTACCCGCACCCCTCGCGTGCCTGGTGTAGGAGTAATGTCTACGTTTAGGCGAAAAATGAACTATTCCGATATATTTTTTTTTTCATAAATGTGTTCTTTGAGTGATACTGGTTCAGGATTTTGAATATAGCTAGGAGGTTCTTTTTCACCCAGTATATGAAAGAATTTATTGGTTTTCGTAAAACTTGAGAATAGCTGAACCGATTTGGCAAATTTTTGTCTTGAAATAAAAATGAAAGTTCAGGGAAGGTTGAAAATAAAAGGTGAGAAAATATGTAAAAATTGCGAGGAATTCATTCTAAGGCGTCACGAAGTTCGCCGGGTCAGCCAGTGTTCACTGAAATAAAAATATGAATAAAATTGTCAAGTACCTGTAGTGCAGAAACGACTTGCGCGTCATTGCCCTCTGGGAAGTCTGTGACGAATTCGACCCGATTCTCCTTGCGTTTGCTGTCGAACAAGTGATCGTACATTGCAGCAATGGGGATCAGCTGCTGGCTCATTTGCATCAGTCTGTATAAGTTTGGCTGAAATTACAATAAGTGTATTAATTTTTGAATATTGGTATTGAATCAAATGTTGTGGATTATGAGAAA
This sequence comes from Aproaerema taeniolella, assembly GCA_949987775.1. Classification (NCBI taxonomy): domain Eukaryota; kingdom Metazoa; phylum Arthropoda; class Insecta; order Lepidoptera; family Gelechiidae; genus Aproaerema; species Aproaerema taeniolella. The sequence goes on from OX465262.1 coordinate 4,931,338, forward strand.
TTGCTTGTTGGCCTTTCTTTTATGTTGTCAACCTGAAAAATATGGTAACGTAATTTTTTAATATAATTCGAACTTTACACAGTGAGTTTTACACATGATTTAAAAAGGTTTTAACGATAGAAGGGCGGGGCCACAAACGCCGGCGCAAGACCTGTCTTACTCCGAGATGAAGATCCTCGCATAGGATTAAAACAGATTAAAAGGTTTGCAAAAAGAGGTGGAACTGTCAGCGCAGAGGTATCACTCAATTATTGGGAATTGGGTGAAATGGTCTCAAATAAGTGGACTGATCACCCATCTGTGCATGACGGGTGTCCCCTCTGTAGATAGATAAAACTGTCGGCCTAAATCCGGCTTTCAAGTAAAACCGTTTCAAGTTGTGTTGTAATTTGTAGTTATGCCATCAGAATACATTGCTTACCTTAAATCCATGTAAGTCTTGCGCCAGTGTGGCTAAGTTCAAGTCGTGTACAATGACTAGCAGTCCTCCTGTGGTGCACATCACCATCTGCCTTGCATCTGGTGACAACCGACACCTCATCAGCCCCGATGCATGGAACACCCTTTGGTACACCAAGTTAAACTCCGTATATGAATTTATATCCCATGTGTAAATGCTTCCGTCAAGACCAGAAGTAACCAGCAACTTGTCTTTGACTGAGAACTCAATATTTTTGACCCAGTTTGAATGGCCAAGTAAGGAGCGTATCTTCTTTTTCAGGTTTCTAACATCCCATAGTGCAATTGTTGTATCATCAGAGCATGTGGCAAACATTCTTCCATCTAAGAATCTGTTGAAATAAAACACTTTGATCTATATTCCATTTTTATAACCACAATAGTTGTGAAATATCACAACTGTGAAAGGCATCTTCTGACTAAATAACTTGGGGGAAATCTATATGTTTTAAACCACCGAGTGCAGCCATGAACATAGTCATGCCTTTGGCAAAAAATAATTTATTTCAAAGATCTTACAAGTCAAATACAATTGTTTTTTTAACTCAATGCCTGCTAGAAGAACAAGCAAGTCACTGAGGACTGCCAAGACTCTGAGGATTGCTCTTTTCAATAAAATAAAAAATATTCTATTTTCATAAAGGCTAAACTGATTTGCACACATGAACACTTTCTGTCTAACTTTGTCATTGGTATCATAATATTATATTTGGTAGAACAATGTATGTGACTTTTACAAAAATCTAATATATTTATTTATAATCAACTCTGCCATTAGCAATCTTCTTTCAATTTAAGGTACAGTGATTAACAAATAGCATTCCATTTGTAAAATTCAATAATCTAATGATTATGTAAATGCCAAAATGCTAAATGGTGTTTAATAAATAAATAAGTCCAACCTATCAACAAGAACTTTGTACAAGTACCTATTCTAGAGTTGTATAAGATTATTTAATGTAGGAATAATATTTACTTACTTAACACAGTTAACACAATCTGAATGTGCCCCGTGCACAGAGTGGATTCTTTGATGAGTGAGGGGATCAAATATCTGGATAGATTTCTTCTCACAAGCAGCTACTAAAAGTGACCTGCAATTCATATGATTCTTTGTTTGTAAATAAATAAGTAGAATAAAGGTATCTACCTCCCAGCACCACAATCGCATCTCTGAAGCCTAAATGGTACTAAGTTGCAAATTGGTGATATAAAAATAGTAAAAAATCCAGGCTTTTTTTACTGGCACCTTGATGGTGCTGGGAGGATCTTACAAAAAAAAGGTGACCTCAAAGATTCAATACAAATAAATTTAAAATTACTCTTCTGTTTACACTATAGTATCCCTTGTGAAGAAAAAAAGACAAAATCCCAGAGTAGAAGAAGAAATATCTTCTCTTACCAGCCTATATACGTCCCTACCAAGAGGCACGGGCCTCCCTTCGAAACACGAAGGGGATTTAGGCCATAGGCCACCACTCTGGCCTAATGTGGGTTGTCCACCAACCCACATTAGGAAAATGAATTTTCTAGGACGAGCGGGTTTCATCATGATGTTTTCCTTCACCGTTGAGCAAGTGATTATTAGAAATCCGTACACAAATCCGAGAAGACGAATTTAGTGGTACAGGCCTGCACCAGGATTTGAATCCGCACCCTTCGGATTACAAGTCTGGCTCATTACCAACTGGGTTATCACCGCTTATAAGAAATATCTAGTTTTACACAAATAAATAAAGAGTAAAATAAAATTTACTAGTTTTAATTTGACAGACTATTTAATTGGCTTTAATTACAGGGTTCGAAATTATCAAAATAATTATGCTTCTTGATAATTATCGGATAATTATCTGATAATTATTGGATAATTATCACCAGTGTAAGAAATTAATTTGTTATATTGGTTCATAACAAATTGTAGCAAAACATTATTAAAGTGAGTGTGGCTATGTGGATATTTGTTGCTCTTTGATACAAAAACTACTGAATGGATTTTAATTAAACTTAACAATAATATAGCTTATGCATCAGAATAACACATACATAGGTAACACAATTTTCGGAAAGAGCGAAGTGCCGGGCAGAAAGCTAGTCGTAAATAAATAAACTTAGATTGACCAAAGAAGCCAAAGGAATATCTTCATCCGATGATGATTGTATTTCCATTGGGAATATCTTCATCCGATGATGATTGTATTTCCATCAATCTATAATTATCCATATGGATAATAATGTTATTAAATAATGTTAAGGTGGAATATTGTAACAAAATGCTGTATAGTTTGCAACAAAAAAAAAAACTTAAAAAAACTTTATTAATTATTGTTATTGTTTAGTGCTAGCCAATGTCCTTCCAAAAGTATGCAAGACTTTTAAGTTATTACATGATCCAAATTAGGATTTCTCTTAAAAGAAATGGCATATTCCTCAAACTTACCATAAACGTTACACACACACAAAGGCCCACACTAAGGTTTTCCCTTGTATAGCAGTTTCCTTGGAATATGTACAAAGAAAGGAACATCCATGACCCGAGAACAAACATTTGCTCCGAATGGGAATCGAACCCAGGACCTGTTGATGAAGAGGCAGCACCACTACCACTCAAGTTTCAAGATTTAAAACACTTATTTGACATAAAACGATTAAAAATCTCTTAGTTAATGTTCTATCATTAGGTCTTTAATTAGTTTTTATTGGTAGCCATTCTTTGAGTGATATCAATTAGCAATTGATCAGCAAACTATTTCTTGAACGTGGTACTATTGTTAAGAACCATCAAGGCTATTTCACGAGTCGGCTACTTACCCTTCCGGGGAGAATTCAAGGTTGAACACTCCTCCAGTAGGAAGCGCGTTCGCTTGCTCGCAGTCCCACGAAGCGAGAGGTTTCATGCCGCAGTACAAGCTCTTAGCCATCGCGTCTCCGGCCCCAATGGGCACCCCGAACCCGGTCTCCCTTCTGATCAGCCGGTACGGGCTGAACGCTGAATTTCTCGCCATAAATATGGAATTATCTGTGTTACTCATTGCGACTCAAAACCTGCAAACTATTTATGACACGGATACAATACGGACTGAGTTATTTAAGTACAAGACATAACAGTCACAATAAATGCAATGAAGATTCTTATATTAATTAATGTCTACATTTCTATTTTTACAAAAAATAAGAAAACTCGATAATCCAATCCACAAACAGCAGATTTCCTGACATGACTAAACGCAGTGACATACTCTTTGGACATGACTGACAGCTGACAGATAAAAATTTATGTTGCCATATTCTTTTCACATTTTCCGACTTCCAAGTTTCCACCAACTCTTTTGATCCCTACTAATATAATATTATAAATGCGAAAGTAACTCTGTCTGTCTGTCTGTCTGTCTGTTACCTTTTCACGCCTAAACCGCTGAACCGATTTTGATGAATTTTGGTATAGAGATAGATGGAACCTTGGGAAAGGACATAGGGTACTTTTTATCCCACAGTTGGGCACGATATAACCTGTAGTCTACGCGGGCGGAGCCGCGGGCGGAAAGCTAGTAGTATATAAACAAAACAGTAATGATTGAACATAAGTGATCCATCCAAACTTTACCTTATCAAGTTTCGGTATATGATATATTATAGAGTTTCACAGACTATTATGAGATATGTTAGTACCCTTTTTATATAGTAAATAATTTTAAATAAAACGATATTCTATGATGTTGCCACTTTTTTGGCGCTTGTCATTTTCAGTGTTACATTCTCTTTGGTCATTTTTACAGACTATGATACTGACGTATGTCATTTGCGTATCGCATCAGTCAAGCATTTTTTTTAACGGATTACCCTTGGGTTACCATATTTTCATTGCAAAACTGTTCTATAACTAGTAACAGTAAATGGGCGGTTGTCACTAAAGATATTCTAGTTACAAAATGTAGAATCACAGAATAAATAATAGTACTAAGTAGAACTGTATAATATTATTTAAAAAACGTCATTATAATTCTCAAAGCATTATACAGGGTGTAAAAGACAGCTTAGCAAAAAGTGAAACTCTGAACTCAGACAATCATTCTGAATGATTTTCTAGTAATTTTTTTCATATTTTTCAACATTATTTGCTTATATTTTTAATTATTTAATCGAATTCACTCCATTTTGCAATAATAAACAATCATAACAACGTAAAACATGAAAACCACGCCGGCGCGGTGGGATCGCGAGCGGAGCGCGGTTTTGCAATACTTTACGTAACTCTAAAGTAGGTAAAAAATGAAAACTCCTTAACACGACGTTTCCGGGAAAAAGTAATTATTTATAGCTGATGATAGATATGGGTAGATTCCACCATTTAAGTATTTGCTTAGCTGCCCTTTACACCCTGTATGTACACAATTGTCGGAGAAAACTTAATTAATTTGAGACGAGAGTCTGAGTCTGAGCCACACAGATTTCCATTTTGTAACTTTTTTAAGGTAAAATAAATAATATTACAGCTGATTCGTAAGAAACAACTTTTATTTAATGAGTCAAAAACACGATAAACTTCGAAAAAAAATGGAGACTGGTTTAATTAAAAACAACGTTATAAGGTAATTTTACAAAATAATATCAGTTTTGTAAATATTAGGTCAACTAGCCTTTTAACTTTTTGGTTATTCGTATACGAATTTCTATAGTTCTATAGAACTATAGAATGTTTGTGAAAATTATATGAAAACTTAACATAAAGGTAACAAAAATTATAAAGACGGTGAGCTTGATACTAAAACAAATTATTGAAAATTATAAAAGATCAACTTGAAAAACTTGAGACGGTTACAAAATTGAACACTGGTCTCTGTCTGTACAAGCCTTGCTTAGTTTTTGGTCAGATAAAGGCGCTGTTTGACTTAAACGAATGAAATAGTCTCCACACTTTCTCCTATCGGCGATAATTTTACATACAGTTTTATTTCTATTCACATATTTTTATCTTACTCATTTGTTAGTGGAAGTTGTCGTTAGTACAACTTCCGATATCACGTTGTAGGGCTAACACACGCACACATACATACACACCTGCGCATACACATACACACATGTACATACACACACATACACATCTACACACTTATATTTTAAGTAAAATTAGGTATCTTTTTGTTTTGTTTTTGGTTATTTGTAAAAATTTTGTAATTATAGCTGGGAATGAGCGAGGCACACTGAATAAATTGCCACTTTTGGTCCCCTCACTGACCGGTTGAGATCAGCAAGCGCTACGAGATTGTTTAGTTAAAAAACCGATCTAACATTGTGATTAATACAAATATTAACTGGTTTGTTTTACAGAATTAAATGAGATATTCAGTTAAAAACAAAAGATATACATATACCTATAAGTAATTGTAAGTTTCTTATTAAATTAAGTTTAAACTCATAGGACAAGACAAGACAGCTGTGGACATCTTTAGAGAAAACCACGCCCAATAATACATATACCTGTGTACATAAATTTACTTACAAAACAGCCCTATGTACAGACAATAGTACAGACATCACGTTCAAATCAAATGACTTGCGGTAGAGTCTGGCCAACGAAAGCTGTCCACGAGAAACGGCGGCAGATTTAGATTTCGTCCTCTGCAAACACTGAACATACACAGAATAAGCGGAGTTGGATTTTTTTGCGAAGTATGGATTTAAGTATATGTTATATGTAGAAAACAGGTTTTTAGAGGACGAATTTTAAATCTGTCGCTGTTTCTCGTGGACAGCTTTGACTCTACCATCCGTCTTATAACGTGCATCAAGTAGTGTTGCATAACTGGCTATCGATAGTTGACCTTGAAAAACAGTATAAGAATATCGATAGTATCGATACCCAATAGTTTGTGAATTTTGCGATACTATTCATGACAGACCAAACTATCGATACTATTGAATTCTAAATAGTATCAATAGTATCGATAGTATTATAATTCAATAGTATCTAATACTATCGATAGTATTGAATAATTTCGATAGTATCGATACTATTAGAATTCAATAGTATCGATAGTTGGGCCTGACATCAATAGTATCGCAAACTATTGGCAATCGATATTCTTACTATTTTTCAATCGATACTTTCTACTATTGGTTTCAACACTAGCATCAAGGCCAACATGGATTCTTAAGACTCTTTTTTCACTAGTTGAATGTATTCGTACTGTATACTATATCGACCACACAACCTAATAGACGCCTAATGTTTTAATTTCTCGAAACAAATAACTGTCTCAATGAGAAGGGTCAATGCGCTGAGGTAAGCGAGGCGGGGGGAGAAGGAAGAAATGCATGCTGATTGGCCGATTCAAGGTCACGGCGGCATGTCATAAATCACAACTAGTGATGGGAAGTTTAAGAAGTGCTTGTCACGAGTAATAAGAAAAATAACAGTGCTATTTTATTCTAAAGGGTAGGATGAAGAAAAAAAAACATGAAATACTTTTATCAATTAAAATTATTTTAAGGAACAAAGGTAGACGCACACATTCATAACTATAATACTCAATCATTCTAAAAATGAATTTACTTTGTATAAATTCTTCGAACTGCAGGGGGGCTACCATCTAAGCGAAGTTGACGCTGGGTGAACGAATGGAACGTTGACGATTGCTTCTTTATAAGGAGACCTTCATTAATGATATGAACCAAATACAGCAATGTACATCATTTCATTCGTTCAATTAGCATCAACTTCGCTTAGGTGGTTTCTGAACCAAAGATTTTGTGCGAAATACCAACCTTGTAGTTACGTACTTATACATCATACTTCTTGCTAAATCCACCACATGATCGGTTTCTTCACAATAAAATTGATGGAAACTTATTTCTGAAAAAAGTTTTTCGCCAATAAAACTGCTTGAAGTTTTAAATGACTAAAAAATCTGCTTTGCGTGATTCACTTTAATGATTTCTTCACAGCGCCGACACATATTTTAACAACGCTTTGTGACGGGTAGATTAAACCACCCATATCTCTGTAGCCTATAAAACTACTTTTGTCTTCATTTAAAGTAATCAATCAGTATGCCGGTTTTACATTTCAAATACTTTATTAATTAGCTAGCAAAATAAATTAAAATATTGGTTGTTTGTAAAGTAGGTTTACGATCGAGATGTTTACGTGATAACGTCTTATTGGTGAGAGAGACGGAAGATCGGTCCACTCACTCGAACGCTATGCCAGCCTCCGCTCGTGAGGATTCCGCGTGACAAGTTTCACGGAATGACTGGCAGCGCTCGAGATGAGACGGGAGATCGGTCCGTCTCTCTCTCGTTATACATGCGATCGCGCTCGTGAGGTTTTGGTGTGACACAAGTTTCTGAACATGTCACCCGACTAAAACGATTTTAAAGACGTTATCACGTCAAAAACCTGCAATGTACTCAATAGCACTTTCATCAAACTGAGCTAGGCAAATCGATGCTATGGCACTTTCTAAATAGAATAGAAATCTTGTTGACTTTCGGTGTCGAACTGAATTTCACTCTTATCTTCTGCCGTTGTAGTCAAGTTTATTTTTTGTAGTGCAGAAGGTGCGCAGTTATCAATATTTTTTATAGATGGATGCAAATAAGCGTGGCGACGGGCTATCGTTGCTCCCACCTGAGATCTAATACTTGCAAATAAGTAATAACTCTATAATAATCTTGTGAAATCTTCTGGAATGGCACATATTTGATACAGGAACTCTCGTTTACAATCAAATCGTAATACCTTTCAAACTTTGTATTGCTATGCAAAATCCAAAAAATCCTGTGCTTCGTGGCGATTCAATCAATTTTATGTTTCTATTTCGGTTTTTTTTTTGTAGTCACAGTAAAAAGAAATTCTTTGCACTGTTCAAAATTTTCAAAAACAGTGGGTGCGTTATCTTGATTAAGAGCCCGTTTAAAGCTGTAGCCATGAACTTTGGAATCCATTATATCGAATAAATAATTGATAATGGAGCATATCAGCTGTCGCATCGAAGTCCTGGAATGCAGGTAGTTTTAGTTCCATCTTGTAAAACTGCGCTGTAGCTACGCTGCGGCTAAAAAGTTGGGTGGCTAGTTTGACTTTCATGATTTTTTGTTTAAATTGAATGTGTGTAATGCGTAATTTGTTTGCCAAATTAAATTGTTCCCTGTCCTGTAACTCTTGTAAATATTTAAGATAGTCCCATTTGATTTTGCGTCCTTTGCTATCTAAACTAATATTATAAAGAGGAAAGATTTGTATTTTTGTATGTTTGTATTATTTTGTGGAATAAAAATGTAAAGTAAGTTCTTAACTCTGCTGATTTTTTTTTCTTATAATGCATCCGTTCTTATTCGATTCCATCATTTGTCTTTGTACTAGTTCTTTGTTAGTTACTCAAATTTTATTTAAAATGTCCATATTTACTGAGTTCATGAAACTTTTCTTTTCTAACTTTTTCAATATAGATTTCAAAGTAGTTACTTTCTTCCGCAAATAGCAAGTTTTTTGTCTTAAATTTTTAATCTGTTTATTTTTTTGTACGACTTTCTCAGTTAGTTCAATAACTCTTCGACATAAGCGTTTTTTAATCAGTGTGTTGTAATTGGAGGGATTTTCGGTGGCAATAATTTTTTGTTTTGGTTTTTCTGGGAGATTCGCATTTGGAGCAGATTGACTCTGAAAATCAAATGGAATAAATAATTATTTATTATTATAATGAACCCAATGAAGAACCCAATGTATGATTGATAATACAAAGTTCGTTTAGTTAGATATCATGTTTGTTAAATCTTACCAAAATTGGCAAAAACAGTGTTGGTACTGCGGAGCTCAGTAACCGTCGACTATTTTTCGTGTTAATTAAACAGTCCTCTTCAAAATGACGTGAGCAAATCACGCTGTATTTCGACGGAAACCAATTATCGCGTCTTGTAGCAATTATCCATTTTTCTTTTATATCTGGATCTTTTGGATACCTATAAATTTAATAACAATTGTTTATGTATGTATTTACAAAAAAATATATTTAAGTAGTATATCAGTTGTCTGGTACCTATAGTACAAGCTTTGTTAGTTTAGGGCTAGTGGTTGCTGTGTGAATTGTCCGGGAACATATATTTATTTAATTAAATGTTAAGAAAAGTTATTATCCAAGAGAAATAAAAACCTACCCAACTATGGCTTGTTGTATGCTGAGATCGTATTCTTCTTAATGAAGGGTTATAAGAAAAATAGTTTAATTGGGAAACGTTTCGTACTGTAAGTTTTGTTTATTATGTTTACTTTTAGTACTAAGTCCTTTTACATTTTTAGCTCACATTATTTAAATTCTTACCGTGCCCTCCGCAATACGAATATGTCTGTGGAGTCGTTCTAGCAAACACGAACTTAAGGATATTGGCCATATTTTTCTACTACACTTCACAGGCATTTTCGTGTTTCGAAGAGCACTCCACATTCATATTTTTCACGAGCGCGATAAGAATCTAGAAAAATATAAATACATACACTTACACATAAACGTATACATACATACATTTGTAAAATATTACCCTTTTTCTAAAACTGTTAAGAAAAGAAAACAATTTATACCTGATATGATAACACACAAAGTATCAAGGTTACCTGTGCAATAGTAGATTGTATGACAAGAGAGCAAAGAAGTATTTTTACGGCAAGGGCGCTACTTTGAACCACAAGCGAAGCGAAGGATTCTAGAATAGTCATCGCCCGAGGTAAAAATAATTTGCTCTCGAGTCATATACTCTACTTTTCATCCCCTTTCTATGAGAAAATCTATTACAAGAACAGAGACTTAATTCGCGCGTTTTTTTTTTCAATAACCGCGGGGGCCGCCGCCGTGCAGGCTACACGTACCAGACAGTTTTCATACAATTTGCGTTCGATTTCTATGAATGACACATGTTCTAAATTTAAATCTCTTTTACGCCCGCCAATGCTTTTCTGGCAGGCGTAAAAGCTCGTTTACGCCCGCACAAGAGTTCTTAACAGAAATGAGCTCTTTTGCTCCCACTTATAGAGGAACTACGCGACACTTTTCGAATAGAAAGGATGAAAACTATATTATTTCTAAACGAATGTTTCCACAAGAACAACTAACTTCACACACAATCGCGCGGAAACCTATAAGCGAGCAACTACGATTTATAATAGGACACTTAACATTTACTATAGTTACTTCGTTCATCAGTTGAGTAGTGTCACATCACTAGTAACGCGTGACAATAATCCAAGAAAGGATAAGCAGTACTTTTTGTATTTGAAAGAAAGGGATATACTGATAAACATAAACAAATGCTTTCGTTACGGATTCGAACCAGCGTAATTTGAGCTCTGAATAAATTGATTCTTGACAATAATAATCTTGAAATTGGCTTACCTATGAAAAGTTATGCCGTCTTTTTTGAAATTAGATGATTGGCTACATTTTCCACACCATTTTATTGTACAGGGAGCCATGTTTCTCCTCTTTTGTATTTTATTTTGTAATAAACGCACGAGATTTATGTGTACACGGGTCACGGATGTGATCGAAGCTTGACTAAAGCCACAGACTAATTAGAGATACTGACGACTAAAGCGATTTCTCGATCGGTGTCTTACAGTAAGACGTATAAGTCTAACGTGTTTGTTGCCAGAAAGTGTTCGCCTTGCATCACAGAATAAATAATAGTATAGTACCTATGTAACGTACTTACATTAGCAAGATTAAGTATATGTACGAGTTTGCATTAGGTTAGGCCAGTGTTGCCATATATACGGATTTTTTCCGTATTTATACGGATTTTGCAAGTTCAATACGGATGAATCAAGATTAAGATTAGCTTCAAAAGGACCCCGTTTTCGGCCTTCTTTACCTAATTTTGACCAATTTCGTCACAACGCTGGTGAGTTTGCTCCACTATAGTGCGGCAGCACAGCAAAATTTCTTCAATGAAGACGAAATAAAGAAATAAAAAGAAATTGTACCTACATATAACGGACCCGCTACTACTTAACAACTTTTAGGGAAATCACCCTCTTGTGATTTAAATCTTGACTCAAAAATGTTACGTTTAATTTTTATACGGAATTTCAATAAAAATACGGGATATTTATACAGAATTTCAATAAAAACAGAGATACGGATTTTTGTAATGAAAATACAGATTTCACGTCTACTTCATGCACACTTCATGTGGCAGCACTGGGTTAGGCGTCTATTAGATCATATTATTATTATAATAGATTAAGGCTGTGTGATCCATGACCAAGAGCACGTCACGCTTGACACTACCAGTTTAAGCTGGGCACTTATTTATACCGCGCGGCGCGCCATACAATGCAGGGCCGGTCCAAAGTGTCAAGCTTAACGTGCTCTTGACTGTACAATAATATATCTACATTTTTGTAACATGAACTAATTTGAAGTAACACTTACATTGTTCTACACTGGAATTTGATGTAAACATTGTTATTCAAAAACTCAGCATTGTAAAATTAATGTAGAGAGTTGTAGGTAAGCAGGGAATTCATTGAAATAAAAGAAGTGATGATAAATGAGATACATCTTATTATTACAATTATTTACATAATTCATTTCTACTTATAAAAAATATTAATTATTATTACTTGTCATTATGCACTTGTTTTAGCTTCACCATGTATTTGGTGCCAATAATCCACTAGGTGGTGGTATGTGACCAGTTTTCAGGACATTCTGTAAGAAAACTTCAAGTCTTGTCTTTGGACCCCCTTCATCAATATGCTGTAGAATTGCTAAGTATTCTGAACTTATCAGCTTAATTGTTTTGATAAACTGTTTTCCATAGCATTTCAAAAATTCTGACCCACAAACTGTGAAGAAATCGTGGATTAATGTGGCAGAGATATCTGGTTCTGGCTTCAAATTTATAAAAGAAGCGAGCCACTGCCATCCGTAACGTAACCCATGTGGGTTTGTAGTATTCAGAAACCGGGGTGTCTTAGCAATCCAAATAGCACAACGTAGCCTAAATATCCCAGACATCCTTTTCAAAAATTTGTCTTGTTTTTCTACCACCCCTTCATCACTGTATGTGTAACCTCTTGATATATAGAAGTCCTTGTCAGTTTGACCTTCTTTCTGTGGTAGAAACATTGGCACTAAATATGGGCATTGTCTGTGAAAATAGGCCTCTAGCAATTTACCAAACTCTGGAAACTGTGACCAGAGTGCTACAGTCACAGCTGCCAATGGAAATGCAGCTTCTGGATTACTGGATACTAATAAGTCTCCTTGTCTCACTATTTTTTTGGCTAACAAGGCAGTACAATAATGCAGGCCTTGAGGATGCTGTGCTGCTGAAACATATATGTCCAGGACCTGTACTCTCTCTCCTTTCAGCAGTTTAGACAGTTTGTCAAATTTATCTCTGATATGGCTCCCACTAACAGAGGAAAGAGCATTTACAGGTGTATTTACAGCTTTTTGACAATCGAATCTAAACTTCTTCAAGCTTGTATTTTCTAGTAAGTCTTTATACCTTCCTTCATAATCTTCCAAAAATCGTTTGAGTTCTTCATAATATGAATAATTTTTCTTTGAAAAGAACAACGGTTGTGATTTTTGACTACCAGCTTTTTCTTTTTCTGCTTTAGCCAGTTCAGCATCTTTTACTTCCTGGGCTTTTTTCAGTGCTAATTCTTTCATTTTTGCTATTTCTTCATCTTGTTGTTTCTTTAGTTGTTCTTGCTGTTTAGCTTCATTTATTTCTTGTGAAATTAGCCTTTTGATATTAAGAAAATTTATTGCTAATACTTCAGCTTGTTTAACTTCCTTGTCAGAGAGTGTGCCAGTCTTACACAAGTTCATAATGTTGTTTATATTATCTATGACTGCATTAATTGATACAATGTGTTTGTCCATCACACTCTTTGCCAGTGGTTCCGTTTCTAACAGCTGTGTTATGTCATTTTGATTAATAAGGATTTTGGTGTGACTATCTGTGACTGATGCAAATCTGGTTGTTGCTTTGTTTTGCTCTTCTAATACCCTGTTCATATTTTCAATTGTTTGAGTGTTTACGAGCTGGCAGTGCTGTTGGTCAAGTCGAGCCTTTTCTAAAACAGACATATTATCATTTTCCTGCATACTTTTTAATAGTTGCAGTTTTCGCGCCCGGATCTCAATGGCTTTTCGTTCATACTCTTCACTTTGCTTATTCCAAAATTTTCGCATAGTATCTGCACGATTAGCGATCATTTTGTCAATCAAATTTTTAAATAACTCTTCTGCATTCTCTTGTAGTCTCGTTTCGTACTCTTTCATGATGAGTGTTTGCCTAAAATCCTCTCTCACTTTGTCTTCTAACAAATTCTCGTATTTTTCTTTTTTTTCTATAATCGGGGGTTCTTCTATGTAAGTTTCTTTTTTCACAGGGCTGTTGGGGCCAATGGTCACCTCCTTTACAAGAGGACTAATTTCAGCTGCATTCGTCAACGCTGTAATACGTAGTTGATCAAAACCCGAGAGGAAGTCCTCGCTGAGACTGATATCAACCTTTCTGCTCGTGCTCTTCAAGCTTAAGTCTTCAATACTATCAAAGGTTCTATCCATTTTGGTAAATGATAGTTATTTAGATCACATTAACTATTAATCATTATTTAAAAACAAGTTTTCACCAAAATTCACACTGGATTCCAGATCAACGGGCTCAGTGACATACTCTTTGATTTTTTTTGTTTTGTTAAATTTATCCCTTTCGGGAAAGGCAAAGGAAACTATGTCCATACAGCCATGTCTTCAGTGAAAAATCTTCTTTCTTCAATTTAACCTAAGCCCTAAGCTCCTCATGTTCTGCGTAAAACCGGATAGCGTCTGTTTTACGAAAACTGGCGGCGAGAAGCACAACCGCGAGGATCTTTGTCGGTACCAAACGGAGCAGAAATACTGTTATCACTTGAATTTTTCATCACTACACGAATTTTAGTCAATTTACTGCATAATACACTATCACTATTACACATTAAACAACTTTTTCACGCCGAAAACGAAAATTCAATTGACAAAGCAACCGCTCACGCCGAGTTCCCGCCAAAGACCCCCCATACTCTTTGAACGGGCTGACCTGACATAACCTCACACTTAAAAATTGTAACAATCACAACTGTAATAAAGCGAGATAGCGCATATGCCTCATTCTTAAGCTAGAAAGAGAAAGTCAATTTTTTTTTTAAATTTTGACATGGACATTGGACACTGAAGAGTTATTCCATTTGTTATTTTTTTTTTCCCTTGTATCCGTGTGTATCCAAAATTCCGAACAAACAAATTAAGGCGCGAAAATTTTGACAATTAAACAGCTGATGCGGTCTGTTTGTGATAAATTAATGAATGGTAATGGTTTTCTTAATTTTATTCAAGTAAGATGGTGCTTCAAAATACCGGTAAATATAAATCTGATAAAGAGGATTACAGTAAAAAAGATGCTGGTTCATCTTCAGGGCCTAGGTAAGTAACCTTTCTTCTTTTGCTTGTGTCGTTATAACGTTGTTTCGTTGTGTTTTTAATTTTTTATATTTTTCTGCGTATTCTGTGTTTCAGGGAAGAGTCTTCTGAGTCCCGCATCCGTGTAGCTTTGGAAAATGACAGAATTGATTCGAAATATGGTTTCGACCGTGTTCGCGACGCCAAAGAACGTACAGGTTATCTTATCAATATGCACACTGTAAGTGACCATGTTTATTTACTATCATTGTTTATTTCTCTTTTTTATTCATGGAAATTAATCTTCGATATGTGGGGATGATAGGTTCTACGTTACAAGTTTTTTTGTAAACAGAGTAAATTTATTTTTTATTTTTCTTCCCTCTCTCCTTTAAATAAGGTCCCAATGTTCATACCTAACTTTCTCCCTCATGACGCAGGTTATTAAACAAACACGTTTAATCATAATGTGCTAAAACACCTAGGCATTTAATTAAAATACAATTTATAAGACTGAAGAATACATCTATCCCAATATTATATAAAAATGTTAGTGTGTTTGTTTATCCTTCCTTCATAACAAAACGTAGCAATTGATAAAAATTATTTTTCACACAGCTAGAGTGACACAGGCTCGTTTTTGGTACAAAAAGTTGCGGTTGGAAAGCTAGTTTATAATAATTCTTGTGTTGTAATTATAGGCTGAAGTCCTGGACGAAGATAAGCGTTTGGTGGCAGCCATGGATTATTATTTCATAGAGATGGATGGCTCCCGGTTCAAGATTTCCCTGACGTTCCAGCCATACTTCCTCATCCTCGCTCGCAAGGAGTGTGAGCAGGAAGTCGTACAGTACCTCACCAAGAAGTTTGCTAGTACCATACACAAAATTGAAGTTGTTGAGAAGGAGGATCTTGAATTGGTATGCTTTTTATTTTGCAATATTTTTTACACTTACGATTTTCGGACAGTGCTTGTTTATGTTAAATTAAAATGTCTTATGTCTACTGAAGATAGTGTAAGTACATGGATGTAAAATAGCTTAATTCTAACAAGAAATAGCTTAATACTTTATACAGTTAAGTATTAGAAAACAGTTTCATAACAATCTGTGATATTTCCTGTAAATATCTTTTTTGTTTATAATAATTTCTTACTTCGTATGCAGGCATTCTCTTCTGCTGATTTTTTGAATACCTTTTTCATAAAAATATTTCTAAATTTTAAAGAGCATTCCAAAGATCATTCACTCACTGAGTTCCCTGATCTACCCTTAAATTGAAGGTAGCTTGGTCTTGCATATGATCTCTTATCTGGCTTCCAAATGATCTTTGACCTAGTTTCTAACAACCTTGATTGACCATGTTTCCAAATGGCCTTGGCCTCTGCTTTCAAACCTGTTTTCCAAATAACCCTGGACTTGATTATCTGACTTAGTTTAGACTTGGCTGCATGTGACCTTTGACTTAGCAAACTCGGCTTCAAATTAACCTGGACCAGTACCAAAAAACCTTTTAACTTGTTACTGTATGTATATCCTTTGACCTGATTCCCAAATTCCATTTGACCTATTTGATAATGCACTTTTAACTGCTCTGTGTCTTTGTCTCATCAATAAATCACTATTATTTTAACTTGCAGCTGAACCACTTATCGGGTCTAAAGCAGCGCTACGTGAAACTGTCTTTCATGTCACAGAATGAGATGATGAAGGTACGGCGGGAGATTTTGACAGCTGTCAATAAAAATAAAGAGAGGGAGAAAAAAGACGCCATCTATGCAGAGATGTTGACCAATGCGCTCACTAGCGCCGCGGCTATAGAACACGCTAAAAAGACCACTGATCACATGGAAAATATCTTGGATATTAGGTTTGTGATTTAAAAAAAATTTTTATAACGAATGGGTTCGCTCTTGACCACAACACGGCGCAAAAGCGATGATGTGGTCAAGCTCAACCAGAAGATGCCTATTGTGATTGTTCTTTTATTTATCTCTGTTTATTTATTTTTTACTTGAATTTTGAATATGAAAACTGCTGAACCAGTACTTCTTAGAATTTTTTTAGGGAAAGGAACATTTTCGGCGCGAGTGGGACTTAACCCACGACTCCAGGATTAAACCTCCTAGGTCCTAGTCGTGGCGAAAATTTTATATTCCCAAAAAATTCTTTGGTAATTAGCTCGAAGCGGGAAGCGTTTAAAAATATTTTAAACTATAGTAATAAAGTTTTTAACACTTCTTAGCTTATGGGTGTAGTGTCTAGTCAAATGCCAATACGCCGCTTATCAAGGTGCACCATCCCCTGTACAGAGGCCAGCACGTCAGGTTACGCCATTTTCGTTGCAAAAGCACCCTTCCCTGCACCCAACCATACTTCACTGTACAAAAGCCGTATAACAACTTAACTAATGGAGTCTCTTTTCTCACAAATTCACCACAAAAACGAATAAACTTTATGCACAAAACCTTAAAAACCGTAATGACTGACAGAAGCTGCAGATCAAACGCTTTGTTTGTCACGAATTGAAATTCGTTACATCAAAAAATTTATTACGCAGAAAGAGATGGCGTTAAAGTAACCTATCTCTTACTATCTTGTAGGAACTCACATGTTTGCATCTCTTTCAAAAGTGCTGTGACGTCATAAGTACTCCGTCTATAGAGTGTATGGTCTAAGGTAAAGTGAAGTGGTAAAGTGGAGACATCACTCTGCTCCAAAAAATATAACATTTTTGTTTCTTGGAGGAAACTGTGTATCTTGATTTTTTTATTTTCTTCCAGAGAACATGATGTCCCATACCACGTGCGAGTATCAATAGACATGAAAATATTTTGCGGCACATGGTACACAGTGAAAAGCAGAGGCACTGAAACCCCGATATTCACTAAAAGAGACGACATTTTGGAAAGACCTGACCCAATCGTTTTAGCTTTTGATATAGAAACTACCAAGCTACCTTTGAAATTCCCTGATTCCCAGACAGACCAGATTATGATGATTTCGTACATGATTGATGGGCAAGGCTTCTTGATTACGAATAGAGAGATTATTGCAGTCGATGTAGAAGATTTCGAGTATACGCCTAAACCTGAATTTGAAGGGTAAGATTAAGAAAAAGTCAGGGACCGCGTAAGTGGGAGACAGAGGGTGCCAAGTACCAGGGGGGTCCACGCCCCCTCCCAATTTTACTAGCTGGTAAAGGTGCTATCTCTTAGATAATTTTGTTTTTCATACTTTTTAAGGACCGATGACGATATGTAATAAGTTGTCCTATTATCTTGACCAGGATTAACGATTTTTACCTTTCGGGGTGATCAATGAAGCCCAAGGACTACTTTCGCGGTCCCTGAAAGAAGTGTTGCAAAAATTATTCTACGAAACTTTAATTTTATAAATTAATTGTTACTTCTTACAGACAATTCATTATATTCAACGAAGCAAACGAGCTGGCATTATTACAGAAGTTTTTTGACCACATTATGGATGTGAAGCCCCACATATTCGTCACATATAATGGTAAGATTTACTTGACAAGTTAACAGGGACACTTACTGTTAGTGGCTGTTTGTCAAAAAATAAAAATAATTAAGGTCATTAAGATATTTTCAAGAACAGGAAATACAGCGCAATTTTAGATGATTAGATATAGGTAGTCTTTAGGCCTTGGGCCTTTTTTTCTAAAAAAAAAATATCGTATTTAATCGATTGACGAAACTTTTTTTTTTTTGGTTCGTTATATGGTTTAAAAAATTTATTTCTCATAATAATTTACAATAATTCGCTTATTGAGAAAATACAAATTACGGGTACTTACTACAAAACAGTTCCTTAAAACTATTTACTACTAACAGGGGGGTGTCACTCCGCAGTTTAGGCATGTTCGCGCGGTGGGCATACTGAGTGTACCTACTTATTAACAATATAAAAACCAGACAGAAACACGTTTTGCCATCAGAATAGTCTGCAGGTGTCTGTAGTTAGTAGGTATATGTAGGCGAGATATCAAATAACATGGTTGGTTATGTTAACTTGTGTTTTTACTTTTTACACTTCCTAACTAAAGTTACTTTTGATTTTATAAGCTTTGTTATCTTACTTAATTAAGTTCAATAATAATTTTACCTCTAAATCGGCGGCGAGTGTTAACCCTGAGCTCTCGTCGCGAACGCGGCATCGAGCATCGAGTTGGCGATGCGCAATAGACTATGAACGCTAGCGGCCGACTATAAGTTACAATTTCTGTTGCAAGCCTGTGCTGCTTGCAATGGTAGGCAATTTTTTATGCCTAAAGTTGACTTTTATTAGGGAGTGAGACTTCTGTACGTTAGTACTATTATTTATTCTATGCTACTAAGGCCAGTGTTCACCAAAAATGTAACCGACGATTAGCAGCTAACCAGAGATTTGACAATGTCATTTTCATACATTTTTTTGACATTTTGTCTGATTAGCTTTTAACCGCGGTTTAACCGTTGGTTATGTTTTTGGTGAACACGGGCCTAAGTGAATTCGTGAGTGAACCAATTCTACAATAATTAAGCTCGAAGCAGATTTTATACTGGGTGTAACAGAAAGGTGTAGTCATATTTCAGGTGACCAGCCAGCCAATAAAACTGAACAACTTTCCCCAAGATACCTATTTAAAATCTCAAAAAAAAAATTCGCCTCTCCCGAAAGCCCGATTTTTTTTTTGAAATTTCAAGTAGGTTCTTTTTAGAAAGTCGTTCAGTTTTATTAGCTGGTCACCATCCTGAAATATGACTACACCTTTCTGTTACACCCTGTATATAATAACATTAATAACTCAATTTGTGATTGTAGAATTAATTCACATTGCAATACACACAATTACGATTACTACAATTAAATACCGGTTTGGTCGAGTGGTAGTAGCGCTGCCTCTTGATCAACGGGCCCTGGGTTCGATTCCCAGTCGGGGAAAATATTTGTGTAAAATGCAGATGTTTGTTCTCGGGTCATGGGTGTTTGTGTTTGTCTTTATGTGTGTTCCGAGGGACCCACGGCACAAGGGAAGACCTTAATGTGGGCCTTTGAGTGTGTAGCGTTAAAAAAAATATATATCTTAAATTAAAAAAAAAATATCTTACTGTGGCTACGTTAAAATAATTTACCTACCACCTAACTTTTGCTTGCAATAGTTGAACGTGACATGGACAAATAGAAACATTGTATGCAGGATTTTTAAACATATTATAACGGGTTCTTACCACGATTTAGGTTTAAAATGAGTATCCGATATTTCGGCGCTGTTGTATAGTTATTATCTGTGATAACACCAGATAACACAGAAGGGTACTGTTACAATAGATCTGTCAAGGTGACAGTGACACGGGGGCCTGTGTGCAGGCTTGACCCCAACCCTTCAAACCCCTTAAATAATAATAATAGTTATTTAGACGTTTTTTTTTTTGTAAGCAGTGATATGATAGCCCAGTTGGTAATGAGCCAGACTTGTGATCGGAAGGTCGTGGGTTCAAATCCTGGTGCGGGCCTGTACCACTAAATTCATCTTCCTTAACGGTGAAGGAAAAACATCGTGATGAAAGCCGCCTGTCCAAGAAAATTCATTTTCGAAAACGAGCGGTCCACCAACCCGCATTGGGCCAGCGTGGTGGACTATGGCCTAAAACCCCTTCGTGTTTCGAAGGAGGCCCGTGCCCCTCGGCGGGGACGTATGTGGGCTGATGACGAATAGTTTTTTTACTTAATCGTATAAAATCGCAATAGCGTTATTCAGTTGTAGTGTTCTAGTATAAAAAAAATAGACTAAATGAACAATCTCTGTAAAGTAGTCATTTATAAAGTCGAATTCACAGGTGATTTCTTCGACTGGCCGTTTGTGGAAGCGCGTGCGGCAATACTTGGTCTAGATATGAAGCAAGAGATCGGCTTCAGTAAGATCGCAGCCCGAGATGGGACCTACGCGTGTCGCCCTGCTATGCATATGGATTGTTTATGGTATAACAACAATATAACTTTTAGTGTGGAGATCGGTTGCGAATAACACCACCCCATCTCTTTCCGTGGGTGTCGTAAGAGGCGACTAAGGAAACACAAATGAGACCTGCCTCCCAGTAAATCCATCCCAGGCAACGACACTTCATTTTTTTCTGAATCTGGTTCGCGACCATCCTCCTACCGAAGTCCGACTCCAAACAGCTTGCTGTGTTCCGTCAGTGCGTGGGAGTACCAGTGCCTTTATAGGCATTTTCTGGGTTAACTCGCTCTATCGTCGACCTCATCTTTGACCTTTATGGTCAAGATTGAGGTCAAGAGTTAACCCGTCTTATAATAAAAATATAAAAAAAATAGTTATTCACGCTATGTTGTTGGTTCCTTTCACGTTGGACTGGGAGTAAAAGAAAAATTTAGAATGTGCCAGCTGCCTGCTCTTCCTAGGCATACTGTGAAAGTCAGTAAGTGGGACGCGAGGGTTTGCTGTATTGTGGGCGAAAGACTGACTTACATACTACTTACATCATACTTCATCTAATAACCCTCTGAAGTTATGTCAACCGTGGCATGAATTTGTTCTCAGGTCATGGGTATTCGTGTTTGTCTGTGTATGTTCTAAGGGACCCACGACATAAGGGAATACCTTAGTGTGGGCCGTTGAGTGTATAGCGTTTATTTATTAATTTATCATAAGTTTATTTCTGTAGCTGGGTGAAGCGAGATTCCTACCTACCGGTCGGGTCTCAGGGGTTGAAAGCCGTCGCTAAAGCCAAACTAAGGTACGACCCGGTGGAGTTAGACCCTGAGGAGATGTGCAGAATGGCGGCCGAGCAACCACAGGTGGGAATTTAAAAACTTATGATATCTAGTTTCTTTTTTCGAATAAAAAAAAAATATATATTTTACTCTTAAATGTTTAGAACTATTCAATGTAATACAATAAATGACCCCACCCAATCTTAGTAAATCTGTATTTTTTCTGTAACCAGGTATTTATTAACTACTGGATGCCCGGGACTTCATTACCCTAGGAATTTCGTAAAATCATTTCTTTCTCCATATCCATGTTATAATAGGAGCCTTCAGCTTTCTAGGTCCATGGGTTTGGGCTGAGCGTTGATGAGTCAGTGAGTCAAGACCTATAATTTTTTCTCTAAGACGTTAATAAGGGGTATCAAAATCTGAAATTTTTGAATAAGAATTTTCTTTCCTCCTTATTTACGTTCTATCAACTTTACTGACACCGTAACAAAAATTTGGCTGGTGATTAAAAAGTCACCCTGTATTATTAATTTCAGTAATTTTAAATTTTTTGATGTGGTTATACCTCTAATTGGTTACCTACTTGATTACGTGTGATGAAGTAAGTAATTCCAGTAATGTTATTTATTTGTAGGTGTTGTCCAACTACTCTGTATCAGACGCAGTGGCCACTTACTATCTGTACATGAAATATGTCCACCCGTTCATATTTGCTCTCTGCACTATCATTCCATTGGAACCGGATGAGGTAAGCGATCTAACGAACGTGTTTCTAGGTACCATAGTGCATGGAAACGTATTACCAGTTTGCCGGTATAAGCTTATTTTTTTTTTATGACTCGAATTTGCTTTGGTAATTTAGAAAAACTTTCTGTAACGTATTTTTCTTAAAGCTTTTATTTGTATACACGATTGCACAAGACTATACAGAGGTTGACCTTTATGTCGCCTTCATCCTGTTTTCGTAGTGCAAGTATATAATACCTTGATGTTCTGTTTTTATTAGGTTCGAATCAAAAGTGCTTCCACAAACGGCCAGTCGAAAAAATCACCTGTAAATTCAGACTTTATAGATGACTACAGAATTGTTCATTTTAGTCTATTTTTATTTGACACAAGAACACTAAATAACCATTTTGCGATTTTATACGATTAATTAAGTAAAATAATATTACATACTTACGTCAAAATATCTATGCAAATTCAAAAAAGTTTCGTCATATATATATTTTTAATATAGGTAAAAAAAGCGTAAAGACTGCCTATATCTGATCATCTAACAATTTCGCTGTATTTACTATTCTTAAAACTATTTTAATGACCTTTATTAATTATTTTTATTCTGTAACAAACAGCCACTAACAGTAAGCCTCCCTGTTAACTTGTCAAGTAAATAATATTACCGTTATATGTGACGAATATGTTAGGCTTCACTTCCTCATGTAAAAGCTTGAAGAATACGCATGTGGTAACCACCAGTATCATGATCTGCGGCCCTCGGTGCAGTATTAAAAACATGTCATGTTTACAATCAGGTACTACGCAAAGGATCAGGAACGCTCTGCGAGTCGCTACTAATGGTGGAGGCGTTTCACGCAAACATCGTGTTTCCAAACAAGCAAGTGGAACAGTTGAACAAACTGACGACAGACGGACATGTATTAGAGACTGAGACATACGTCGGCGGACATGTGGAGGCACTGGAGTCAGGTGAGATGTGTTCTAATCTTGTAGTCCAGGGATGGCGAACCTTTATGGATTGACGTGCCATTTTTAAAAGAAATGTTGAATGAGACCATAGACGTGCCATCAAATAATGTTGACTTATTGTGAAAATATTAATATTAAACTTAACCAAGAGCGCTTCCCGCCCACCACACCTACTCATTCCGTGACGTAGGCTCACTTAAGTGCGTTAGTTGAATTGTATTGTCAATTTTGTTAATTTGTCTACTACTGTAGTATAGTAAGTATTCTATTTGTCTATGCTTTGTCAATATCGGTGGCGTGCCCAAAATATTTGTCTCGTGCCATTGGTTTGCCATTCCTGATGTATCAAGCAGCCATTCTTGTCCCATTTGTTAGCAAAGGGCTCTTGTTTCCTCCACAGTACACGCTGGTCCCGATTTTGTGTAATTCGAACCTAATACAATTAAAATTGTCATGATGACCTTTAATTAGTCATCTCCCCATGAAACTAAACAACTTTCCCCAAGCAACCCACATGAAATCCTCAAAAAAGAAATTTTATTTCTCGTACTAAGCCAATTATCTGATCGCTCAAGTTGTATGAAAAGGGAATTTTTTGTTCATATTCCGATCCATATTCCTGAGGGAAAGTTGTTCATTTTAGTAGGTTTACTAACATCCTTAATTTTCACTGATTTAAAATCTCCCAATATGTACCAACAGCAGCACGTCAGGTTACCCATTTGCACTACGAAAGCTGACGCTATTGTTTAACCTGATGTGCTGCCGTGTGTACACACTAAAGCTAAAATCCGTACCTTATTAACAACAATGTTTTAAGAGTATGTATTTTTTTTATCCGAAGTAAAACCATTTGATTTAATAAAAGGCTGGTACATTCCGCAGGCGTATTCAGGGCTGACATAAAATGCAAGTTTCGTATAGTCCCATCAGCGGTGGATAAGCTCATGGAAACCATAGAGAAGACCATGAAACATGCCATAGAAGTGGAGGAAGGGATACCTCTGGAACTAGTGACAAACTTCGAGGAAGTATGTGGCGAGATTCAGGCTAAACTGCAACATATGAAAGACCATCCGAGGAGAGATGAGAACCCACTGATTTATCATCTTGATGTCGGGGCTATGTACCCGAATATTATTTTGACTAATAGGTGAGTTGGCAAACGAAAGGTTTTTTTTGATAAAATATAAAATGCCCACAATTACAGTGCTTTTTCACTCATCAAAAACACCCTTACTAACTTCCCTGGTGCAAAAGTGCCCACGATATAATACTAGTGACTGCTTTTCTACAAATATCTTTGCGACGGGTTTTGTTTTCAAACTGAGTATTGAACGCATGCTAACGTATCTAAAAGACGATGTCACCTATCCTTAGGTATCCTCTTAATCAACTTCACTACTTTTATATTGATAATGAAAGTAATGTAATGCGTTTAAGAAATTAAAAACAAAATACAAACAACAGAAGACAAAAAAAAGTCAAACTTTTTAGAAAAAATGATTTAGTTTCTGAAAACTGCAACATCATTGTAATCTCATACGTATTGAAGTGTAACCCACTTTTTGTTAGATTGCAACCGTCGGCCATGGTGAACACGAGCATCTGCGCTGTATGCGACTACAACCGGCCCGGCGCCACCTGCCAGAGACATATGGAGTGGATGTGGCGGGGAGAGTATTGTAAGTTACAATTTTGGAGTTATTGGGTTTCTATAGCAGTTGTCTTTAGGCGCTGTTTATACAGCGACGTGGCGCGGCGATGCGGCGATCAAAGCATCGTAAAATGAATCTTAATAGCTACAGAGCACAGGTTTTTTTCGTCCATCGCTCCGTCTTCGTGCTTCTCTTTTCAAAAAACCTTTGCTCCGTACATATTTCCGTTGCTTGGATCGCGGCGCTGCGTCGCTTGTGTATAAACAGCGCCTTATGCTTCGTGTCTTTCCTTGTAGGCTTACATAACAGAAAATCGATGGCGTAGTCGCAAAAAATTTACAAAGACTTATATTAAGACTAGCTGATGCCCGCAACTTCGTTTGAGTGTTAATTTTTTTTTGTACAGAGTACACAGATTGAAAACATCTATCTTACGTGATTTAGATTTTTACATACAAAAGTTTTTTCCCGCTAACTCCCGTTCCCGTGGGAATTTTGCAATATCCTGTTGCAACTAAGCTTTAAGTTTAGTAAGGTACCTGCATGCCAAATTTCAAGCGTCTAACTTAAGCGGTTTAGATTTTTCATACAAAAGGATTTTCCCGCTAATTCTTGTTCCCGGGAATTTCGGGAATTCTTTTCTTAGTGCACCTCTACGGTACCTAAGCTACGTCCCTTCCAAATGTCAAGTTCCTACGTTTAGCCGTTTAGGCTGTGCGTTGATATGTCAGTCAGTCAGTCAGTTTCTCCTTTTATATATTTAGATATGTTTGCCAGATATAAGCGTTTCATTTATTAAACTAATGTTGAATGAATTCAGTGCTATTAGCGATGAGTAGTGGAATTTAAACGGGTCTCTAATTTTCCATGTGAGGACCACAGCTACTGCAACCATAAAACGCCTTCGAAAAAGCCACTGCTGTCAAAAGGAAACGATTAGCAAAATTTGTGTAAATACCGGCTGCAGAAGACTAAAATCGCAAACACCAAAATCAATCGCCCTTCGTGTAGACACTTTAAAGGAGCGTAGTCTGTGTTAACTAGTCAGTGCCTTGTAGCCCAGTAGCGCTTGCTTATCTCATCCGATCAGTGAGGTTAAGCAACGTACACAGTGGTAGGAACCTGAAACGCTGATCACGAGCGTTTCCGTGGTTCAGAGGACACGTTAAGCTGTCGATCTCACCTGTTGTCAATTGACTACAGTCGTTAAAACCAAGTCAGAGGCCATTTGGCGGTTTGAAAACTCTGACACCAGGGTTAGCCAAGTTTGCCATACACGATAAGAAAAAGTGCCTTGTTTTATTAGTTTATTTATTCATAGGCGAATCGACAGCATAACATATCTATTTTATAACATAAATCTATGAACTAGGTAACAATTTTATATGCATGCCCATTATAAGTAAGCTCATCATTGACGAGTAACAGTAAGTACTTATTATGCTTGTGCAGTAATTATTTACAATTAAGAATATGAAAGATAATAAAGTGACATGCGTTATGTTTGTCTAGTGCCGGCGACGCGCAGTGAGTACCAGCGCATCCAGCAGCAGTTGGAAACTGAGAAGTTTCCCCCCCTGCACCCCGGCGGGCCCCCGCGCGCCTTCCACGCACTGCCCAAGGAGGATCAGGTATGAGCATATGCCAGCGGTTCTTAAGCTTTTCCGCCCCGATTCGTGGTATCGGTAAGTACCCGGCCGCTTCTCTCCTCAAAAGTATGTCCGACTCCCTTCTCCCAGTAACGCCCTAAGCCGAGGTTGGAGCCAAGGGGCGTCTTTAGGCCTGATTTGTGAAATACATAAGTACCACGTTTATAAGTTATGCCGATGTACCTGCACAGAAGCCATAATTTTTTATCGTGGAAAATATTGATTCTGTTTTTGGTATCAAGTGTCCAACAGTGTTATGAGTGAGATAGCACGAGTCCTTATTTTTCTTATATTATTAAAATATTAACGTAAACGTAAAGCAATAAATTCGTTATTTCATTGATATTTCGTTTTAGTCGGCTTAGGACTTATAAAAGAGGTTCACCTGGACGTCGGCGTAACTTATAAAACAGAGATTTGCTCTCATGCAAGAGCGCTAGATTGTTTTTTTCTGTGAGAGAGTTACCTTCATGCCTTAATTTTCAGGCGGCGTACGAAAAAAAACGCTTAGCAGATTACTGCAGGGTAGCTTACAAGAAAACTAAAATGACTCGCAGTGAAGTGAGGACCACCACCATTTGTCAGAAGGAAAACTCATTTTACGTCGATACCGTACGGGCGTTTAGGTAAGAAATTAAGTTCACACGCGTGTGCGCGTTTGCGCGGGTGCGCGTGTGCGCTTTTGCGCGTGTCTGTGTGTGTGTGTGTGTGTATGTGTGTGTGTGTGTGTGTGTGTGCGAGCCTGAGTATGCGTGCTAGCATAAGTACACGTACATATCTACATATCTGTCAGTGATTGTGCCTTGCCACAACGCTGATTTGCAGCTGAGCCCTAAGCGAGGATGAGCTGTGCACTTACGCGCAGACGGGTAATACATATTTAAGGGTTCTTTGGTGAATGTTATTTGGTTTCTTGATCAGATTTACGTGATAAAGTTTGGATAGATAGTTAAAAGCCGGGGCGACTAATAAAGTCGGGTAAAAGGGGTGTATGGGGTCTTAACATCTTTGGTGATCCAAAATCGCCATCCTCACCTGCTAGTCAACGGACTAAGCTTTTAAGTATTATAACTTGTAAAGGGTTTTTTACGTGATATTGGCGACTTTGCCATTCTATAATTTAATTTTGAATAAAATACTCAGACATTGGCAAAATCACGATTGTGTCGGCGCCATATTAAGAAAAAAGTTGGATCGCAAGTTGAGTTAAAGAAAGGATAATTAAAAGCAAGGTTTTATTTTAACATCTCTTGAGGAAGACTGCACCTTTACGAACAGGCGCAAAGTTAAAAATGCTAATGTAATTCACTATTTTGACGTGTTTACGCAACATTCTGCATGTTCTATGAATTTTTTTGACTTTGACATAGTGTTGCATAGCTATCGATAGTTTGGCTGTCGATAGTTGACCTTGAAAAACAGTAACACCCGTATTCTAAGAAGTTAACTCGAAACTTCCTCCACTCAACTTCAGCTAAGGAAATTCTCGAAACGACCTCGAATTTGGTATTCTTAGTTGTCACCTCAAGATTCCTTGTACGTGGCATACAGCTACTCGACGATAGATGGCACTAGCTACCGTAAATCTTTATTCGATATTAATCTTTAAGGATATATTATCATAAAGATAATCCACAAAATCTTCAAAATAATTCATCTTTCATATGAAAAAGTAGCATACAACAAGTTTAAGCATCGAATAAAGCTTTAAGAAAATCTTAAGGTAGGTCGCGAGGTACCTTAACTTTGACAATTGATTACTCAAATCATCCTCGACTCCACTGAGGAAAATTTTAAAGTCGAGGACGGAAGTGTCAAATAAAAACGTCAAAATCCTTGACAGAGCTTGAGTGGAGTCGAGGAAATCTCGAGTTAACTTCTAAGAATATGGGTGTAAGAATATCGATAGGACTATCGAATAGTGATGCATAACTGTCGATAGTTTGGGTATCGATAGTTGACCTTGAAAAACTGTAAGAATATCGATAGTATCGATAGCCAATAGTTTGCATTACTATTGATGACAGACCAAACTACCAATAGTATCGATACTATTGAATTCTAATAGTATCGATACTTTCTACTATTGGTTGCAACACTACTTAGACATCTTCTATTATCCATCCAGAGACCGCCGCTACGAATACAAGGCGCTGAACAAGCAGGCCAAAGCCAAGGTGGCCGAGGCCGTGGCCAGCGGCGACGCGGCCGAGGTCAAGGTGGCCAAGAGCCGGGAGGTGCTCTACGACTCGCTGCAGCTAGCTCATAAGTGCATCCTCAACTCCTTCTACGGATACGTCATGAGGAGGGGGTGAGAATAGGCTATATTACAAAAAATATCAAAATATCCATAGACATAATTTATTTTTGTTTCTTCAATTTATTTTGTTCGCCAGCGTTAAATTCGGTTACATCGCGCTCCCGAAAGAACCTTTTAAAGTTGCGGGATAAAATGTAGTCAATATCCATCCTCGTACCTTAAACTATGTCTATAAAAAATTTCATCAAAATCGATTGGGTTACTTTCGTATTAAAATATTAAGTATGGATTATTATCCAATATAGACTTGCCCGAAGGTTAAGGCGACTACAGCGCCCAAATTACGATTTTATGATGCGTAGATAAGCATGACGCACTGCATTAAATCGAAGAAAAAATACTACGGAAATATTCAGGACATAAACTAGATAAGTAGTTTGCTGAAAACATGATTCAGCACTTTTGGTTCGATAGAAAAAGCTCACAAAGTCTCCTCTAAATACCCAATATTGTGTATCTTTTCAGCTGTAAAAACGATAGTAAAATGCACACAGCAACTTGAATTTGCTATCAAAATGTTAATGATTGAACACTCTCGATAAGTAGTTAACGCATTTTTCGATTTAAGCTTTCCATAAATCTCATTTTTCTACCTTTCGAAATTATTTTTACGCACGCACACTTTCATAGTCCACGTGTGCGTGCGTAAACTTCGTGTACCGACACTGTCCGCATTGCCGGCCCAGGCTTGTTGAGAGACGGAGATGGCACTATTCCTATGTGTGCCGCCTTTTGCTCAAGAACGATCGGGTGCTGTAGTCGCCTTAAGTGAACCGCCTAAAACAAGGCGCCTCAAAAGGCATCACACCTGGGATGATTTGACAGACTAAGGAACATACCTAATCAAAAAGGCAACCCATCAATGGAAGGGAGTGCCTTACATGTCTTATTATGCTGTTAAAAAACTGCTTATCGTCCTTGGACCGATTTAAAAAAAAAATATGGATTTGATTTTGTTTTCGCCAGTGCTCGGTGGCACAGTATGGAGATGGCAGGCATCGTGTGCTATACAGGCGCTAACATCATCATGAGGGCGCGAGAGATCATTGAACAAATTGGACGACCGCTCGAGTTGGACACTGACGGTGAGTTTATAAAGACAGGACGTTGACACGAGAGCACGAGAGATCACAGAACAAATTGGACGTACACTCAAATTGGAAACCGCTCGAGCTGGACACTGACGACCGTTCCACTTGGACATTTACATAGTTCATAGTCATTTCTTTACATTAAATATGGTACAATGAGATGGTAAATACAATTTTGTTATAGTGTTCCACAAATTTAGTCGGATCACGACATGCAAAAAACAGTTTGTATATTAAATTATCCAATAAACTAATTAATTGACAAATAATTCCATTAAATATATATTAAACAAATAACCAATTTACTTACTTACTTCTCTGGCTCAACGACCCAAAATGGATCTTGGCCTCCGACATTAAAGTGCGCCATTCCATTCTGTACTGTGCCGATATTGACCAGTCAGGCAATTTCACCTTTTTTTGGACATTTACGGTGAGTTTATAAAGGCGGTGAAGGTAAAAGACATATCCCGTCAAATAAAATAAACCTTATGTGTTTTTTGATCCACTAAAAAACAGAACAAAAAATACTTGAATGCACTTAGAATTATCTATTCTTACAGGTATTTGGTGTATCCTACCGTCGTCTTTCCCCGAGAACGTGACTGTGCTAACTACGCATAACAAAAAGAAGAAAATCAATGTTTCTTACCCCAATGCTGTCCTTAACTCTATGGTCAAGGTAACTAGGATGCTTTTTGTTCAATGAAAGTCTCAAAGAAATTACTACTCGTTTTCTGATTACTTTCCAGTCATACAGTTAATTCTAACTCGATGGGGATGTCACATAGAAGTGACGTCACAAAAAAAAACACAGTTCTACCACTTAGAAGTAGCATCAGCAATCGGGAAAATATAAGCAGACTAAAACTGAATGTGAATACCAATGAAATAAAGACCTTATTGCCTTACGTTAAGATGCAAGAACAACAGAGATACGTGTCATCTCGCTCATGACATTTGATGCCAAAAAAAGCATCGACGTTTACAGAGATATTTTCGTGCCATTCGTAAATTAGACTGCTGCGCAGGTCCAGACAACAGCACGTCAGGTTACCCTTAACACTACGAAAGATTGAGGTCAAGAGTTAACCCATCTTATAATAAAAATAAAATAAGCTTGTGCTATTACGTGCGCGATAAGGTTGATATCAAGGTCCACATGTATAGCCTGATGTGCCGCCGTGTATATGTATACAAGTATGTTGGCGTAACTTATAAACGTGGTATTATACTTATATATTTTACGATGGGTCTGGTTTATATTTCTAGGACCACTTCACAAACGACCAGTACTTTGAGCTGGTAGACCCTACAGAAAAAAAGTACGAACAAAGGTCAGAAAACTCGATCTTCTTCGAGGTGGATGGACCTTACCTGGCCATGGTGTTGCCAGCCTCTAAGGAAGAGGGCAAAAGGCTGAAGAAACGATACGCGGTGTTTAACTTTGACGGCTCGCTGGCAGAGTTGAAAGGTTAGTTTTCATTTTGAAAGGCGATAGCCGGATTTGTCGAGTGGTTATAGCACTTCTCTGCTTCTTCATCGACGGGTCCTGGGTCCGATCCTAGCCGGGGCAAATATTTGTGTAAAAGGCAGATGTTTGTCCTCGGGTCATAGCGTTTTATTTTGATTATACTAGCGCTTTGCGTACTCGACTTCGTTCGCATGGAAAAATATATTTAGTTTTATTTCCCTAAAATTATTTGTGACTAAGTTTAACCTAGCAAGTTACAAGGGGGATCTCATTAGTTGATATGGGATCTCATCAGTTGTTATATTGACGACTGAGTTTAAACTCGTGAGGTACATACGAGAAGCTACACACCATATTGTACAATTACAATTCTTCCAGGATTCGAAGTGAAACGCCGAGGCGAGTTGCAACTAATAAAGATCTTCCAGTCTTCAGTATTCGAGGCTTTCCTTAAAGGCAACGACCTCAAGTCGTGCTACGCCGCCGTGGCTAAAGTAGCCGACTATTGGCTCGACGTACTATACAGCAAGGGCTCCAACATGCCCGATTCGGAATTGTTCGAGTTGATTTCAGAAAACAGGTCGATGTCAAAAAAACTCGAAGATTATGGCGGGCAGAAGTCGACATCTATTTCGACGGCGAAGCGGCTGGCGGAGTTTCTTGGAGACCAGATGGTTAAAGACGCGGGATTGGCTTGCAGGTATGATTTAGTTTGCGTAGATGCCACGTTGTGAATCCATCCACTAATTATTTGAAAGAGACAGCTATATTTACTCGTGACCGTGACGTGAAAACGACAGAGGTATATTAAGGCCCTTTGCACACGGCGTCGTAGCGTAAGCGTATCCGTGTATACTCTTGTAGTACGAAAACATTACGAGCACATAAATCTTCAAGCACTAAAAAAAAAACTATTTCTTCAAATCACTCCTTAAAATTTCGCTAACTAATTTAAAATTTTCCTTTAAATGTCTAGGCAATAAGAATAAGAAACGATTATACAAAATTCCCACGGGAACTAACTAGGTCCCGGGGCTGCGCGTTGATGAGTAAATGAATCTTTATATGGAGCAGTTTTATATGGAGGTCCAACCAAAAAAATTTAAAATTTTCCTTTAAATGTGTAGGCAATAAGAATAAAAAAGAATTTTACGGAATTCCTACCAGGCCCCGGGTATCCTTTAGGAGTAACTATCTTCCCGCCCGGGACTTCGTTCCCGTAGAAAATTCGGGAATTATTTATACATATAAACCTTCCTCTTGAATCACTCTTACCCATTGCTAAAAATCCGTTGAGTAGTTTAAGAGATCTAAGCGAACAGACAGCGGAAGCGACTTCATTTTATACCATACATAAAGATGTAAATTTCCAGGTTTATAATATCCCGTAAGCCCGAAGGCGCGCCCGTGACGGAGCGTGCTATCCCGCTCGCTATCTTCCAGTCGCCGGCCGCCGTCAAACGACACCACCTGCGGCGCTGGCTCAAGGACAACACTATCTCGGAGGACATCGACATTAGGGATGTGCTCGACTGGGCCTATTACATCGAGCGGCTCAGCGGCGCTATACAGAAAATTATCACCATACCCGCTGCCATGCAGGGCGTAAGTGTGTTGTGGTTTTTCGATTGATACATATATTTTCTCTAGTAATTGTTAATTATTTTATCACCCTAAAATGAATTTTAGGATCATCATCATATCAGCCTACTGCAGTCCACTGCTGAACATAGGCCTCCCCCAAGGTGCGCCACTTTGTACGATCCTCCGTTGTTTTCATCCAGCCACTACCCGCTATCTTCTTTAGGTCATCTGACCATCTGGCTGGGGGGCGTCCTACACTACGTTTGCCAAGACGTGGTCTCCATTCGAGAACTTGTCTACTCCAACGCTCGTCGGTTCTGCGACAGACATGGCCAGCCCACTGCCACTTCAGCTTGCTACACTTTTGGATAATATCCATCACTCCGGATTTCTGTCGGATGACCTCGTTTCGGATTCTATCCCTTAGCGAGATCCCGAGCATGGAGCGCTCCATTGCTCCAATGAATTTTAGGATACCTAGAACGAAATGTGCAATATATTTTGCGAATTTTCTTTCAAAATTTACGAAATTGCAATCTAAAATTGAGTAGTGATAGTAGATTTTTTCTAGCCTGGTAACAAAATCTTTTGGCTGAAGTCTTTATATCATTTTTCAAATCGATCGTAACTGTCACTTTTTCTTATAGTTTTTCAATAGTGCTCACAATAAAAGATTCTCTGCTAAGTTGTCAGACATGTATGATTATACAATTTAATAACTGGCTTTAATCGGTCCCCTCAATTTAGTTTCCACCTTATTCTCTTATGTTCTGTTGATAAGGTTCCAATTACAAGGAACTTGGATACGTAATTAGGGGCACTGACTGAACGTAACCTCACTACACCAATATAGTTCAAACAACTTTACAACTGGTCTACGAGCGTTTCATCAAACGCCAAAATTAAAGTCTAAGCTACCTATATGGTATATTTTTTCATAGTTAGACAACCCGGTACCTCGCGTCCAGTATCCAGATTGGCTCCACAAGAAGATGCTCGCCAAAACAGACAAGTTCAAAACCAGGAAGATCACAGACATGTTCTCCGCCAAGCCTAAAGAACTGAAAGAGAACAGAGAAGACGACGAAAATGGAGAAGATGAAAGCGGGCCTTCAAATGAAAATGTAGATTCCATGGTGAGATTATGGCAGATAGTTTAGCGGGTCTTTTGTACAGCAAAATATATTGTGATGTCCGTATTTTAAGAGTTACTTAATAAATCTTATTTAAATAATCAAAATTAATCAACATAAAAGTATTATATGTGACCAGGAGCGGTTTTTTTTAACTCAGGGATAATGTAACATTCTAATGGTAAAGGATTTTTCAAATCGGTTCAGTAGTTTCGGAGCCTATTTCAAGCTTTTCTCTCTATAATATTAGTGTAGATTTTTTTTATGTTTGATTTTTAACGAATCACCACCTTCGTGCAGGCAGGGGGGTGTCACTCCTTTGTTTAGGCATGTTCTTGCGGCGGGCATACTGAGTATGCAGCGAGCGCGGGCTGACACTCGGCGCGGGCGCGAGAGCCGCGTTGTTGGTCACGTGTTAAACAAAATAGTAAATTTACCTACTTATTAACAATATTAAAACCAGACAGAAACACGTTTTGCCATCACAATAGTATGTAGGTGTCTATATAGTTAGTAGGTAAATAGGCTTGGTATCAAATAACGTGGTTGGATATGTTAACTTGTGTTTTTACCTGCTAAAGTCATAAGAATCTAAAGTTACTCTTGATTTTATAAGCATTGTTATCTTACTTGATTAATTTCAATAATAATTTTACCTCTAAATCGGTGGCGAGCTCTCGTCGCGAACGGGGCATCGAGTCGGCGGTGCGCAATAGAATATAAACGCTAGCGGCCGACTATAAGTTTCAATTTCTCTTGCAAGCCTGTACCGCTTGCAATAGTAGGCAAATTTTAATGCCTAAAGTTGACTTTTGTTAGGAAGTGAGACTTTTGTACGTAAGTACTATTATTTATTATGTGGTGCAGGTTGTTTTTTTAGATTAAACCGCTTTTTTAAAATGTTTTTAGAACACAGAAGTGGATATAGAAGACATAGGCAAACCAGACACCAGAAAGAGTCCGACTATAAGGCCTATAGTGCACACAGTGAAGAGGAAGCGAGAGGAGAGTCCGCCGAAACAATTCGCGACGTGGCGTGAGGCGTTAGGCCCGCCGCCGCCTTTTGGGAATACGAGGGTACATATACTAGCTGCATATGGGCTATGTATGACATTTTAAAAATATTTTTTATTTCGTTTAATTTATTATTTAACAGAAAGGAGGTACCGTTTCTTAAAAAAATATTTAAAAAATCTATCTTTTGAAATAAAAATATAATAATTAAAAGATTCTCAGTACGGTAAACTAATCCTAAGTACGGCATTATATGCAATCGTATTCCTTTGCCAAACTGTCACGTCAATTCATAAAAAAACAACCTGTTTCATTTTGTATTTGGTTGTTTATTTCCGAGTTTGGTTGGTTGTTACTTCAGGCAAGTTGGTAGAATCAGCTCTAACGAACTGAGCGGTATCCATAGTGTCGTCAGTAAATATCAATCCAAAGAATCAAAACCACGAAACAGAAGGTAACGGTAGAGTCCAGGTAGCAAAGCCAAGTCGTCAGTAAATATCCAAATAATCAAAACCACGAAACAGAAACAAACTCAACAACTCAAAAACACAAAGGTTATGTTAATGTGTCAACCAACTGCCAAAAGTCTTTTTTTTTACTTTGGCAAAGGAATTAAACCGTATAGAATGCTGTACTAAGCAACAAATTGTAATCAAAATTAAAAAAAAAAAACATTTTTTTTATTTATGATCAAAATTATTTGATATCTTTTTTATTTGAATATGGGACCTTAAACCTGCTTAAAATAAAAAAATATATAATTATTTTAAAAATATTGCACATAGCCCATTGCCTACGTATACTAGCTCCGTATTGGTTAAATCTTTGCTTTACATCGCAATAATGTACCTACAGATAATAGCCCTTTTTCTTTTTATATCACAATTAGGTGCAGGTTTCTTAAAATAAAGTATCATTCTATCAGCATCAGGGAATAACGAAAACAATTGTTATTACAAATAAGATAAGAGCGATGTCAAACTTAACATTTGTAGTCTGTCGTGTAATTTTAATTTCAACTCTTTTAAGCATAATAAACTTGATTACGGCTGTGCTCAAGAGCAGTTGAAATGTCTAAAAAATTTTGTGAATTTTGAAATGCGATTTTCAGTCTTATCGTACGTATTAGGCAGGATATAAATCCAAAGTAATAAGATGTTTACCTGTGAATTATATTGGTTACAACTTTTTTAATAGGAAGAACGCAGAGCATGGATATTGTTTCAAAAGAAGAAGTGGAAATGGCAGATGGAGCAACGTGGTTTGAGAAGCAGATCCAGTAAAAAAGGTAGGTTTAAAAGTGTTATAAAAACCAAAATTCCAGTGACCCTGACCCACACTTGCATCACAACACTTAACAATCTATTGACTGCGAATTAAAGTCTTCATAATGCACATGTGCCAGTTTCCTCATGATATTTTCACTTATCGATAGAGCATTTGGAGATCGAACTTATATGGTATGGCGGCCAAATCAGACGTCATTTTGGAGTTTTTAAAACTTTAGAGGCAAGCCGGCCAAGTTCGCGACACGGTGCATCATAACTACACATTTTGTCTCCTAAACTGCAGATTTTCTCAAGATGTTTTCCGTTTTTCAATTGACTGAAAGTATTTTTGAAATGTAGGTAGAATGGACACAAGTGAGGAAATAGTGCCTGCGCCTCGACCGGGCCCGGCCAGCTCAGTGGGAGGATTCATTAGACGAGCACAACGCACGCTGTTGAATACGCCTTGGCAGATTATACAGGTATAGTAAGAGGTTTCTAGAGAGACGAGTGACGAGGGGCATTATGGGTCGTGGTCAAACGTATGTAATGAGTTCAGTTCATGTAGCAGCTTTGTCTCACTTGTTTTTTTTATGTCTGTTTTTGCCGTACCGAGCGATGCTCTGTATCTCTTTGTAGATGCTTCTACTAATGTTTTACTTTAGTTCACTACATAATAATTAATTTGGCACGGGTAATGAATACATTATTTTCTATTCAATTTTTAATTACAAAATAATCTTTGAATAATAACGTTTTATGTCGTTTTCACTTTTCACACTACGTTATTGGATTTTTAAAGTGGTAAGTTAAACTTAGTATTAATTCTGTAATCGACATGTACCCAAATGAGGCCAACGTAACAGCGCATTAGATTACCCCATTTTCATTGCAAAACCGTTTTTATTGTAACAGCACATAGTGCACGCATGTGGTAACCTGATGTGCGGCCGTCTGTACACCGCACATGGCAGAAACATTAAGTAAAGAATATTTACCCGTTCTGCTTACCCCATAGGGGATTATAGACGTGTGTGTGTGTGTGTGGGTAAAATATATTTAATATTTGCGAGACACCGTTCACTATGGAGAAAATCCACCGTCGAGTTATTCAAGGTCATACTATTTTTAGGTGGCCGAAACAGCCGAGCCAGGGTTGTTCAAATTGTGGGCCCTAGTGGGATCAGAGCTGCACACCATAAAGCTGGTGGTCCCTCGCATATTCTACGTGAACCGGCGCGTGGCCCGCGCGGCCGACTGCGGCCCGTACTGGCGCAAGTGTAGTCGGGTGCTGCCAAGAGCACACCCTGTACTGCATCTCTACCAGTACTCGGTCCCGGAGGACCTTTATAGGCA
Source organism: Aproaerema taeniolella (assembly GCA_949987775.1). Lineage (NCBI taxonomy): Eukaryota > Metazoa > Arthropoda > Insecta > Lepidoptera > Gelechiidae > Aproaerema > Aproaerema taeniolella. The sequence goes on from OX465262.1 coordinate 4,969,244, forward strand.
GCATCAGGAGTAAGTGTACAAAGAAGTTATGAGTAATTTCTATCACTTCGGTTGTTCATTAAAAAAAAATCTATATTAAATAAATAAATAAAAAATAAGAAAAAGAATTTCTCCAAATGTTGTCCTCTGACAATTATAAATCGATTGAGCTGATCTCAAAACATGCTTCGTCATTGTTAGAAATTTTTGTCTGTTATAGAGATTTTAAATAAAATCATTGCATTTTTACTTTGGATACAATATTTATTAAGATCTTTTAATTTCATATTTAATTATGTCACAATTTTTGACAGACATAATTAAAACATTGTCTTTTGAATGTTTTAATTATGTTTCTCAACTGCCATACTAAAAAATACTAACATTAGAAGCTTCAAGCAACACGGGCTAAGCTAAGAAGGCTTAAAGAAAGGATGATGGGCATTTTGGTATCGGTATTAGAATGGAACTTGGTACCTGTTCCAATTGAAATAAATAATACATCGTTAAAAAGGTAATTTTCTGTAAAATAAGAATAACCGAAGCGCTAGTTCTGATTCATTGTCCAATAAGAGTAATCCTGCCTTGAAAGTTATTTATTTTTCATCATTTATTAATTTTTTCTGCGACATTATTCTTCATTTTGGCATAGTATTTTTATTTATTATATTAGTGATAAATTATCATCATTTTGTTACGCATTAAATGAAAACACCTACTTTCAACTTGTTTTGTGTACTGAAAGAATAAACAACCAATGATAATAATTTAATGATGATCATTTATAATTAATATAATAAACAAAAATACGAATTTCACGACATCTGTCAGATCCTTATTTCGTCTGATCAGTAGTTCGCCAGATCCGTTTTTCGTCAGATCCTACATTAGTTACTTCCTTTTTTGGTCGTCTCCGTGATTTGTCATATCCTACATTAAGCAGATGCTTGTTCCGTCAGATCCGTAATTCATCAGATCAAAAGTACAGTTTCATTCACAACTAACTATTAAAAAAAATTATGGAGTTGAAAAATGCATTTGGAATCAAGTTGCAACTTTTCAAATTCGACTTTGAATTGGCTGTAATGAATGCCGTACGAATGGTATATCCGGACATTCAAGTGAAATGATGTCAATTTCACTAAAGGCAAAGAATTGGGTATGTTTGAAAGTAAGGACGGAAAAAAAAATTTAATGTACCTGAAGCTTGGCTCTTTATTATGAATATTTCTCCAAATATATCACATTTCAAAAATTTTCAAGAATGTTTTACCGTCCAATTAACAAAAAAATAACAGCCAGCGTCTGGACATGTTCACAAGAAAAACAGAACCACAGATGCCCTGGAAGGCTGGAATAATAGAGTTAAGATTAAGCTTGAGGAGAAAAAGAACTTATTTTTATTTGTTAATATGTTGAAAGATGAGGCAAAGTATTTTTTAAAAAAAATTAACAAAAATAAGTTGGTGAGGCGACAAAACAAAAGAAAAGAAAGTCAAATATATTACAATAGATAATTGTATTCAAAAGTTGCATGATCATAAATAGAATTCTATAATTTTCGTGAGCATAAATTAAATTAATTAAAGTGATTTCAAAATTACGTTATGTTTACTTATTTTGTTTGTAATAGTACGCGATGCAAACTGGCTAATGTAGGATCTGGAGATAAAAGGAATTGGCCAATGAAGGTTCTGGCAAATAACGGATCTGGCGAAAAACGGACCTGACAAAAAACGGATCTGACTTTAGTATGATCAGACGAATAAAGGATCTGACGCATGTCGTGAAACTCAAAAATACTATACCAAAATGAAAAATAATGTCGCAGAAAAAATGAAAAATAAATAACTTTCACGGCAAGATTACTCTAATTGGACAATGAATCAGAACTAGTGCTTCGGTTATTCTTATTCTACAGAAAATTACCTTTTTAACGATGTATCATTTATTTCAATTGGTGCCGATACCAAGTTCCTTTAATGAAGGCTGGCCTTGGTAACACCGCCCGCTATTTATTTATTTTTCCATAAGATAAACCAATGAAACTTGCTCTAATTGATAGCTCGAACCATTACTATACATAAACATAGTTAATATTTTCAGGGAATTAATGGGCGAACTGTCAGCGCCCGAGATCGAAGGCATTTACGAGACACAAATGAGTCTCGAGTTTCGAGTGTTGGTCCAACTCGGCTGCATCTGTACAGTCGATCAACAGGAGGCGCGCAAGTAAGTAGATAAATAGACAGATTTATGTCATACAAGCTTTTCGGCCTGTACTGTACACACTTAATTAACATTTCTGCAACTGACTGTGAGTCCCATTAGCAGGCATGTTATTTAACGTAAATTAATATTATAAAAGCTGTTAATCTAGAAGTGCGTAATATTTGATACTGCTGATTGTAGGTAGTGATACTGCTGATTGTAAACCTAAACAATAAATATAACAATAAACTTTTTTTTTATTGAAAATTTGATTTATTATTTATTCATCGATAAACATAGCGCTCAACCCTAAATCATGCCGGCCGTTCGCTCGGTTATGTCATTAGTTGATAGCATGATTTACTATTGAATCTATGAATATGATGCACTTCTAGATGAACAGCTTTTATTTTGCGCCAGAAAGAAAACAGGTTGCACGAACAAATGTTTTGTTGCAGGCTAATCCTGTACGGATCTAATAATATGGATTCTTTCAAACTAAGTCAACTTCAATTCAAAAGTGTTGCTCATCAGCCCTACTTACAAAGTCAGGTAATGGTTAACTTAATTTTTTCTACAGTCAGTCGTTTTATTTTCCTCAATTCAGAAGTATCCATCAAAGTTGAAACCAAAGTTCTAATTAGAACTAACTTGGAGAGTGGTTGTACAGAAAAAAAACTAGAAAGAATTATCTTTGGTCGTAAATATCCAAAATACAAGAAGAACCCTTGTCTTGATTGAGTTCTTAAAATTAATAGCTACACAACCCTATTCCGGTAAACTTGAAGTATCCTCTAGTCCGATATTTTAAAAACATTGGAGTAAAACAAAGCTAACATTAAACATGGACTAATTATCTTTAAACAAGAATTACCATTAATATTTATAATGACAAAGTTAACTTTACAGAGGAAATTACCTCTGCCACTTATTGGAAAATACCTTTGAATCAAATGGAATCAGCTCTTTTAAGGACTCTGTTTAATCAAATAAATAATTTTAATTTGCCTAGGACGGAAATCCCCTGGTAAAGCACATATTCCTGTACCAACACTCAGCGCCAAATTCGTCGCGTAGCATGTGGGCCCTCATACTGGGGCCCATGAAGCGGGGGTACATATTCGTACTGGACACTGTCAAGACCAACCAGGTCCCTAATATGAACACGCTTTATACTGCTGAGAGGACAGCCAAGTGAGTTTTTGAACTAGTAAAAAATAATGATAAACTTTTACATTTTTAAAGTACATATTTGTGAAATACTTCGTTCCTCTTCATTTTATTTAGTATATTTTTGTTTTGAAATTCATTTTCTCTTTGCATGAACATACAGGAACATGTAATGTACGGAACCGTACATTTTAATCATAACTCGCGCACTTGCATTTATTTGATGATTCAACTTATTTTACACATTTACATTTTGACCTAATTAGGCCAGTCTTGACGTAACGACCGAGTCACATAGGCGTCACGCGAAAAGGCTCAAAACCAACTTATATTAACTTAACTTGTGTGTGAACTTTGTGGAACTTTTAATAAACTGTTTAACTGTGGGTGAATCTTTAACTTGGAACTAATCAAACAAACTATCAACTAATTTGTGTACCAGCCTTCACCGTCAACTACGTGGGGTTCTGTACATAAATTTGGTCCTTCGAGCCGGATATGAACCAGCGACCTATGGATCTACAGTAACAACAGTACTCGCAAAACTTATCTTTCAAAAACTCTGGTTGGAAAAATTATCTTGGGACGATCAAGTACCTATTCACGTGGCAAAAGAATGGAAAAATGTCCAAACTGAGCTAACAAACCTGAAAACTATCACCATACCTCGCTGGATAAATAACTCTGATAAAAATATTGAACTGCACGGATTCAGTGACGCAAGTGAAAAAGCATACGCTTGCGTCATATACAGCTGTACGACAAATGAAACGGGGGATTACGTCACAACGTTGCTAGCCGCTAAGACAAAGATAGCCCCACAGAAAACCAAGACAACTCTTCCTCGCCTTGAACTCTGTGGCGCGTACCTGTTGGCCAGGCTACTGGAAAGGGTCAAGGACGCCCTGAAAGGTTATGAACTTACGATCCACTGCTGGACAGACTCCAAAGTTGTCTTAGCATGGTTGCAAAGTAATAAAAGCAACTTGGATAAATATATAACTAATAGAACTATCTATATCAAAAGCATAACATCGGTAATAAATTGGAGATACGTAAAGTCTGGCGAAAACCCCGCCGACTGTGCAACTCGTGGTCTGTCACCAAACCAACTGTTGAGCTTCTCTCTATGGTGGCAGGGACCTCTGTGGCTGACGAACTGGAAAAAACAGATTGAATCGAAAGAAAAAGAATTCAATACGGAAGAAGGTGTTATTAAAAATTGTTTTGCTACGGAACCTGTGAAACAAAAGCAAACAAATGAAATAATAAAATACATACTAAATAAATCGAGCAACTTGCAATACGTCATACGCGTCATCGCCTGGGTGTTGCGTTTCAAGTCGCTATTGTGTAATAAGAAACGATCAGCTGGTGATTCACAATTGACTTTACATGAGACTAAGGAGGCGATGACGTATCTTATCGCAAATATGCAAAATGAATACTTTGAAGAAGATATACACAACTTGAAGAAAACTGGAAAAGTGACGTCAAAATCGAAACTTGTAAAATTAACACCTTACTTGGACGAAAATGGGATTTTACGAGTGGGAGGGCGATTACAGCACTCCGCTCTTCCAACCGAAACAAAGCACCCTGTAATTTTGCCCAGCGAGGGAAAACTTACCCAAATGCTAATTGAACAAGCCCATCAACAGACTCTGCATGGAGGCGCCCGGCTGACCCTTGCTCAGACTAGGCAAAAGTTTTGGATTATTAGCGGCAACAGAACAGTAAAGAAAATAGTACGCCAATGTATCAGATGTCACCGTTTCAAACAAACAAAAAACGAACAATTGATGGGCAACCTACCACAAGCAAGAGTGACCCCAAGTCGACCATTTACACATACAGGAGTGGATTTTACGGGGCACGTTGAAGTAAAAACTAATAAAGGGCGAGGCGTGAAAACCTGCAAAGGTTACATAGCTATCTTTGTATGCATGGTGTCCAAGGCTGTGCATATTGAGTTAGTTTCAGACTTGAGCTCGGAGTCATTCATTGCAGCCTTAAAAAGGATGTGTGCCAGGCGTGGCACCCCTCAACACATTTACTCGGACAACGGGAGAAATTTTGTTGGAGCAGCGCGAATCCTACAGGAAGAATTTGCTCAATATAAGACTTTATTAACGCCTGAGTTCTTCAGAGAAACAGAAAAAATGCAGATACAGTGGCATTTTATCGCCCCTCTCTGGCCGTCAGCCGGCGGGCTGTGGGAAGCTGCCGTAAAGGCCATGAAGCATCACTTGAAAAGAGTACTCGGAGATCAGAAGTTAACTTATGAGCAGTTCACTACTTTACTTTGTCAAGTGGAAGCATGTCTCAACAGCAGACCACTATGTCCTATTACTGAAGACCCAGAGGATTTGGATTTTTTGACACCTGGGCATTTTTTGACTGGCACACCTATGATGTCATTACCTCAGCAAGAACAGGTCGCGAAATCTCTCGATCTAAGGAACAGATGGAAGCTTGTAGAGCTAATGAACCAACATTTCTGGAATAGATGGTCTAAAGAATATATACATCATCTTCAACAGCGAAGCAAGTGGGAACATCCTAAAGAAAACATACAGAAAGGAAATTTGGTATTAATTAAAGACAACGCACCCCCAGGAAAATGGGCTATGGGCCGCGTCATGGACTTACATAAAGGAAGCGATGGCTACGTCCGCGTAGTCACGCTAAAAACACAAACTGGTACGCTAAAACGACCAATAACTCAACTATCACCACTACCGATGAACCACGAAAACATAGAAAAAACAAGTGGACCAACTGAGAAACACAGGGAAAAGAAACAAGGATGTACTAAGAAAGGAAAAACGATATGTAACTTAATACTGACGGCATTGACTGTGCTACTAACCTTATCTCCAGCACTATCATTACCTACGATGACGTATCGAGTTACCCAAATATCCGGTAATCAACCGATTTACTTTGACGAAATTGGTAAAGTACAAATGATACACGACGAGTGGAATCTACTTATATACTACAACTTATCAGCATATTGGCAAGCGACTACAAAAACAGCAGAATTTATTAACCATCTTGACAAAATGTGTAGTAGATTGAATGAACAACCCTGCGCTACCACTATAGACCATTTACAACACGAGATAAGTCAATTAAGCGAATATAACAACCTACTACACTCTCATCACTCAAGAAGAAAACGGGGATACATCAACGGGATCGGATCGCTAGCACGTACACTTTTTGGAACTTTGGATGAGGAATTTGCACGTAAATATAGCCAAGATATTGAAAAACTGCAGTCAAATGAAGAATACCTGTTAGAACTTATAAAAAACCAGACGTTTATTATAGAGTTAGAGAATCAGCAAATCAAAAAGAATGAACAATTTGTAAACATGCAATTTCAAGAAATTAACAAATATATAAACAAAACGAACTCAGATTTTACGAAAATAGAGAACAGGGTACAAACAATGAGTGTTATGAATGAAATCAACGCGGGTGCAATAACGGCGAACTTGTTGATCTCTAATCTAATAAGAACACAAAGCATGCTACTGGACGCTATAAACGATATCTACAGAGGACACCTCGATAGAAATATAGTCACCCCAAATCAGCTCATTGAGCAACTTAACAATGTAGTGGCTACTTTACCGAAAACCATCTCGCTGCCAATAAGCAATTTAAGAAAAGAAATCGGAGAATTATATAAAATGATATACGTAAAAGCAAGACTAACGGAACAATATCTGCTACTTGAATTGCACATTCCTTTGGTAAGCGACGACGAATACAATCTATACGAAACCCTACCGTTACCGATTGGAAATGGCACATCTCGAACCAGACTACAGAGAACATCCAAATATATTGCAGTGAACTTTATAAAAAACACTTACACCAGCTTAGAAGAGGGAGATATAGAACACTGCATTAACATGCAAAATTACTACATATGTCATAACTATGGAGCTATAAACAACCTATTCAGTGCAAGCGCACCGTGCGAGGCCACTTTGCTGAATCAGAGAATGAAATTTAATTGTAACTGGAAGCAAGAAATATGTTCCGAAGAATGGTATAAACTACATAAAAATAATGTATGGTTGAATAACTGCTGTGGCACGTGTCCTGCACGCATACTGTGTCAGCACAATCAAATCACATCAGTGGACATGAAAGACACAGGTCTAATATCATTGGGTCAAGGCTGTGTTCTTCAAAGAAAAGAACTAACAATATACTCCTACAACACGTTCGGAAATAAGATGAAAAAAGGCCTGGATCTACAAATTCCTGAAGTTGGAACGGCGAATGATATGCTAACGATCTCGCCAACAAACATCCAATTACAACAGCTAACTAACAACAACAACCTAGATAAACTTATAACTACACAAAAGAAAAACGAGCACTTACCTTACTATCAGATTTCTGTCCACGACATCTTGAACTACGGTTTGACAGGCGTAACAATTACAGGAATATTAATAATCATAATTTTTTGGAGAATGAGAAACCGCCTGTACCCTTGTTGTGCGGTGAAGGATGACCCCCCTCTAACAATTCAAAATGAAGTACCTAAACCGAGATATGGTCAAGACATTGAGATGAGAACGATCGCTAAGAACATTCACAAACCTAGCACTTCAAGACAATACGCCATGCCAATGACTAAGAAATCAAGATTCAACTTTGACACGGACTAACTTTGAATATCTTATTATTTACTTAGCTAAAAGGTTTTGAAGCTTTTCGCTCCCCCTGGAACATGTACGGAACCGTACATTTTAATCATAACTCGCGCACTTGCATTTATTTGATGATTCAACTTATTTTACACATTTACATTTTGACCTAATTAGGCCAGTCTTGACGTAACGACCGAGTCACATAGGCGTCACGCGAAAAGGCTCAAAACCAACTTATATTAACTTAACTTGTGTGTGAACTTTGTGGAACTTTTAATAAACTGTTTAACTGTGGGTGAATCTTTAACTTGGAACTAATCAAACAAACTATCAACTAATTTGTGTACCAGCCTTCACCGTCAACTACGTGGGGTTCTGTACATGTAACAATACTTAACGTACACGCTTAAATACTACTGCATGTTCTTGAAATCGGGCTTAATATATGTTCATTAAATGAAACCTTTTCGTGACGTATAAGTAATATTTGTTACATTTTGTTTGTTCAGGATAAACAAGGGCACCGATGAAAGTACCCTGCCAGGTGCGGAGATAACATGGGAAGTGATAGCGGAGACTCAGCCGCGAGAAGTGTCGCGGCTCGTCCAGCGCGCGCTAGCCCGGTACCGCGAGGAGCGCGCCGGGCCCACGCTGTGCGCAGTGCAGGCCGCGCAGCCACTGCCCGCGCTCACTGCACTCATGCCGGGTACTGTACTGTACACTATATACACGAGTGTACTGTACTATATACATACACATGTACTATATACACACATGGAGCGCGCCGGGCCCACGCTGTGCGCAGTGCAGGCCGCGCAGCCACTGCCCGCGCTCACTGCACTCATGCCGGGTACTGTACTGTACACTATATACACGAGCGTACTGTACTATATACACATGTACTATATACACACATGGAGCGCGCCGGGCCCACGCTGTGCGCAGTGCAGGCCGCGCAGCCACTGCCCGCGCTCACTGCACTCATGCCGGGTACTGTACTGTACACTATATACACGAGCGTACTGTACTATATACACATGTACTATATACACACATGGAGCGCGCCGGGCCCACGCTGTGCGCAGTGCAGGCCGCGCAGCCACTGCCCGCGCTCACTGCACTCATGCCGGGTACTGTACTGTACACTATATACACGAGCGTACTGTACTATATACACATGTACTATATACACACATGGAGCGCGCCGGGCCCACGCTGTGCGCAGTGCAGGCCGCGCAGCCACTGTCCGCGCTCACTGCACTCATGCCGGGTACTGTACTGTACACTATATACACGAGTGGACTGTACTATATACATACACATGTACTATATACACACATGGAGCGCGCCGGGCCCACGCTGTGCGCAGTGCAGGCCGCGCAGCCACTGCCCGCGCTCACTGCACTCATGCCGGGTACTGTACTGTACACTATATACACGAGCGTACTGTACTATATACACATGTACTATATACACACATGGAGCGCGCCGGGCCCACGCTGTGCGCAGTGCAGGCCGCGCAGCCACTGCCCGCGCTCACTGCACTCATGCCGGGTACTGTACTGTACACTATATACACGAGCGTACTGTACTATATACATACACATGTACTATATACACACATGGAGCGCGCCGGGCCCACGCTGTGCGCAGTGCAGGCCGCGCAGCCACTGCCCGCGCTCACTGCACTCATGCCGGGTACTGTACTGTACACTATATACACGAGCGTACTGTACTATATACACATGTACTATATACACACATGGAGCGCGCCGGGCCCACGCTGTGCGCAGTGCAGGCCGCGCAGCCACTGCCCGCGCTCACTGCACTCATGCCGGGTACTGTACTGTACACTATATACACGAGCGTACTGTACTATATACACATGTACTATATACACACATGGAGCGCGCCGGGCCCACGCTGTGCGCAGTGCAGGCCGCGCAGCCACTGCCCGCGCTCACTGCACTCATGCCGGGTACTGTACTGTACACTATATACACGAGCGTACTGTACTATATACACATGTACTATATACACACATGGAGCGCGCCGGGCCCACGCTGTGCGCAGTGCAGGCCGCGCAGCCACTGCCCGCGCTCACTGCACTCATGCCGGGTACTGTACTGTACACTATATACACGAGTGGACTGTACTATATACATACACATGTACTATATACACACATGGAGCGCGCCGGGCCCACGCTGTGCGCAGTGCAGGCCGCGCAGCCACTGCCCGCGCTCACTGCACTCATGCCGGGTACTGTACTGTACACTATATACACGAGCGTACTGTACTATATACACATGTACTATATACACACATGGAGCGCGCCGGGCCCACGCTGTGCGCAGTGCAGGCCGCGCAGCCACTGCCCGCGCTCACTGCACTCATGCCGGGTACTGTACTGTACACTATATACACGAGCGTACTGTACTATATACATACACATGTACTATATACACACATGGAGCGCGCCGGGCCCACGCTGTGCGCAGTGCAGGCCGCGCAGCCACTGCCCGCGCTCACTGCACTCATGCCGGGTACTGTACTGTACACTATATACACGAGCGTACTGTACTATATACATACACATGTACTATATACACACATGGAGCGCGCCGGGCCCACGCTGTGCGCAGTGCAGGCCGCGCAGCCACTGCCCCCGCTCACTGCACTCATGCCGGGTACTGTACTGTACACTATATACACGAGCGTACTGTACTATATACACATGTACTATATACACACATGGAGCGCGCCGGGCCCACGCTGTGCGCAGTGCAGGCCGCGCAGCCACTGCCCGCGCTCACTGCACTCATGCCGGGTACTGTACTGTACACTATATACACGAGTGTACTGTACTATATACATACACATGTACTATATACACACATGGAGCGCGCCGGGCCCACGCTGTGCGCAGTGCAGGCCGCGCAGCCACTGCCCGCGCTCACTGCACTCATGCCGGGTACTGTACTGTACACTATATACACGAGTGTACTGTACTATATACATACACATGTACTATATACACACATGGAGCGCGCCGGGCCCACGCTGTGCGCAGTGCAGGCCGCGCAGCCACTGCCCGCGCTCACTGCACTCATGCCGGGTACTGTACTGTACACTATATACACGAGTGTACTGTACTATATACATACACATGTACTATATACACACATGGAGCGCGCCGGGCCCACGCTGTGCGCAGTGCAGGCCGCGCAGCCACTGCCCCCGCTCACTGCACTCATGCCGGGTACTGTACTGTACACTATATACACGAGCGTACTGTACTATATACACATGTACTATATACACACATGGAGCGCGCCGGGCCCACGCTGTGCGCAGTGCAGGCCGCGCAGCCACTGCCCGCGCTCACTGCACTCATGCCGGGTACTGTACTGTACACTATATACACGAGCGTACTGTACTATATACACATGTACTATATACACACATGGAGCGCGCCGGGCCCACGCTGTGCGCAGTGCAGGCCGCGCAGCCACTGCCCGCGCTCACTGCACTCATGCCGGGTACTGTACTGTACACTATATACACGAGCGTACTGTACTATATACACATGTACTATATACACACATGGAGCGCGCCGGGCCCACGCTGTGCGCAGTGCAGGAGTGTACTGTATAAATTGCTCAGCTCCAGAGTTATTCAGATATTAAGTCAATTAAAATTAAAAGTAAGAAAATTTATATGATTGACTTAAAAAGAGCGACCCTCGGAGTTTCTTGCCTATTCTTCTCCTGAGGAAGACTGCACCTTTGCGAATAGGCGCAAAGCCAAAAGTGCTAATGTAATTCATAATATTGACGTGTTCAAGTATCATTTTATATGTTCAATGAAATAAACACTTTTGACTTTTGACTTTTTGACTTTTGGCCGCGCAGCCACTGCCCGCGCTCACTGCACTCATGCCGGGTACTGTACTGTACACTATATACACGAGCGTACTGTACTATATACATACACATGTACTATATACACACATGGAGCGCGCCGGGCCCACGCTGTGCGCAGTGCAGGCCGCGCAGCCACTGCCCGCGCTCACTGCACTCATGCCGGGTACTGTACTGTACACTATATACACGAGCGTACTGTACTATATACACATGTACTATATACACACATGGAGCGCGCCGGGCCCACGCTGTGCGCAGTGCAGGCCGCGCAGCCACTGCCCGCGCTCACTGCACTCATGCCGGGTACTGTACTGTACACTATATACACGAGCGTACTGTACTATATACATACACATGTACTATATACACACATGGAGCGCGCCGGGCCCACGCTGTGCGCAGTGCAGGCCGCGCAGCCACTGCCCGCGCTCACTGCACTCATGCCGGGTACTGTACTGTACACTATATACACGAGCGTACTGTACTATATACATACACATGTACTATATACACACATGGAGCGCGCCGGGCCCACGCTGTGCGCAGTGCAGGCCGCGCAGCCACTGCCCGCGCTCACTGCACTCATGCCGGGTACTGTACTGTACACTATATACACGAGCGTACTGTACTATATACACATGTACTATATACACACATGGAGCGCGCCGGGCCCACGCTGTGCGCAGTGCAGGCCGCGCAGCCACTGCCCGCGCTCACTGCACTCATGCCGGGTACTGTACTGTACACTATATACACGAGCGTACTGTACTATATACACATGTACTATATACACACATGGAGCGCGCCGGGCCCACGCTGTGCGCAGTGCAGGCCGCGCAGCCACTGCCCGCGCTCACTGCACTCATGCCGGGTACTGTACTGTACACTATATACACGAGCGTACTGTACTATATACACATGTACTATATACACACATGGAGCGCGCCGGGCCCACGCTGTGCGCAGTGCAGGCCGCGCAGCCACTGCCCGCGCTCACTGCACTCATGCCGGGTACTGTACTGTACACTATATACACGAGCGTACTGTACTATATACACATGTACTATATACACACATGGAGCGCGCCGGGCCCACGCTGTGCGCAGTGCAGGCCGCGCAGCCACTGCCCGCGCTCACTGCACTCATGCCGGGTACTGTACTGTACACTATATACACGAGTGTACTGTACTATATACATACACATGTACTATATACACACATGGAGCGCGCCGGGCCCACGCTGTGCGCAGTGCAGGCCGCGCAGCCACTGCCCGCGCTCACTGCACTCATGCCGGGTACTGTACTGTACACTATATACACGAGTGTACTGTACTATATACATACACATGTACTATATACACACATGGAGCGCGCCGGGCCCACGCTGTGCGCAGTGCAGGCCGCGCAGCCACTGCCCGCGCTCACTGCACTCATGCCGGGTACTGTACTGTACACTATATACACGAGCGTACTGTACTATATACACATGTACTATATACACACATGGAGCGCGCCGGGCCCACGCTGTGCGCAGTGCAGGCCGCGCAGCCACTGCCCGCGCTCACTGCACTCATGCCGGGTACTGTACTGTACACTATATACACGAGCGTACTGTACTATATACATACACATGTACTATATACACACATGGAGCGCGCCGGGCCCACGCTGTGCGCAGTGCAGGCCGCGCAGCCACTGCCCGCGCTCACTGCACTCATGCCGGGTACTGTACTGTACACTATATACACGAGCGTACTGTACTATATACATACACATGTACTATATACACACATGGAGCGCGCCGGGCCCACGCTGTGCGCAGTGCAGGCCGCGCAGCCACTGCCCGCGCTCACTGCACTCATGCCGGGTACTGTACTGTACACTATATACACGAGCGTACTGTACTATATACATACACATGTACTATATACACACATGGAGCGCGCCGGGCCCACGCTGTGCGCAGTGCAGGCCGCGCAGCCACTGCCCGCGCTCACTGCACTCATGCCGGGTACTGTACTGTACACTATATACACGAGCGTACTGTACTATATACATACACATGTACTATATACACACATGGAGCGCGCCGGGCCCACGCTGTGCGCAGTGCAGGCCGCGCAGCCACTGCCCGCGCTCACTGCACTCATGCCGGGTACTGTACTGTACACTATATACACGAGCGTACTGTACTATATACACATGTACTATATACACACATGGAGCGCGCCGGGCCCACGCTGTGCGCAGTGCAGGCCGCGCAGCCACTGCCCGCGCTCACTGCACTCATGCCGGGTACTGTACTGTACACTATATACACGAGTGTACTGTACTATATACATACACATGTACTATATACACACATGGAGCGCGCCGGGCCCACGCTGTGCGCAGTGCAGGCCGCGCAGCCACTGCCCGCGCTCACTGCACTCATGCCGGGTACTGTACTGTACACTATATACACGAGCGTACTGTACTATATACACATGTACTATATACACACATGGAGCGCGCCGGGCCCACGCTGTGCGCAGTGCAGGCCGCGCAGCCACTGCCCGCGCTCACTGCACTCATGCCGGGTACTGTACTGTACACTATATACACGAGCGTACTGTACTATATACATACACATGTACTATATACACACATGGAGCGCGCCGGGCCCACGCTGTGCGCAGTGCAGGCCGCGCAGCCACTGCCCGCGCTCACTGCACTCATGCCGGGTACTGTACTGTACACTATATACACGAGCGTACTGTACTATATACACATGTACTATATACACACATGGAGCGCGCCGGGCCCACGCTGTGCGCAGTGCAAGCCGCGCAGCCACTGCCCGCGCTCACTGCACTCATGCCGGGTACTGTACTGTACACTATATACACGAGCGTACTGTACTATATACACATGTACTATATACACACATGGAGCGCGCCGGGCCCACGCTGTGCGCAGTGCAGGCCGCGCAGCCACTGCCCCCGCTCACTGCACTCATGCCGGGTACTGTACTGTACACTATATACACGAGCGTACTGTACTATATACACATGTACTATATACACACATGGAGCGCGCCGGGCCCACGCTGTGCGCAGTGCAGGCCGCGCAGCCACTGCCCGCGCTCACTGCACTCATGCCGGGTACTGTACTGTACACTATATACACGAGCGTACTGTACTATATACATACACATGTACTATATACACACATGGAGCGCGCCGGGCCCACGCTGTGCGCAGTGCAGGCCGCGCAGCCACTGCCCGCGCTCACTGCACTCATGCCGGGAACTGTACTGTACACTATATACACGAGTGTACTGTACTATATACATACACATGTACTATATACACACATGGAGCGCGCCGGGCCCACGCTGTGCGCAGTGCAGGCCGCGCAGCCACTGCCCGCGCTCACTGCACTCATGCCGGGTACTGTACTGTACACTATATACACGAGTGTACTGTACTATATACATACACATGTACTATATACACACATGGAGCGCGCCGGGCCCACGCTGTGCGCAGTGCAGGCCGCGCAGCCACTGCCCGCGCTCACTGCACTCATGCCGGGTACTGTACTGTACACTATATACACGAGCGTACTGTACTATATACATACACATGTACTATATACACACATGGAGCGCGCCGGGCCCACGCTGTGCGCAGTGCAGGCCGCGCAGCCACTGCCCGCGCTCACTGCACTCATGCCGGGTACTGTACTGTACACTATATACACGAGCGTACTGTACTATATACACATGTACTATATACACACATGGAGCGCGCCGGGCCCACGCTGTGCGCAGTGCAGGCCGCGCAGCCACTGCCCGCGCTCACTGCACTCATGCCGGGTACTGTACTGTACACTATATACACGAGCGTACTGTACTATATACACATGTACTATATACACACATGGAGCGCGCCGGGCCCACGCTGTGCGCAGTGCAGGCCGCGCAGCCACTGCCCGCGCTCACTGCACTCATGCCGGGTACTGTACTGTACACTATATACACGAGCGTACTGTACTATATACACATGTACTATATACACACATGGAGCGCGCCGGGCCCACGCTGTGCGCAGTGCAGGCCGCGCAGCCACTGCCCGCGCTCACTGCACTCATGCCGGGTACTGTACTGTACACTATATACACGAGTGTACTGTACTATATACATACACATGTACTATATACACACATGGAGCGCGCCGGGCCCACGCTGTGCGCAGTGCAGGCCGCGCAGCCACTGCCCGCGCTCACTGCACTCATGCCGGGTACTGTACTGTACACTATATACACGAGCGTACTGTACTATATACATACACATGTACTATATACACACATGGAGCGCGCCGGGCCCACGCTGTGCGCAGTGCAGGCCGCGCAGCCACTGCCCGCGCTCACTGCACTCATGCCGGGTACTGTACTGTACACTATATACACGAGCGTACTGTACTATATACACATGTACTATATACACACGGAGCGCGCCGGTATCATCATTCAATGTTTTCAAAGCTATATACACTAAATTATATTCCAGTAAATTGTTTGTCAGGTCTGACCGAGTTCCCCCTGGTCCCGCTCCACATCCGCGACGTGGAGTCCCTCTACAGCACGCTGGACTGGCAGCGCGTCGGCGCGCGGGCCATAGTGCGACACTACCTCAATCTAGAAGCTGTGCTCAAACTTACTATTGAGCAATGCAGGTGAGGTTTAGATTATAAAATGTATACGTACTTTTTTAATTTTTTAAAGTATGAACACTTCAACAATCGAATTGCTTACCCTTAGGAGATTTGCAGATGCTTACATTTTTATTTTTTCTTTAATAGGTTTTTAAGAAAAGCTAACGTTAACTAGTGATGTATGTACTTCGGTGCACTTAAACTTTCTCATAATCTATTTATTAGGTGTACTGCTGTGATTGCATTCGGCGCGATTTCGGAGTTACTATAAACCGAATGTGAGCGATATCTTTAAAATTGACTTTTTAGGGTTCCGTAGGAAACAAGGGACCCTATAGTTTTAAAATCGTTTACTGGCTTCGTAATACATAGTTATAATTGTTATTGCAGATACTTCCACGTCCCCCTAGGCAACATGCCGGCGGACCCGACTTTGTTCGGCGCGGACTTGTTCTACGCGCGACACCTCATCAAACACAACTTCGTGCTCTGGTGCTCCAACTTAGAACGACCGGACTTGGGTGGCAGAGAAACTGACGATAATAGGTAACTGGAGTAACATTATTTTTAATGCAGTACCATATTATGTAAAGAAAAATTAACAACTGTTTAAGAAAAATTGTGATAGGCACAATGTAAACACTAGAAGCAAACATAACTTGGATTTACTAGACAGTCGTCTCCACAAAGTAACAAACTCTTTTATGGGTCAATGTATACGCTTCTACAATAAGATTCCCATGTGTATTCAAAACCTACCTTAAGAAGAATTTAAGACAATAATTAAACAAAAACTTTGTGAAAAGGGCTATTATAGAATGTCTGATTATCTGTTAGACAAGCAACCATGGGAATAAATTACTCAGCTCCAGAGTTATTCAGATATTAATTTAATTAAAATTATAAGTAAGAAAATTTATATGATTGACTTAAAAAGAGCGACCCTCGGAGTTTCTTGCCTATTCTTCTCCTGAGGAAGACTGCACCTTGCCAATAGGCGCAAAGTCAAAAATGCTAATGTAATTCACTATTTTTCTCAATGATTTATATTGATTTTGCTAATATATTTTTATGACGTTTTCAAGAAGCACTTTGTATGTTCTATGAAAATAAAGTATTTTTGATTTTGATTTTTTATAAATTTTCATGGGAGGTCCCCATGAAAATTTAGCTGATTTCGATAGTGAAGAACTAAAATGGGGAGTTTTCTAATAAAATAAGTGATAATTGATTGGTTCCTTGTGCTGTGAGTAGATGTCAAAAAAGTGAGTGAATGGAATCACTTTTTTGGTTGGCCAACTTTTCTTTTTTGACATCCAATCACAGCATCATCAATTAATTAATTAACTGATCAATTCTCATCTTTTTTTCGGAAACTTTACTCAGCCGCAACGCAAATTTCCATACTGAGATTTAATATTGACATTTTTTGTCGAGTTTTGGGAACAATAAACTACCTACTATAAACCCTCACCTAACAGGCTGGTCAGTGAAGTAGAGGACATGTCCGGTTGCACGCATAACTCATCAGGCGCGTTCGACAACGTATGCGTAGAACTAGAGACAGACGCGCTGGCTGTATGCGCGCTACTGCAGTCACATCTCATACTGCAGCTAGAAGGCACTAGCGCAGCCACGCCCTTCAACAACACCAGCATACAGCTGGCCATCAACACCACAGGTCAGTATACTGTGAAGCGCTCGTAGCCCAGTGGCGCTCGCTAATCTCAACCGATCAGTGAGGTTAAGCAACCTACACAGAGACAGGGAACCCGATGGGTGAACAAAGTGGCAATTTAACACGAGCGTTTCCGTGCTCCGGAGGGCACTTTAAGCTGTCGGTCCCGGCTGTTTTCGGTTGACTACAGTCGTCAAAACCAAGTCAGAGGCTATTGTGCGGCTTGAAAAGTTCTGACACCAGGGTTAGCCAAGTTCGCCACACACTTGACTATACCTACACGATAAGAAGAAGTATACAGTGGGCCATGAACACCACAGGTCAGTATACAGCTAGTCATCAACAGCACAGGTGTACAGCGGGAGACGAAAGAAACAGCTACAGCTAAATCTAAATGTTTATGACCATGGGACTAGCCTCCCGTTTGGGTTTTTTTTTTTTGAGATGTTATTAAGGGACGAATTTTGTTTTTAGAAGCTACCTAAATGAGATTATGGAATACCTCCAAAAATATTCGTAGTATAATTAATAAAGATAATTAACCCGTCGTGCGATTGTTTACGCAGCTTGTGATAGTAATCTCGCACACCATGTGTGCATTTGGTGGGCGAAGGCTTAAAAAAAGTTTTAAAACTAATTAAGGACCCCATATACACACATCAACACGGTCTAGGGATATTGCACGATTTTTCATACAAAAGAGGCCTGTTTGAGAAGCTATAATAGCATACTCGAGATACATGGAGGGCCATAATTTTCAGACGAGCAAGTGCTAAACCTGAATTTTCAATTTTAACCAATAAATTTTGTTTTACTTGAAATTTGTGAAACGTGACGAAAATGCAAAAAAATGCGTAAATTCGACCATTTTTATACAAAAAGCAGGCAAAAAGCGCATTTTCGTTTTCGTTTCCGTCACGTTTTCACAAATTTCAAGTAAAATAAAATGTATTGACTAGAATTGAAAATTCAAGTTTAGCACTTACTCGTCTGAAAATTATAGCCCTCCATGTGTCTCTTGTAAGCTTTTATAGCTTCTCAAACAGGCCTCATTTGAATGAAAAATCGTAAGCGTGCGTTCGCTTAAGTAGAGGCCTTAATAGTTATAATATGTTTAGGAGCAAACGCGTCAGTGAACTACGACGAGACAGCGCAGTGCAGCGCCGCGTTCAAAGTGCTGCGGACTATGATCGCGGCCTGGCTGCGTGACGTCACGCACTACAAGAACATCTTCGCCGACTTCCAGATATCGCACTTCTATAGGTACGTATACCAGTTACTATTTCAATTATTTACATTTAAATATGTGTTCGGTTTAGTACATAATATAGATTGAAGTTATCAAGTTGAAGTTAAGTTAGTTGGATGTTGATGTTGGTGAGAGCACAGGAGAAAGTCGATCACAACCGTAATTAGTTTATTGTTATAAGTTTACAAAAATGTATGATGGCGACCTCTTACTCCAAGTTAAAAATGCACTCTGTCTTTATTTTGTAAGAATAGGAAAAATGCTGCGTTCGGCTAAGTGTAAATGTGGGTCAATTGGTACGCGCGACCGCACTGCGCATGTAAGTTATAAATGTATGGTGTTGAACCGTACAATATGAATATGAAAAACATCAATTAAAATAACTTTATGTACGATGAATTTTACGGCATTGGCAAATTCAACAATTATTTTAAGCTCAATATTTTTGAACCTATGGTCCTAATAGCTAAAGCGAATACCCAAGATGAATAATACGATTTACTTTTCGGCACTTCGTAAAAAGTATTTGTTTTTAAATATTAATCGCTTTACTTTTAATACCTATATCCCTTACAGACCCACTACACGTGTAAGACAGCGTGTAGTGTTTTGAGGGGGGATTACAAAAATATGTCACTCATGCATAATTTGTGAACAGTAAGATCATGTTCTCAATTTTCCTGATACTTTTAATGGTGACACAAACCAAATAGCAATCAGATAATAAAAAACACCGAGCTGTGTAATGGTTTTTTATTCAATTTGGAACTCTATTCCCTTGCAAGATGGTTGAAAACCCCAACGTCGTTGCTATACGACCCGGCTCTGCGGCGCACGCTGTACAACCTGATGAAGAAGCTGTTCCTAATGCTCGTGGCCGAGTTCAAACGACTCGGCTCCACGATCGTGTTTGCTGACTTTACGCGGATCATACTGGCCACTAAGAAGAACTCCGTTATGGATGGCATTGGTAAGGACTTCCTTTTAAGCCTTTAAATATTTCTCTATCGAAAAATAACGTAATACAAACAATTGCGCCTTTTACTGGTTTATTCGCGCCATCTAGAGTTCAAATCTCATTCAGCGTCATAAAACATTCTTCTCCTTTATGGAAAGAACATGATATGATTCTAACTATCGGTTGAATTATTACCCAACAAAAAAGAGTGGTATTATAAGTTTGACGTGTGTATCTGTGTGTCTGCCTGTGGCATCGTAGCTCCTAAACGAAGGGACCGATTCTGATGCGGTTTTTTTTTTTAATTTGACTTAATCGAAATGGTTCTTAGCTTAATTTAAAATAATTAGGTCTACTGCCTAAAGTTATATTATAAGAGATAACTGTCAGGAGTGATAACATTTTTTTAAATAAGAGTTCTATTACTATTCCCCTAAGAGCATTATTTTCAATACCAAAACTTACGATTCCCGTTATCCTCAAAAGGTTACGTGGAATTCGTGGTCCAAAGCATCAGGAACAAGGAGTTGTTCCACGGCATCGACATCCGCTACAAGCAGTGCTGGGCCTACCTGCTCTGGCTGGACGAGGCTAACTACGCGGGAATACAGGTACATTTGTAAAATAAATACAACGATTTAGCTCTTTATCTCTTGGAAATAAGGTTTAAACTAGAAAAAGGTTGGATTAGAAACTTAATGTACTATACTATAGAATTCTTTTGTGCTATTGCATTTTCGTGTTCAAGCAACGCTTTGTCGGCTTCACAATCGTACAATACAATAAAACGTCTTATTCACTATCCATCATGCTGGTCCATCCGACAGTGATGGAGCTTTACTAAGAAACGAGACAGACTGTCAATCTCTCGTTTCCTAGTATAGCTCCGTCTCTCTCTGATAGTCAAGCAAGATGGACAATGAATAAGGCGCTTAAATAAACTACACATTTCGAGATTAAACAAGACTACCTGTCTCTCTCATATGTATAACATAAATGCAATGCGTTTTTGACCAGTATCAAATCGACTTTTCAGTTGTTTTTTGTTATTACAAGCACGGAACTTTCAATATATTTTAATAGCAACAGTCCCTTTATTTTTTATGTTATATCGACAGGGGAAGCTTCCAGAAGGTTTAGTAGAAGTAGGATCATCACAACTACCGGCAGCGAGCGAAGATAATTCAGAAGAAGAGGTAAGCTACCTTTTTTAAAACTGTTTTTATTAGATAACTAGCTCTTCGCCCCGGACTTCGTTCCCGTTTAAATTCGGGAAAATGATGTACCCTATGTTACCCGCTGATAGAGAGCTTTCTATTGTTAAAATATTTTTTTATATCGGTCCAGTAGTTTTCAAGTTTATTCGTTACAAACACACAAAAATACAAATCTTTCATCTTTAAAATGTTAGTGTAGACGAGTGCATCTAAATTTTATGTTAGATTCTATTGTAGATTCTCGGTCACACTTAGGTAAAGATTTGTCAGAGACCTGTTGTGTCCTAAGAGACCCACGTATGTACAAGGGAACCTATAATGTGGTCTTTGAGAGTGGGGCGTTTATAAGTACTCTTCCCAGGCATACTGAAGAAGTCTCCGCCCCGATTCGCGGTACCGGTACGTACCCGGCCGCTTCTCTCCACAAACGTATGTCCGACGTATGCCTCGCAGTAACGCCCTAAGCCGAGGTTCGAGCCCCACAGGGGGCACCCTTAGGCCTGTTACTTAAAATTTTGGGCTGAGAGCCATCTGCGCTCGCCACTTGCTCGGTGAAGCTGTCAAGGCCATCAGCGGCCAACAGTGTAGTCATTTAGAAAAAAAAAGGAAGCCAGTAAGAGGGATACGAGGGTTTGCTGTATCGTTGGCGAAAGGCAGACAACATACCACTATACTAATGTTTCGTCTAATAACCCTCAGAGTGAATGTCAAATGTGGCGTCCAGTTTCGAACTACATGACAGTCTGCCTATCCCGAAAGGGATTATCGGCATAAGTGTATAAATAGATGTACAGGGCTTTAGGTAAATCTCTTTCAACCTCTCGGGTGGTTAATCAGTCCATGAAACTAAACAACTTTCGCAAGGAACATAGTTCAAAATACGAAAAAAAAAATTTGAGTTCCCATACAAACTTCATCAGCATATAGCACATTTTGTATGGGAGATCAAAATTGTTTTTTCGTATTTTGACCTATGTTCCTTGGGAAAGTTTTTCAGTTTCATGGACTGATTAACCACCCGAGAGGTTGAAAGAGATTTACCTAAAGCCCTGTATAGAAATTGTTCTTTTGTGTTTTGTTATTTAGGGGCCATTCAAGTATTACGTAAGGGGTTTTGCTTTGCTTTTTGATGACATGAGGGTAGGAGGGTCTGATAATTACGTCAGCAGTAGTTATTTATTTTTTTACAAAAATGGCAACCCACTTATTGCTTATGCTTGAAAACGAAACCCATTTTCGGGGATTCCCACAAAATGCATTTACCAATGTTTACGTAAGTATGGGAGGGGTGGGGGGTTAAGAGTTTTGCTGACAAGGGGGAGGGGGGGGGTGGTAAATAATTGTAATAAATCTGCTTACGTAATACTTGAACGGCCCCTTAAAAAACAAAAATGTTGACCAGGGTTCAGTAACGATGCAGTGGAACCTGTGTAACTTCCTGCCGTTGAGTGTCCGCGACCAGTTCGCTGCGGCCGTGGCGGGCTTCCTCAGCGCCGCGCACGCACAGCCCGACCAGCTGAAGAATCTACTACGGGGGGAGATCTCACAAAAACTCTTCCAGTGAGTCGAAATATTTCCTGTTTTTTTTTTTTTAATACTACCTGTTCCTTTTATATCCCATAACTCCAGGGTATCAATGAGACCACGTATAAATTATTTTTCAATTATTAAAATAATGTACTTATACATTATTTTTCAATTATGTATTAATAATTTCAAATTTTTATTTATCATACAAAATAATTCTGTAAAAATGTGAATTTCCTATAAAACATCTTTACGTAAGAAATGATGATTGAAACTAATTATCATTGAAAGTGTACCAACTTAGGACTCGTTTTATGGGAGAAAGATTTTGAAATATACACATCAACGCGGTATAAGGATGTTGCACGATTTTTCATACAAAAGAGGTCTGTTAGAGAGGCTATAATTTTCAGACGAGCAAGTACTAAACCTGAATTTTGAATTCTAGTCAATAAATTTTGTTTTTCTTAGAATTTGTGAACGAAAATGAAAAAAAAATTGCGTAAATTCGATCATTTTCATACAAAAAGCAGGCAAAAAGTGCATTTTCGATTTCGTCACGTTTTCACAAATTTTAAGTAAAACAAAATTTATTGACTGGAATTGAAAATTCAAGTTTAGCACTTGCTCGTCTGAAAATTATAGCCCTCCATGTATCTCGAGTATGCTTTTATAGCTTCTCAAACAGACCTCTTTTGTATGAAAAATCGTGCAATATCCCTAGACCGCGTTGATGTGTGTATTTTAATTTTGATTAATGATTTCTCCTAAAATACCCATTTAAGAACAAATGTTCCTTGGACTTTTTAAATTATTTTATTCATAGTTAACTCTAATAACCTTAGAGCTATGGGATTTCAAAGGTTGTATAGATAACTAGCTTTCCGTCAGCGACTTCATTCCCGTTGGAATTTTCTCGGTAGGTTTTCCAATATATTTTTTTAGTCAATTAAGCTATAAGTAATACGAAATTAATTACAATAATTCTTTCAGTGAGTACAGAAGTCTTCTGGTATTTAAATCTTCCTGTGGGTATAAAAACTTTCAGTGTGTATAGACATCTTCCAGTGAGTATAGACACCTGCCAATGAGTATGGAAATCTTCTTATTGAGTATAGAATGTTTGAAACTTTTTCAAAGTCGCGTAACATCTTAACAAGTGTGAATAGTAATTATTTATAACTTGCTTTTCGCCCGGTACTTCGTTCCCGTGGGATTTTTTTCGTCAATTTTCCAATGTTTTTTATAGTTATTCTACTATTCGTGACGGAGACAAATTCAACAAATCAAAAACCATGAAAATCGGTCCAGCCGTTCTCGAGTTATAAGTGTTCGAACAAACCCGACTTTGTTTTATTCTTCTTATCGTGTAGGTATAGTCAAGTGTGTGGCGAACTTGGCTACCCTGGTGTCAGAGTTTTCAAACCGCACAATGGCCTCTGACTTGTTTATAGAAGATAAACCTTATTATACAGAGTGACAGAGAAGATAAACAGCCGCATGCCGTCGCTGCGGCCGGGCGACGTCCCCCCGCAGCCGGGGCTGCGCGCCGCCGCCCTCCGCGCCGACGCCACGCCCGCGCTGCTCTATGTCAACGCGGTCTGCAAGGTGATGGCCTTGCATCACGCCGTCGAAGATGAGGTAAGGCACCCACTTTGCAATATACAAAAAAGGTTGACAGCCTCTCACCATTGTACATCATGTTTCATCTAATAACTTTCTGAATTTATGTCAAACGTGGCATCGAGGGGTTATAACCACTGATGCTCTGCCTACCCCGATAGGGATTACAGGCGTAAGCTTATGTATGTATAATTAAACAAAAACTTTGTAAAAAGGGCTATTATAGAATTTCTAATTATCTATTAGACAAGCGACCATGGGAATAAATTGCTCAGCTCCAGAGTTATTCAGATATTCAGTCAATTAAAATTAGAATATAAGGAAATTTGTATGATTGAGTTAAAAAGAGCAAGCCTCGGAGTTTCTTGCCTATTCTTCTCTGGGGAAGACGTACCTTTGCGAATAGCCGCAAAGTTAAAAATGCTAATGTAATTCACTACTTTGACTTATTTTAAGTATCATCCCGAATGTTATCAATACAACATTTATACTCGTAACTATAAACCATTTTCGAATGGTTATAGGCTTGAATTGATTTCAAGCCAGCGTACAGACTGACAATGGTATTTATGACAACTCTTCTCAAGCATACTGTCGAAGCTAAATGGGACGTGAATTTTTTGCTACAATGTGAACAAAAGCTGACAACCTAGCACAACACGATGCTCTGACTACCCTGATAGTAATCATAGGCATGGGTATGTGGATATAGAAATTTGTTTCGGACATAGATACACATGGCAACACATAAGGCTATACATGTTGACCTTGACGTCGCGTCGTCCTTATCTTGCTAGTTATGCGCTTACTTTCGTAGTAAAATTGGTAACCTGACGTGCTCTGCCCTCCATAAGCTAGAATACCGTTATCGGTTAGTTAGAGCGTCGCAACAGAGGCAGCCATAAAAAAGAAAAAAAATTAAGGTGTCCTAGAATTTTTTTAAAATTTTATTTGTATGGCAGCCCCTTTTGCGACACTAACCGAAAAACGGGTAAGATCGTTCGATAGAGATTTTTTTCCTTATTCGGATGGCAACAAAAAGTTAATAGGCATTCTAGCTTATGGACGGCAGTGCTGCTGTACATGATAGTTTTTGTAATAGATAACACTAGTCCGGCGCAACTTGCTCCGGCTAGTGGGCGTGGGCGAGTTCAGTGAGCGCGCGGAGTGGCGCGAGCCGTGCGCGTCGTGCGTGCTCAGCGAGCTCATCTGCAAGGTGTGCAACCACTGCCGGGACCTCGACCTGTGTCGGGACCCGCACCGCGCGACACACAACCATGTGTAAGTATCAGTGAGCTCATCTGCAAGGTGTGCAACCACTGCCGGGACCTCGACCTGTGTCGGGACCCGCACCGCGCGACACACAACCATGTGTAAGTATCAGTGAGCTCATCTGCAAGGTGTGCAACCACTGCCGGGACCTCGACCTGTGTCGGGACCCGCACCGCGCGACACACAACCATGTGTAAGTATCAGTGAGCTCATCTGCAAGGTGTGCAACCACTGCCGGGACCTCGACCTGTGTCGGGACCCGCACCGCGCGACACACAACCATGTGTAAGTATCAGTGAGCTCATCTGCAAGGTGTGCAACCACTGCCGGGACCTCGACCTGTGTCGGGACCCGCACCGCGCGACACACAACCATGTGTAAGTATCAGTGAGCTCATCTGCAAGGTGTGCAACCACTGCCGGGACCTCGACCTGTGTCGGGACCCGCACCGCGCGACACACAACCATGTGTAAGTATCAGTGAGCTCATCTGCAAGGTGTGCAACCACTGCCGGGACCTCGACCTGTGTCGGGACCCGCACCGCGCGACACACAACCATGTGTAAGTATCAGTGAGCTCATCTGCAAGGTGTGCAACCACTGCCGGGACCTCGACCTGTGTCGGGACCCGCACCGCGCGACACACAACCATGTGTAAGTATCAGTGAGCTCATCTGCAAGGTGTGCAACCACTGCCGGGACCTCGACCTGTGTCGGGACCCGCACCGCGCGACACACAACCATGTGTAAGTATCAGTGAGCTCATCTGCAAGGTGTGCAACCACTGCCGGGACCTCGACCTGTGTCGGGACCCGCACCGCGCGACACACAACCATGTGTAAGTATCAGTGAGCTCATCTGCAAGGTGTGCAACCACTGCCGGGACCTCGACCTGTGTCGGGACCCGCACCGCGCGACACACAACGATGTGTAAGTATCACACTGGTTGCTGCTTATGCTACTTTCATAGGGGGAGGGTTAATACTTATTGTAACAGATAAGAAAAAACTTGACAAAGGGGATTAGAAAATCTGTAGACGGCCCCAATTGGGTGACTTTAAACAATTCGAGCAATCAGCCGATCTCGAGTTTATTTTTGCGAATATCATATGAGTTCCTTGGAAAAAGCAGTACTATGATACTACGATAAGAATGGTTTTACACTCTATGCTGCTACGCTAACAATGGTTTCACACTATGCTGCTACGATAAGAATGGTTTTACACTCTATGCTGCTACCATAAGAATAGTTTTACACTATGCTGCTACGATAAGAATGGTTTTACACTCTATGCTGCTACGGTAACAATGGTTTTACTATGCTGATACGGTAATAATGATATTACACTCTATGCTGCTACCATAAGAATGGTTTTACACTCTATGCTGCTACGATAAGAATGGTTTTTACACTCTATGCTGCTACGGTAACAATGGTTTTACTATGCTGATATGGTAATAATGATGTTACACTCAATGCTGCTACCATAAGAATGGTTTTACACTATATGCTGCTACGATAAGAATGGTTTTACACTATGCTGCTGCGATAAGAACGTTTTTGCAAGAAAATATGGTGTACCGACTTCAAAATACTTACTGTTGCAGTCCCGTATGTCTGTGCCCGACGTGCGGCACTGCGTACGACAACCAGGAGCTGGAGTGGCGGCTCATCGAGACCATGAACCGGCGCGCCATGACCTTCGCACTGCAGGACCTCGTCTGCACCCGCTGCCATCAGGTCAGGCCTATGGTCTTCATATAGCTATCTAAATAATGTGTTTTATTTAAAAGTATGACCAAAACCAACAGTATTCTGGGGGCCTACAACATAAGGTGATGTTGGTTTTCGATCATGAATTAGTCTTAACTTCTTTATCAAGATATATGCCAACTGTGTTTATAATGTTATTTATTCACTGCATTGTATTGAAACAGTAAATAAAGCTGTCTGAGTGGCATTCTTTTCAAATAAAAACATTAATATGAAATATTTTTCCACAGGTGAAACGGGAGAATCTGTCAATAGTGTGCGAGTGCGCAGGTGACTTTGCACTGATGGTTCCTGCGACAGAAATACGCTCACAACTTGCAACATTTAAAACCATCGCTCAGTATTACAAGATGCCTCTCTTACTGGAACTCATAGACTTCAATATCAGCAACATGTGATAGTATTCCATAGGCTTTATTTTCTTAGCATTAAGATTAATTTTTGTATTGTGCTCCACTTTTTGTTATAAATATTATTTAAAAAATAAAATTAAGTGCTTTCTTACAAATGATTTGATTTATTACTAAATTAGGAAATTATTACACAGTATATGAACAAAGAATTAATGACGTTAACCATAATACAATAACTTCAAAATATTTCATAGTGTACTCCTTTCATCACTTGGAGTTTGCCCAAGGCCTTTGGCAACTTCACTGATGCAGAGCCACTGTCCATCAGTACCCTCCCTCCATAGACTCACTTTATTGTCCCCACCGGAGACAGCCAGGATATTGCCAGTTAGTGACCAGCTCACACTCCAGACAACATCATCAAATGTGTTTAGAATTGTGGGTGTCCAAGAAACATTGTCATCGCTGGTCCAAATGACCACCCTCTTGTCCTGAGAGCAGCTGGCCAGCATGGACCGCTGCAGCCCTAGTGAAGGAGCCCATGCGACATCCCTGACCCAGTCCATGTGCATCTCCAGGCGATTCTCTTCCACCCATTGCTCACCTTGTTCTCTCCATATCTGTAAAGTTAAAAAGAAAAATGTAAAAACTTACATCTGATTAACCTTTGAAGCACTAGCGCCAAAAACGCGAATATTTTTTGCAACACATTTCGCACGCGACCGCTCGCGCAAAACGACGCCATACTGACTTCTCAGAAAAAACGTTTGTGTGCCTTTGTTCGTTCACCAATTCTCATTTGGTTTTTTGTCTTAGAATCTGCAATCCCTGGAGCTTTAAAAAGAAACAAAAACTAACACTACACCACCACTTGTAATTATGAACAATCGCAGCAAACAGTTGGCGCCGGTGGTGGTGTAATAACTTCAACAAAAATGTAAAAAAAAAAAGTTAATTAAGACCGGATATTGTGTTTGAGATTGTAAGATAAACGATTATGGAACAAACATACCGTCTTTCAGACACCGTTGCCATATAAAAAAATAGTTATTCGAGTTAAAAGTCAAATGTAGTTTCGTCGTTCGCAAGAGAATGAGTAAAAAAGCCGATCGCGAGCCTCCGATCTTTCAATTCGGAAGTATCATACGTCATTCGAAAGCTAATTTAATAAGGTAACAACAATACCAAATGAGTGTCATCCAAATGATACTTTTCGGCTATGCAACAAAGTGACATTGGTATCTCATGTGATACTTTTTGGCGTAGACTGAACTGTGTAAGATATACCTTTATGAGATTATCACATCCACCAGACACCATTCTTTTAGGCGCTTCCTTGTTGCTAAGTGGATCTAAGCTCAAATCTGCAGAGATAGCAGGGCACCAGCTGATAGAGTTAACACCAATAGCGTGAGCGCCAGGTATTTTCTTCACATCCCAATTTCCGCCATCTTGGTACGTAATTATCGAAATTGAACCATCAGAGCTGCAACAGGCGAGGATCAAACCGTATTCGGCAGGCGCCCACGCGACTGAATTCACTGAACTTTCGTGGCCGGTATATTCGTATAGCTTTGTCCACTCCCCTGCTTCTTTCCAAATGATAACTTTCCTATCGTAAGAACATGAAGCTAACAGGTTACCGAACTTAGGATGAGCCCAAGCTACTTGCCACACGGGTCCAAAGTGGCCTTTCAGATCTGCAGCCAGAGTCTGAGTACCGCTCTTGATGTCATAAATTTTTACCGAATTATCGGACGAACATGTCGCAAGCCTTAAACCATAGTAGTCTAGTTCGGCGTCATGAATCATATCCTCATGCCCAGTATCAATTGTATTAAGCACAGTTATCATTTTTGTAATTTATTTACGAAAAAACACTAAGACCTCACAGCTCGTGCCAAGCCAACTGTCAATAGTTGACGTGGAATCACAGTGTTGCTAGTTTTAAAAAGTACCTTTATGGCTGCGTTCTTTATTAAAATGTTGATTGATTGATCAATCGGCAAGAATTAAAAAAATCAAAACAGATAGGAATGTCAAAATGACAATGACATTGTTCCAAACACGAAAAAGAAAATACCTATGAGCTCATAGCAGATTTTCGAATATTTTTTTCAAATTATGTGAATTTGGTGTCAAAACGTGAGGAAAATGGATTTTAAAGAAGGTGGCATTTTCTACAGAATCAAGGCACTACTGGATCAAGACTATCGCGGAGTAAATGTAAGTACATTCATAAATTGGTAGGTCAAAGTCATGAAATAACTTTTCTGAAATGTTTTTAACGGACACCTTTGATATTTCAGATAGCGGTATACGCTCTAGCGACTGCGGGCTTAGTTGCATCTATACATAAGATCCGACCGGTAAATACATGCATATCTCTCAGTGAAATAATGTTTATTAAATTATGTAATACAAAAATGTGTTTATAATATTAATTAGGTTAGCAAGTTTTCAAAAGCCAGCAAGGTGCCAGATCATTTTATAAAGAAGCATGAGCCACTGCGTGGAGAGTTTGTTGGAATACAACATTCACCTGTGAGGCTTCTGATCAATCACAAAGCTCCAATATATTTGCCGTTATGGCATTCCAGTAAACCACCACTGCCAGTCAAGGTGAGTGTTCAATGCCACCCTAAATCACTGTTAAATAAATTGAAACTAGTGCCAAGTTTTATTTTTGTTCAAATTTCAGTTATGGGGAGTTGAAATTGTGAGCGGCAATGCTATTAATTGGCTAGAATGTGTGGCTAAAGGGAAAAAGGTAACATTGAAGCCCATGGCAAGAGAAGAAGATGATCTAGTGTCAACAGTGCATCTGCATTTACCTCAGGCAAAGGTGTGTTGATCTTAAAATTGATATTAGGGTGTACGGGAGATACATGGTTAGAATTGATGGTCATATTTGAACTTTTAATCTTGATGGACATCTTTTAAAGCATCATATAAAGCAAATTTGTCTTTACAGGCTAAAACTGAAATTTTGGACGTGGGACAGACATTGGTAGAACTTGGATTTGCTAAAGCTGCAGTTCCTAATAAAGTAGAGAAGAAAACTGTAGAATCCCAGCTGGTTCCAGTACTGCTGTTAGCGGAGGCAAGAGCAAAAGATTACAGAAATGGAATATGGTCAGAGCTGCTTCCTCCTCTGCCCCTGTATGTGGTCTACTGGAGGAAGAGTGTACAGCTTTCTAAAGAGATGCTTGTGCTATTCATTAAGAAGACTTTCGAATTCTTAGCTTACCTTACAAAAAGTACCTTTGTTGGAACTAAAAGCCTCATCCAGCGTACCATCAAGTCTCGCCAGAATAAAGAAATCCAAACTTCATGAAAGCATTTACACATATATTCTAGTTTTTTGCGGAAATTCCAAAATTTTATGAAAATCATAAATATTTGGATGTTTTGTAAACACAGTTTAATGAATGTTACAAAGTTATAGTGTATAATAATTTATTGGAAGTTAAACTGGGGAGTAGATAGTTCAGAAATTGAATGTTAAATCTTTTGTATATAAGTGTTGTCCAATAAAGTACCAAAAGCAATTATTTTAATAAAAACAAGAATTTGTAAAAAAAGCACTGTTTATTCAAATTAAATAGTATATATTACATTAAAATATATATCTTAATTAAAATAGCAAAAGAAAAAAGTACAGCTAAATAATCTATTGAAATAATATCCTTTAAACCATTATTTTCTATTAAACCAACATAACACCAATTAATTTCAATCTCAACTTTAACTTTTCCAAACTGAATGAAAAGTAGTTTTATGAAAAAATACTGCTTTAGATGAATTAAGTATATGTATTTGTGGATATAAAAATACAAAAGCAATGTCCCCCTATAAGATAGCACACCAGTGTTTTAAAAGTGTAGGTCGAAAAATATAGTTGAGGTGGGTATGTATTGGAGGTGGCACCGTGTTGGGGAACGTGCGGGGCGCGGCGCGGGGCGGGGGGCGTCAGAGGATGGAGCAGCGGGACAGCCACGACGTGGGCTTACGCTGCTGCTCGTTGGCCTTCAGCTGGTGCGCGCCCGTCCGCGCCGGGTTACTCGCCTCCTGTACGACAAGGTTCCAGCTTTACTTACCAACAGTAACACTGGAGCAACGGCGAATTGTAGCGGTAAAATATGACTTCGAACATGCTATTAGATGCTATTTATTACAATTTTTACGCCAGTGGAAATCGACACTAAAAGGCTCTAATCACAAAGTTGGATGTGTATACTTTGCAATTTAGCGCGTGAGAGATATTCACAAATGATTCGCGCGAAGAAAAAATATTTATACTTTGCAACTTCGAAAAACTTGTGCTCACTGCGCACCAAGCAATAAACTGCAAAATGTTGTGACTTTTTCGTTCTAAGAGTCATAAACTTTGCGTACTTTTATAAAAGATATTAAATTTGCAACAATCGAAGCCAAACCGCAGCTCTATAAACCCAATAGGGACCAAGTTACATTACAGCCTTTCAAATATTGGTAGATTTTTCCCGAAAATAGACAATTTTAAATTTTTCTCCGAACGTCGGATACTATCAGTGAAATCGCTCGTCCTATGAGAAAGTTGTACGTTTAATTTGATTTCATTAAAAAAATACCATATTTTTAAGAGCCGTAGCTTGGCTGCGGTTGGGCTTAAATCGTTCCAAACTTTATAAAAGTACGCATAATTTTTTATTTTTAGAGTAAGGCCCAAAATTTCGCAGTTTATCACGTGGTGTGTAGCAAGCACAAGTTTTTCGAAGTTGTAAAGTATACACAAACACTATACTAATACGCCAGTCATATTTAACACGAGAAATGTCTAAACAAACAAACTAACAGCTAATTCTGATTTTAATATATGTTGTTAGGACCATCATCCTAAGAAACCAGAACTACATCCAGCTTTGCGGTTTTTTTAATGTTCAATTCCTCTGGGCTATAAGCTTAATCTCCGAATATTTCTGTGCTTCTAGCTTCAGCCCAAACCCACATCACTGCACAAAAATAACAACACAGAGTAACATAGCTTACTTTTGTGCAGTGATGTGTGCCTTGCTATCAATTTTACGAGATAATTCCAACAGTTACTTTCCTTTACACAATCAATATCTTCTGATAAGATTGTAAAGCAAACAGTCGTTCAGAGCCAGGCCAAACGCCACGATATTAAAAGAATATTAACCAGGGCCGGATCTAGAGCCAAAAAATGAGGGGCGACTTTAAATTAGTGAAATTTTAGGGGTGAGTCTTCCCATGAACTGAATAACTTTCCACAATAACCCTAAAAAAAATTAATATCTCAACAGCACAATTAAGTGCTGTTGTATGAAGAACAATTTTTTTGTTTCACATTTCCACCTGAGAAACGTTCGGTTTAGTGGCTGATTTAAATCTTTAATTTCGCTAGCTAATTTGACGTCATTAGTATGAAAGGCCAACAAAGAGGATTTCATGTGGGGAATCACCCCCTTACGTTTGGCTAACTAATTTAAAGTCACCCCATATAATATACAGATTTATATCCTTACTAGCTTTCCGCCCGCGGCTTCACCCGCGTGGACTTTCACATTAAAAAAAAAAGTGTCCATGTTACTTCTAGTACCTCCGAGAATATGTTTCATGATGATCGGTTGAGTAGTTTTTGCGTGAAAGCGTAACAAACATCCCTACTTTCACATTTATAATATTAGTAAGGATTGGTCATGACTCATGCATCTCATGATCATTAATTGTCTACGTCTTTTCCACTTGCTGATACCCAGACAAGTTTCAAGTGAGAGCGTGAGTAATCTACCCTCTACCCGCACAGCCATAGCAGCCACAGCACAGTCTGGACACTTACATAGATTTAATAAGGTCTATCAATCGTTTTTGGCACTAGAGATAGATAGCAAAAACCAAACAAGTGTATTTTTATCTCAAGCTCTTTTCAATCCGTCCATATAAGGCCGCGTGTTTCCGCGATTCCATCTCTTAATCCAATCACAGTCGCTTATCTGCCCTCACGCGAAGTCGCGCGGCCGTATGTGGACACGCTTTTATGCCGCTGCTGCTGCCCCACCATAATCGATAACAATGTCTTAAATATTAACAAACAAATAACCACACAAAACAACACAAACAACAACATACCTACTCTAAAACTACATCTGTAATATTAAACTTTACACAAATAATAACTGAGAAAGTCGGCGGCGGCGGCGGCGCACGAAAAAAGTACCTAATTAAAAAGTAGAGATGCAAAAACAAAGAAAAAATGTTCATTGCAATTTTTAGGGTTTCATCAAAGGAGAAAATGATGAAGTCCGCTGATCGCTAACAGGAATACCGCACCGAGACGATTCCAGACATCGACAGAATATTTGAATTAAAAATTAACCAACTTTACGTATTAAAGCGCTAAGAAAAAAATTTAAACTTTTCAGATATTTGGACAGTAACTTTGACAACAAATTGGGACAGTAGTAACTTTGACAACAAATTGGGACAGTAGTAACTTTGACAACAAATTGGGACAGTAGTAACTTTGACAACAAATTGGTACAGTAGTAACTTTGCCAACAAATTGGGACAGTAGTAACTTTGACAACAAATTGGGACAGTAGTAACTTTGACAACAAATTGAGACAGTAGTAACTTTACCAACAAATTGGGACAGTAGTAACTTTACCAACAAATTGGGACAGTAGTAACTTTGACAACAAATTGGCACAGTAGTAACTTTGACAACAAATTGGGACAGTAGTAAATTTGCCAACAAATTGGGACAGTAGTAACTTTACCAACTAATTGGGACAGTAGTAACTTCGACAACAAATTGGGACAGTAGTAACTTTGACAACAAATTGGGACAGTAGTAACTTTGACAACAAATTGGGACAGTAGTAACTTTGACAACAAATTGGGACAGTAGTAACTTTGATAACTAATTGGGACACTATTCTTTTCTTGATGAAAAAATTATATCATTACAGGTAAAATGTTTGGTCACATTTTTATTTGCATCTCCATAGGCTGCGCCGCTAACTTGTAAATTTTTTTTCTAAAAACTAAACTAAAATACAACATGCATATAACTTTTACTATACTCAAGCAAATAATTTCAGTCATAAAAAAACCACACTTAAATGAAACAATACCAAAGGTACACCATTATTTACCTTCTATTTGTGGTAGACCAGACATGGAACAGAAGAATATTAGTTTAGCAGGAAGTCAGTTACAGTGTTACTACTAAAGATAGAACCTATAATAAGATCTTAATTCCTGCTACTTTTAGGTTTTTACAAATAATTTAAAAAAAAACTTTTGTTGGTCCACTGCTAAGAAAGAGCCTCAAAAAACTCTTCTCATGTAGAGAATGTTACAATAAGCAAGGGTCTGCACATATACATATATCTTTTTTTTTAATCTGAAAAATCTATCTAAAAAATATTCTTTTTTATTGGATTATTTATGGTTTTAATAAATAAAGTACTATGTGGCCTGATTATACTCAGTGAGTTAAAAACAACCGAAAACCAATATATCCCATGAAATGAATAGTTAGTTTTGTTCTAGATATGTAGTGATAAACAGAATTGTATAAAGAAGAATTTGCAGTACCATAACTCCTTTTGCATACAAAACCTAACTATCATGTTGTTTTAAAAACAACAACTATACAGCTGGTTTTGTATGCAAAAGCTTTGTAAGTGCCAGGATACTTAGTTTCTAACTGGGTTTGAAATTCTCACCATAAATATTTTAATTGATTTTACTAATTTTGGAATTATCAAGGCATAACTATCAAGATTATTTTCAATAATAATTATAATTTTAAACCCCGTTGAAGTATAGTGAATGGTGTTTAGTTAATTACAAGCTTCACACATACCTGTTTCTTCTCCATCTTGGCCTTGATATCTTTAGCGAGAGTATAAAATGCATACTCTACATTTAAAGAGTCCTTAGCCGAAGTTTCTACAAATTTTATCTGGTACTCTACAGCTAATTGTTCACCCCGTTCTTTTGAGACCTGTAAGTTTAAATACATTTTAACCGGTTTATCCGCTGTGATTGAGAAGAAATGTAGCTTATGTTCCTGGTGATGACCATCTCCTGCCTTCTAATTCTGTGCTGATGTGAAGGAAGGAGGGGCAAACTTTCAGATATATTTTTAATAATATAAATAAAGTGGGATTGACATATAGTTATTAACTAGCTTTTTCCTACGGCTTTGCTCGAGCAGAGCACTCATTTTTCACCTATTTCATTTTTGATGCTTTAGGGGATGATTTTCGGAAAATTGCGAAATACATGTCCGTTTATTTGCTTCAAGGTATATCTTGACGACGTTTCAAGTCAAAATGTCCAAAAAAAATTGTTTTCTCTATACAATACAATACTCTTTATTGCACACAAAAAACATAACATTAAAACAAAAACAAATGTTCATCATGCTGTGTACAATGCAGCAGCCTTATTGCTATAGAGCAATGTCTTCCAGGCAACCGGGGGCTGAAGGAAACTATACAAACTTTGAACCCCCAGGTTGAATTTCGAAAAATCCTTTCTTAGTGCTTGCCTACGTCATAAAAGACACCTTTTAGCTAAACAGATTTCTAGGTCTAAGGGTTTAGGCTGGGCGTTGATGAGTCAGTGAATCAGAACCTCCAATTTATATATACAATAAGATAAAAAAATATTACAGTTAGGCAATGAACTCACTTGTCTTTTAGATTCCAGATCACACTTATTTCCGAGTATCATCTTTTCAACATCAGCGCTTGCATTCTCTTCAATGTTTCGTATCCAATTTTTTATGTTTTCAAAGCTTTTTTCATTTGTCACATCATAAACCAACATGATACCCATGGAGCCCCGGTAGTAAGCAGTTGTGATCGTGCGAAATCTTTCTTGGCCTGCAGTGTCCCTGAAAATAATACAATTATAATGGTTTATGATAGAATACATTTTTTTCTGTGTTGTGTTGGCAAATTCTCCCTAAATTTGGACATCACAATATATCATTTCCAATTGGAATTAGTAGTGAGATGAGTCATCTAACTCAGGTCAGAAACAGAACTGTAAGTTTATTTCTAAAGCCCTATCTAATTAGTAGGTACACAGGAAGCAGGAAATATTGACTTGTTAATACATAATGCAACAGTAAGTTTTGATGCCTATTATTTAGGGATCTCAAGTAGGTACATTTCATGAACATCAAGCAGGTTTTTACAAAAAATTGAGGTCAGACATGGATGACAACAAAACAAAATGAAATCACCAAAAAATCATACCATATTTGTAGCTTCACTTTTTTTCCTTCAAGGTCTATTGTCCGAATTTTGAAGTCGATCCCTGTAACAGAGTGTGGTTAAACTCGAGAGTTAACTAATTAAAATTAGTGTGTATGATGTCATTTACTCTTCATTGGTTTAATTTGATAAGGGTTGGATTATCATTCCGCACCCTTTCGCCTTCAACTCCTTCGCCGGGATCAACACACACACACAATCGACGAACAACAAAAATTCGAGCCCAATGATGACAAATTATGTGTAAAAAAAAGACAACTTATCTCAACAATAACCTTTGAGTAGACTTAGATCACTCACCAATAGTTGATATAAACGAGATATTAAAAGCATCTTCTGAAAATCTAAATAGTATAGAAGTTTTTCCCACTCCAGAATCTCCTATCAAGAGTAATTTAAATAAATAATCGTAAGTTTTTGCCATTTTTTACAACAGTCGGATTATAAGAACAGCCATTCATTTGGCATTTTTGAGTAATCGTTAGGGTTGTGACTACACATTGGTGTAATATATCGATAAGTTTATTAAAATAGGCGTCATTGAAAAATCGACATCAAAATAAATAAATAGGAAGTGACTCCGCTGCCGGTACCGGCAACGACGAAAAATTGGAACGGTTGCCGGAAGTTACTGTCAGTTTCAATTTTTGACGTTTTTGACAGCTGACATGAGTTGATTTTGTGTTCTTATCGGGGTCTGTGCTTTGATGCGTTGGTGATTATATAAGATTGAATTTGCGAATATTCCTAAATCACTATCGGAAATGTATTACTTACATTCGACTTTGATTTTCAGATAAAACTAGTTGTCACATCGAGCTATAGTTAAAACTAGCTATAGTTAAAACTCCTCCCCCGCGGAGATTATATCGGGGCAGAAACTGTAGGTTAGGTTTGTTAGTAGCCTAGCCTAACCAACCCGTTAAGGGTTGGTTAGGTTAGGTTAGGTTAGAACTGCGACCCCCAACGCACGAGCCGAGCGAGCGAAGCGAGCGTGCCGCGGCAGCGGCCGGCGATGTGCCAGAAACGACTGTGGTTGCGTTAAGCGGTTGTCGCAGTTCCGCTCGGTTAGGTTAGGTTGTTTTGTAGGTTTCATATATTTCCGGTAACATATAACATAGCAGCACATCATTGAGTACCTATCTACTATTATTATTACCTATCATTTAAGTTTTATAATGATTTATATCGTCTATCGGTACCGGCAGCTGTTCTAGGAGCCGGTATCGGCAGCGGAGGCACAGCCAAATAAATATTGCCACACAACACACACCCGACAACCCACATTGTCATTTTGTATTGTGAGCGAGTTGCACAAGTGCCAACGCAAATATACCCACACTCAAGGACAAATAAACAATTAGACAATACTGGAATGAGCACAGACCACCTGCCGGGCCCTTTTGTATACGTCTAGTCTAGGTATGTAGTTGTCAACTTGTCATCGGTTTATTTTCTTCACACACAATTTCCTTTCTTCGTAAACTTAATCAACTATGAAAGTCATTCGCTTTGTAATTTACTATATTGAAAGGTCAAGTAGTTGTGTTATTCTCATAAAAGCGTCTAAAATTATTTCCATGTACAGTTAACAGCACATCAGGTTACCACAAACTGGAGATAAAACTACTTCAAAACCTAGCCATTAGATTTATTTTTGGTCTCCGAAAATATGATCAATATGATCATGTATCAGAATATCGTACGCAGTAGAAATGGCTTCCTGTTGCGGATGTAACTTAATTAAGGAACTAATTTAAGTCTTTCTCTTAATGTTTTCTAGGTAATAAACATATTAAAAAGAGGCGTGACGTAAGCAGCCAATCCCCGCGTCTTAACATTTTTTTTTTAATTGGTCGCCGCGAAGTTCCGGCGTCCCGGCGCACCGCGCGCCCGGCGCGCGTGCCCCTCAGTTCTTTTTCAATTTTCTTAATCAGTGCTTGGATGGTGTTTGCTTGGCAAAGACGCACTCGGGATAGACGTTCGTCACGCGCCTTTCATTCAAAATAATTTGGTTATTTTAATTGATTGCCACAATCATTGCATTACTTGCGCGAACCCTTGTGGGTATGCTTCCGTAACAAACAGCTTCCCATTCGACGCCGCCGCGATGTGCACATCCTTTATCTTCTTTATAACATCCTCAAAAATCCTTCCGCTCCTGATTATCTCCGTTCCCGAGCAACACGAGCAACACGAGCAACACGAGCAACACGAGCAACACAAATGTGGAACAGACTGCCGAGACCTATTCAAGAAAGCCCTTATATTCACACTTTAAAAAAAAATTAAAGAACACTTTCTTTCGAGACTCTAATGAGCATATAATATATGTATTTTATATTTATGTATTTATTTTATTGTAATAAGTATCGTTTTATTATTGTTGTATTTATTTAGTATTATTATTATTTTCTTCTGTAAACTCTGTGCGCAAATATCTCTACCCCTTCTACTTAAATACTATTTCTCACTAGTTAGGTTGGCTTGAAGAGATCTCTTTTAGAGATAAGCTCGCCTTTGTACACTTGGTTTTTCCAATTGATTTTAATAACTATATTTGTGTGCAATAAAGAATATTAAAATTGAAAATGGATAAGAAAGGGGTTCGAAGATTTTAATATGGGAGCCGGCCTGTGGCCGCCATCTTGGATATTTTTTCTCGAATATGATGTCGCAGTTTGAAACCTAGTCAGATCGATAGAGGATGTTTAGGTGATCAAAAAGTAAAGAAGGTAATTTTGTCGTATCATCACTGGGAACCGAGATATAATTGATTTTTGTTAAACATGTGCTGCCATCTAGATTTTGTTTTAAAATTTAAGTTATTTCAAAATATCGCGAGTGTGATGATAGATACGCGCTATTTGATGACAATAAATCCTAGGAATTTTTATTTTGTTCTTTTTTAACAGACTTCAAAAAAGAAGGAGGTACTATGTATCTTTTTTTATGTATGTTCATCTATTTCTCCACCATTTATAAACCGATTTTCAAAATTATTTTTTTGTTCGAAAGAGTTTACTTCAGAGGTGGTCCCACTATCATAACGTCAGGATCTGCTGATGGAATCCCAGGGAAATCGAGAGAAACCCTCGAATTTAGTAGGCACTTACATAACTCACTTACTTTTTATATTATTTACACTTAAAATAGATAAAAAACAAACTATTTAGGTACAAAAAAATTAAATCGACTTCAAAAAGTGAAAAATAAAGACGCATCATTTAAAGTGCTACATACCTACTGATCTATTTGAAGGCGGTGCCAAGTCAAATGAGTTTGATAGGCCATAAGTCTCCAAAACAATAAGTAGGTACGTAGCACATTAAATGCTTGTCTTTATTTTCGGTTTTTGAAGTCGGTTTATTTTCTTTTTCTTATAAAATTAGTACGTTTTTATTTTATTTTAAAGAGTATAAGCATCTTTTACATAAACCCCGTTAGGGGCTATCCATTAATTACGTCACACGTGAAGGGGGAGGGAGGGGGTCGACGAAGTGTGACATTTTGTGATAAGGGGGTGGGAGGGGTCCTAACGTTCGTGACGTCACATTTCAAAGTCTATTATAGTCTTATGTTTTAAAACTAGAACTTTGAACTATTAACGAAAAACTCAAAAACGTTTGCAACTCTGTTTATATAAACATATTAAGGTTCAATTATTTTGTTGACCATTTGATCTACTAGTGCTACGCGCCGTCTACCTAAGCGCCTTTAATTCAATTCCGGAACTACTGTTTTAATTCAAAAATTTCTAGATGTAAAATCGCAAAATATGTGACGTCACACTAGGGAGGGGGGAGTCTCACAAATATGACCAGCTGTGACAAGGACGGGGGAAGGGTCGAAAAATCATGAAATTCGTGTGACGTAATTTATGGATGGCCCCTTAGAGATTATGGGCATGAGTGTATGGATGAATGACCTCATTAGGTAGTTTATTGAAATAAAAGCCTTTAGACATAATATAATCATTACATTTATTAAATAAGCAGTTCCAAAGATAATTAACAAAATAAAGTCAAACAAAATATCAAATACGATATCACTTTACTTTTACAATTATCCTTACTAATATTATAAAATGTGAAAGTTCATAATATTATGAATATAAACAGTTTTTGTTACACTAGCTTTCCACCCGGGACTTCGTTCCCGGACTAGCGATGAGTTTTTAAATTACAGACACGATGTGAGGGAAGGAAAAAAAAACAGACAAATTTCCACATTTAGTTAAGATCGATAAAGAATTAAGGGTAAGGGTTTAAAACTGTGAAAAGCTAGTATACTATATAGAAATATATGCGCTACGTATAATTCACCATTGTCTTGTTCATTCTCCTCGTCAATTTCAGTCCAAGCCCATATTACGTCAAAGAAGGCCGCAGGAGGTCGGATGGGATTTTCTTGATGCCGAGCCCAAGCCATGTACCAAATTATGCACATGACGTGGGCACAGCATCCTAAGGTGCGTTTCCCAACCAAACAATTACAGTAGTATTCGACGATTTTACGCCTCCCTTGCAAACCGTTGTTTATTAATATGTACACGAAATAGATTCGGTTACTTTGGTGTCTTGACTGAATTTTTGCTCTGAGAAGCCAGGGTTCAGTAGTGACAATTGAATAGTCGTTAAGATCGAAATCAATGGTCCTGTCTTCATAGACTTCGATTATAAAAGCACCATTGGGCTTAATGTGCTCCCCATAGTAATTTTTTGCTTGCGCTACTTGGTATGGTCCCAAAGCTATTACTATTAATTCATCATATTCTAAAATAGGAAACTGTTCAAACCCTATGCTGCAATCTATGGGTTGAAACCTCGCTCTTCGCTGATTTAAGTTATTGTCAATGACTAAACTACTCAGTAAGTTTGGAGTGTCATATTTCAAATATATTTCATTAACAATCTCATCAACCAGGTCACTGTCAGTTTTTTGTGACATTATTGATATTTGTCGTTAAACGGAGAGAAGAAAACTTGATATTATTTATCGGTTACAAAACTTTTTAGGTACCTAAAGACTTTTTTTTCACTTGCTGTTCACTGCTTTAAAGTTTGAAGCAGTTAAGTGGATGATACCTTTTAGAAATGGATTACAAATGTTTTCTGCCAAAAAGTATCACAATCAACATAGTTTTGCATCGATTCTGACAGCGTCAGTTTTCGTTCACACTTATTTAAATTATTGAACTATTTTTAAATAAGTTAAAACTATTTTAGTACATTATTTCAAATAAAAGTATTTTTTTAAATATATTATTATGTATTACTAACCTGT
Source organism: Aproaerema taeniolella (assembly GCA_949987775.1). Taxonomy (NCBI): domain Eukaryota; kingdom Metazoa; phylum Arthropoda; class Insecta; order Lepidoptera; family Gelechiidae; genus Aproaerema; species Aproaerema taeniolella. The sequence continues at coordinate 5,012,144 of OX465262.1, forward strand.
CGTCCAGTAAATCGTTGATTTGCGTAGACAAGAACACAGCTGACTGAACTAGTAAGGTACTGTTCAGTCAGCAAGTACGACTCAATACCACGACGTCGTACTCGTGATCTTCGTGACCATCCTCGAACAGTACATAAACCACATAAAAACATTGTCTTCCACCAACGTGGTCTGACATTTTAACTTAACAAAAAACTTCAACAACAAATACTTAACAAAAACACAACTTGAACAACCAACAACTAAAAGCAAATAACAACAGAATGACTTCTTCTCAACGGGAAATAATCGCGAAGTCTGCGCACGATTCGAAAGAAAATGGCAAACTGACGTTTCTTGTTATGCAGTCTCCCCGTGATCGCCGATTCGGATGTGGGCGTGCTACCATAAAAAGTTGAAAACGATGTACTGTGTAAACTCCATGTAACGTCACTCGATTTAACGACTTCCTAAAGCATCGAAATCACTTTGCTTTGGTTGGTTTAGCTTGTTTTACATACAATGATACACTATATTATATAGCATTACACCCACTCTCAATAATGACAACAATTAAATAGCTGTGTACGTGCACAGTACGTAATTGTTGAACGGGCTAGGATAATAAAGCGACAAAAGAAAATTTTTTGTCGCTTTACTATCCTAGCCCGTAATAAACTCGACTGTCGACAAAATACATACCGAGCTTTCTAAGAATTATGTCATGGATTATTAGAGATATAATTGATTCATAAATGTAATGATATTATATCTAAAGGTTTTATTTCAATAAACTACCAGATAAGGTAATTCATCCATACACTCACACCCATAATCTCTAACGGGGTTTATGTGAAAGATGCTTATACTTAAAAATAAAAGTTAAATATATTAAAAGAAAATAAACCGACTTTAAAAATCGAAAAATCAAGACTAGCATCCCATGGGCTACGTACCTACTTATCTGTTTGAAGACGTATAGCCTATCAAACTCATTACTTGGCTCTGACTTCAAAAATATCAGTAGGTATGTAGCAGATATTAAATGATACGTCTTTATTTTTAGCTTTTAGAAGTCGGTTTATATTTTTTATAAAATGTTTTTTTATTTTTCTATTTTGAGTTTAAATAATAGAAAGTACGTGAGGATAAATGTAAGTGCCTATTAAATTCGAGGGTTTCTCTCAATTTTCCTGGGATTCCATCATCAGATCCTGATGTGATGACAGTGGTTCACCTCTAGAGTAAACTCTTTCGAACGAAAAAAGAATTTTGAAAATCGGTCCATAAATGGCGGAGAAATCAATGAACATACATAAAAAAAGATACATAGTACCTCCTCCTTTTTTGAAGTCGGTTAAAAAAAGAACAAAATAAAAAATCCTAGGCTTTATTATCATCAAATAGCGCGTGTCTATCATTACACTCGCGATATTTTGAAAAAACTTAATTTTTAAGACAAAATCTAGATGGCAGCACATGTTTAACAAAAATCAATTATATCTCGGTTCCCGGTGATGATACGAAAAAATGACCCTCTTTACTTTTTGATTACCTAAACATCCTCTATCGATCTGACTAGGTTTCAAACTGCGACATCACATTCGAGAAAATCGGCAGCCATCTTGGATCACAGGCCGTTTTTCTTCGAACCCCTTTGACAGTTTTGGATAGCATGATGTGCCGTTGTCCCTGTACTTATCCAATGTATGGTTACAGGCAGAAAACTTCTTGACTTGACTTCTTAATTTTAATGGCGATCCATAGCCTTGGTGAGAGTGATTCTACCAGGGCAAAGTACTAAAGAAAACATAATTTACTAAAATGTCAAAAAAAATTGAAAATTTAAAAATAAATTAAGGGTTCTTTTTTTGGGTTTCGTACCCAAGGGTAAAAACGGGACCCTATTACTACCACTCCACTGTCCTTCCGTCTGTCACCAGGTTGTATCTCATGAACCGTGATAGTTAGACTTTTTAAATATTCACAGATGATGTATTCTATTGCCGCTATAACAACAAATACTAAAAAACCGAAAAAAATCATAATCCGTGATTGTTGTTCGTTTTTATAGTTAATGGTACGGAACCTTTCGTGCGCGAGTCCGACTGGCACTTGGACGGTTTTTTAGTACTACAATCGATATTAATCATGTCAACATTTACGACAACACTAGTGTCGATATACTATTAGACTTGCCATATTAAAAAAAATTAAGATGCGTTCATGAAAAAGTTTTTTAAAAGTGACGTTTCGCTTTTGATCAATCAATCAATCGGGTCAATTTCTAAACGAAAAGCGCCGCTTTGTGTTGTGTTGTGTTTAGTTTATTTGCAAGTAGTGATTTTTGATGAAATGTATCGAAAATAATTCGATTTTACAGGCTATACTATGAAGTTTAACCTTTAATTTAGTATTCTGTGACACTACAAAAATGTTTTATCACGTAAGTACACAAAAATACATGTTTTCATTCGTAATCTTAGATTCTGAAATACATTTTGTGTTTTACAGATTTCTCTTGAGCATGAGATCCTGTTACATCCTAGATACTTCGGTCCTCAGTTGTTAGACACTGTGAAGCAGAAGTTATACACAGAAGTAGAAGGAACCTGCACTGGCAAGTGAGTTGTGGAGTTTGTTCTAGGTTATGTTTCTAACACTTCTCGACTTTCTTTGAAACTAAACTGATTTTCTCTTACCTAGGTATGGATTTGTCATAGCCGTGACGACGATAGATAGTATTGGAGCAGGTCTAATCCAGCCCGGTCAAGGATTTGTAGTGTATCCAGTAAAATATAAGGCAATAGTATTCCGACCATTCAAAGGAGAAGTGCTAGATGCCATAGTTACTCAAGTCAATAAGGTAGGATGTTATTCTTCTTAACCTGTAGTCTGCTTAAGCGCAGATTCGCGTCGCATCATACTGGTATTTGCCTCTTTCCTTGCTAACCACTGTATACAAAGGGTTAATTTATACTGGGATTACGTACCAGTGGAAAAATGATTTATTTATTTTAATATTGTTATTAATTTCAGGTTGGAATGTTTGCACAAATAGGACCTCTGAGCTGTTTTATTTCACATCATGTAAGTGGAACTTTTTATGAAAAAAATATTACAACACTTCAAAACCAATTTGTATTAATTTGAAAACAAACAATAAAAAGTTAAAAATGAGTCTCAAAACATAAAGATTTGTAAAATTTTTGAGATTGAATTTATAAAACCTGCTTTTTTGAATTTATCTTTACTACCATTGTAGTTAGCTTCTCATCAACTAAACTAAACAATACAATATAAAACTTGTTTAATGAAAATGTAGTCTTTTAGTCAAATAACATAAAAACATACATATAAGTTGAAAATAGAACCTATTCGTATTTAGAAGCTTAGGTTACTATATACTTAATGACATAAAATGTTTTTCAGTCTATACCAGCAGATATGGAGTTCTGTCCCAATGTGAATCCTCCTTGTTACAAAAGTAAGCAGGAAGACAATGTTATTCAGGAGGAGGATGTCATCAGACTGAAGATAGTGGGCACCAGAGTTGATGCAACTGGCATTGTAAGTTTTTATAATTGAAATCTTGCTCGTCTGAAAATTATAGCCCTCCATGTATCTCGAGTAAGCTTTTTAGCTTCTCAAACAGACCTCTTTTGTATGAAAAATCGTGCAGTATCCCTAGACCGTGTTGATGTGTGTATTTTTGGTATAGGCTATAAATTACGACAAACCTTCATTTTTGTTATGTTCAAAATCTGGAAAACAAATGTCTGGATTTATTTTAAACTTTTTTCAAATAATGGTATGGATGTCCTACATAAATACTTGTATGGTCAATAAGTTGTAAGGTAGTAGTTTGTGCCTAGCAACCCATTATTATAGTTATGACAAGGGTGCCAATGTACTGCAATAACCTTAAAGAATGGTGAGTGGAACTGTACTATTTCTTCATGAGCATCTGTCCTTATGTGAACAAAGGGTCCTTTAGGCACTTTTAAGTCTTATTACCGGAATGTCCAGCCTGTTAATTAAGTCTTTTTCCTTAATGTCGCTTTTCGCTTCCCTGAATGTCCCTTTCCTTCAACGTTGCTTTCCCTGAATGTCCCTTTCCCTGAACGTCCTTTTCCCTAAATGTCTTATTCCCTGAATGTCCCTTCCCTACTTCTAATGTTCTAGATCTAATGATCTTAGTCAGTAGCGATTTTATTTGTTAGTCATCGGTTATCATGTGTTTTCATCTGTAAAAACAATTTTAATTAGCTCAAGTTTCGGTCAAAAACATTTTGAAAAAATTAAGTCACTGTGAATGTCGCTGCGGTAATGAACACCCACTCATACATTTACCCACCTGATGCTCTAGTCCAAAAAGTAATATCTATTCTACTAAGCCTGGTTTACCAATAATTAAAAAAACATGTTATAAATCCTTTATTTATATTATATAGAATCAAAGAATTGACTGTTGCAGTGCCCTAACAGGGTTTCATGTTGACACATAAGCAAAAATAATATGTAACATCTCATTGTACTCATGTAAGCTATAAAGAATTAAATGAGTCCGATAACTGGATTAAGAAGTGTCCGTGCCTATAGAATATCTCGTCCGTTCCCAGTAGTTAAACTTTTGTTCAACCGGTTGTACTACTGCGACTTTTTTGTCTCATTAGTTCCTAATGGCGGCTGGTTGAACTATTGGGACTGTTCATTTCCCGGTAGTACAATTATCAGCGGACGATTGAACTACTGGTAGTTCAATGAACTACTGGGAACGGACGGAATATCTGTGGACTGCCAGAATGAACCCCATTGTTCCTCTTCAGCCATTGTCCAAGAAGTGGAAAGGGGAATGGACGTTTAAGGAAATAGACAGTGAACAGACTGGACATTTCAGTAATACCTATAGGAGGTCCTTTCGGCCACTAGGTAGGAGGTATGTACTTGCTAAGCTGTTCCTTACATAGGAATAATTTTTTTTTACAGTTCGCAATCGGGACTCTCATGGACGACTATTTAGGATTAGTGACCCAGTAATTTTAAGGTATGATTAAGAAAATAAAAATAATTTTGTTTCACATTTTAGTATTATCATTTATTTATTTGGCATTCAAATAATAGGCTTAAATTCATACACAACGTAACAAAATCCAAAAAGGACAAAATATTTGGACATTTTCAGTCTATTTGGGCAGTATATGTGGTGGTTCACAAACCTCGATGTGGAGTTTACTACAGCTGACATTTATAACATCCAGAATTTATTGCCAGTGCTGGATTTACTTGCTGTGATAATAGTAGTCCCACCGTCAGTTTGTCAGTATCAAATTGCACAATATCACGAACAAAATAAATTATGTCGAAGCCTGCATTTGACAATTGCCTTACAGGGTACATTAATTCAAAAAGTTATCAATCACTTATAAAATGCGCCTTTTGCTGTGACGGACTTGTTACCAACGCATAATCCAGCCCTGGTTATTGCCTAAAATTACCAGTGTTATTAAACCAATAATCAGTAATTTAGTCAATGTACGTGAAATTTGAAAAACTATTAATATTGTGGCAGTGTCTAGTATGGTCTAGAATAGCTATGCAACGAGAAATTGATTACAGAATGCCAAATTTAATTTTTTAAATATAATTTCAGCTCCTACATATTACGCAATTTCCATGTCAATGAGTATAATATTTTATTCTAAATATATATGTACATTCTTCAAAAAATTAAGGTCCATTATTAATAACATTCCAAATCAAAATATCCAAAGGGACGATAAGTCTTTGGTATATCAAATATACAAATTTATTACATAAAAATAAATAAAGCCTAACTAAGTATTGCTCACACTTACAAACAAAATATGGCATCTAAATAAATAATACTCAATATGAGATCAGAAACTCAAGCTAAGCAATCCATTGTCTAAGCACCAGTAGGCTTACAAAATAAAAATAATGAATACTATCCATGGAAACCTCACGTTTCAATTAATACGAGCGCCGTGAGAAACGCACTACCAGCACTCAAGTCATCATGCAGGAGTAATCCCCAAGCATTAATATAGGTAAAATGCTAACTTTTATTTTAGCTATAATATCAATATTTGTACGATCAGCAACAAAACTACGACGTTTAAGAAACCAGTATAATAATGATCCACATTACAAGCCCTCGGGAAAGAACCCCAGCATAAAAAAGACAGTTCTTTTAGAAAGGCGTACTTCGGATCAATTTACAAGGTGAGTAATGTGATTATTATACTGGGATCGTGTAACAGACGCTGTTGCTCACCGTAATATTACATAAAATATTGAGATATAACATTGTGCAATAGTGTTATATGCATGATAAAGGATATATAGCCCATTTGAAACAATTAATAAATTATTTCGCAGTCATAATAAATTTGCACAAATTGCTCACAATATATAATTCTTTTGCTAAAAATATCTAAAGATATTTTGATCTACTTGCAAAAAGTGATCATTTCCACTAGTAACAGTTTAGTCATTGCAATCAATACATAGTATCTTCAAGGCACAAAACAGTTGACTGAAATCATGTACTTAAGTAAAATAGTAAAAACAAAAAACAATTTGTAGTTGCTCTTCGTTACTAATTAGTTAAGCGAAATTTCGTCTTTTCTCGTAACCAGTTACAAATGAAGAAACATTAGAGTTTCTAGTTTTCTTGCATAACCGTTAGTTGAATGGTCTGCCTACAGACAATATTCAAAACACGTTAACCTTTCAGGATAGATCACCTGAACGGCCGAGGTTGACCGCCACGTGTAATCTTAGTAACAATTGCCAAAACTCCGATCTTAGAGGTGATGAAGATAAGCCTGGTAGATAATTTCATTCTAACCTTTTGAGAGGATTATACAACCACATATATTTTTAAAAATTACTTGCTGGTTGTTGGTATTAGTTAGGCCTTTGTTTTTTTTTCTTTCTTTTCGTTTTTTTTGCTCATTCTTTCATTTTTTTCCTCTTCCTTCTTTTTCATTCTTTTATTTTCTTTTTACAATTTTTCTTCATTATTTTTCATAAATATTAAAACAGGGCCATGAAATAATTTCGCAAATAAATGTGATAAAACAAATAAAAATTATAAGAACCTGTCGTGTCAAAGGCTCTGAACTTATCTGCCATTTATTTTTCAGCACCTCGATCAGAATTTTGGCATGAATTGTTATTCCGGAAACCATGGGGGGTCAATCCAAAGCCAACTGGGTGGCTCAACTTTCCGAACTTAATTCGCCCGCCGATCAAATGTTTCTTCATTGGTCACAAAAGAAATTTCTTCGTAGGTTACGAAACATAAATCAGAAAAATCTACACTCAGATGGGACTTTTTCTTTGGTATGTTAAACAAAAAATATAATTACATATCGAGTCCTTAATTAATAAATCTTAATTCGTCTGATTATATTTTCGGGCAGTGATTACTTGTTATTACGTCTAATATGTACTATACTCTTAAGCAAATTCTGCTGGTTTCACTCTTTGATCACATTGGGCATTAGTTTCGTGAGGAAATTGACGGACAATGCAACTCAGCCTTTGTGGATATGCCTCGACACGAAGCGGGTCTCGACGTGAGTTAGTGTTTACCTCGGTTGAGGCACGTCCATATAAGCCAAGCTTCACGTGACGTCTTTTTCTAGACTACTCACAATGTGAACACGAGCCTGTTCAGGCACGCTAGGCTTCATTAAGAGTCAAACCAGCATAAATTAATTGTTAACTAGATTATAAAACCTCGAATCTTAGTGTCGAGATTAATGTGTAGACAAGTATGTTCAAAATGGTGACATTAAACGTTAACCATAGTCTAACGGGGGATAGGGAGAATAAATATCTTAACTTTAACTTTCATATTCTTAACTGTAACATTCAGTAACTATTTTAACAAACAATACTGACCTTTATTGTAAGGGAATAAGAGTGGAATATAAACTATTTTATAGTGGATTAAAGAGTTGAGCTAGTTAGTTAATAAGAGTTATTGATATTTTTGCTTCCCCGTCTCCTGGCAACTGAAATCGTCCATCCTGCACTCTGAACCATTCACTTGTCCTAACCAGATCATGCGTAAACTGATCGTTTTGTGCTATTTAAACAAAATATAAAATATTTAAAGAAGTGACGACTGATATTTTTATCTATCTATGATAGCATGGTGAAGTCGCTTTCTATATAGTTCATTTGCACTTTTCACTAACCACCAAGCAATCAGCTTACGATATTCAGCAACTTTGAAGTAAATGAAGATTGATTTCTGATATGCGTACTTGATTTATCTAATAATTTTGAATACCTACATCAAGCCGGTTTTCCAATGCAAGGTAACCAACAGACAAGTGTCAAATTCATTTTGTTTTATCAAATTGTAATCTGTTGATTGAGGTAATTGAAAAATTGGCTCAAAACGGTTAAGTTGTATAATTCACTAATTCTATTTAACACGTGAATAAGATTTTCCTTATTATTTATCAAATCAACATTTACTTCTTCCATGACACCCAAACACCACAGCACGAGTTGCGACAAATCAAATACTCGATTCACGAAATATGAAGACACCAAAAAAGGTGGAAACTTTTTGAAGCCTGACCAAAAATATACAACGGCCACTTTGAACGTGCTATATTAAGTCAAAAGTGACGCAACGCCTTCAAACTAGATGCAAGCTTTAAATTATCCAATTCAAATCATGTAAATCAGCAAATTTTTAAAGTTTTTAGGTTTACTTTTTTACTAGCACTAGCAAACAAGAGTATAAAGGGTCTCGTTTCGCTAGCTAATTCAAAGTCAGGCCATATTTTTGGTCGAGCAATAGAACCGAGTAGTCGCGACTGTCTGGTGTCCCGCTAGTAACTTTACTGTCGGACGTGGAAGCACTGGCACTAGGCGTGCGGGTGTCACGAGGCGGCCGCCGGCGCGGCGCCGCACGGGTCGGCGGGCGGCGCCACGGCCGGCGACACGGGCCCGCGCACCGCCTCGATGTAGTCCTTTATCAGCGTCGCGATCTGGTACGCCTGAGGAAGAATTTACAAGTTGGTACAAGCATATATAAGATGGGCACAAGAAAGTCTAAAGTTGGTCATAAGAAAATATTAAGAATGTGAAGTCGAGTGTGTCACGTTCGCGGTGTAATGTGAAGTCAGTGTGACATGTTCACGGTGTAATGTGAAGTCTGTGTGACATGTTCACGGTGTGATGTGAATAGAATAGAATCTTGTATTATGGCAATCTGCGTGATCGCAATTCCGCCAACTTCACGTTGTAGAGAGAAAATGCACGATGGGGAAAGTAACAGATACGTTCCAAAAAAAAATAATTAAACAGCTAAGAGGAGAGAACTTAAAGTGAACTAAACATAAATCACAAAAAAAAATGATGTGATGTGAAGTCTGTGTGACATGTTCACGGTGTGATGTGAAGTCAGTGTGACATGTTCACGGTGTGATGTGAGGTCAGTGTGACAAGTTCGCGGTGTGTTATGAATATGAAATTAGTGACATGTTGGCAATGTGATATGAAATTAGGGCGACATGTTGGTGTCATATGTAGGCAATGTAACACGTTGGCGATGTTGTGAAGTGTGGCATGTTGGAATTAGTGTAAAATGTTTGCGGTGTCATATAGGCATAATATGTTGGCTCTGATATGAAGTGGGACATGTGTGCGATATTAAATTAGTGTAACATGTTAGCGATGATATGAAGTGTGACATGTGTGATATAACATGTTGGCGGTGATACGAAGTGTAACATGTGTGCTATATACGATATGATGTGCTGCTCTGTCGGTAACCAAATAAAATGATGGCGGTGTCATACAGTAAATGTAACACATGGCGACACGTTACCTGGTCAGTAGAGAGCACTAGCTTGGCGTGCTTGCGGTCGGCGCGCGTGACGAGCAGCAGCGCGCGGGGCGCGGGCGACACGGCCAGCAGCTGCTCGTGGTCGTGCGACACGAGCGCGGCGCGGGACTGCCGCCGCAGCAGCGTCAGCCCGCGGGCGTCCACCGCCAGCCAGAGTGCGCGTGGCCAGTTCGAGGTGAACGATTGCTGTTGACAATCAAATGGGAATTGTATTGGCGATTCAGTCCTCGAGAGTTTTCAAGGCCTTGATTGATACCGCTACAAAGCAATACGATAGTCTACAAAACAAACGTTAAAAGTTAGCATTGTTATTAATTTTAATAACTTTTTTAACCCCAATGACATTTATTTTCTGTTTCTAACTGTAACGCAGTAGGCGAGATATAGAATTAAAAAAATGCTTGCTGCCGCGCGTATGATCACTCCGGGTCATGAACCTAGACAAAGCTGTAAAAAAAATCTGAAAAAAAAATTCGAAAGTATAAAGTGCACCAAAATTACCGTAACATCGAAAATGGTGGCCCTAGCAAGCGGCCAGGAGCCAGCCAGCGTGAGCGCGCGCTGCATGGCGAGGTGCGGGGGGGTGCCCCGCAGCGCCAGGTGGTGCAGCCGCACGGCGGGCGCGGGCAGGCTGCCCCCGCCCCCCGCGCCGCCCGCCAGCCGCGCCGGCAGCACGCAGCCCGCCGCCGCCGCGCACTCCTCACCCCCGCCGAGGCAGTCGCCGCTTACTACTTGCGCGTGTAGGGCTGCTACCATCACCTAACAATTGAATGTAAGGTTAAATTGTGTATCGCATACTCAGGTCCGTATTACAGAACGCGACTCTGATCTATCCTTGAGTAGCAGTCGTTTGTCATGTTGATAGTGAGAGAAAAAGAATCCATACTTAAGCATAGATCAAGACTTGATCTATGCTTAAGTATTGATTCTCTTTCTCCTTTTGTAATACGGGCCTCAGTGTCTTTCATAAGCAAAATGTAGACGTGGAGTAGGTCATAAATACTAAATATCTCTACATGCTCAGCTAGTGCATTTTTAGCTTTTCTTTCATACCAGGACCTGGGACGGCAAGATATTGAAATCCTTTCACATAAATATTTTGTTATACGCAGCACATCACTTTATTTTCCACGCACGAACGGACGTCCGCAAACACATAGGTACGTACGCACATACGGTTGTACGTACGCTCACAAACCTACGTATGCACACACGAACGTGCGTACACATACATGGGAGGTTTACACTCACACACTGGCAGACTGATACATGCAGGTAAGAGCACACACCCACCTGTGTTAATCACCCATACATTTAATAACATTCAAAATAACCTTCCTACTAGAGGTAATATACTCACAGCCTCGTCGGTTTCAATCGGCAGTCTGTCGTGTCGAACGGCGTGCAGTATCTGGTAGTAAAGCAGCTCCATCTCGGCTACGCAAGCAGACTGCAGCGGCCGGTCGCCCAGGAATAGACGCTTCTTGAACACTAGTCTGAATTTCAATTCATGGTATTAGTATATCATCCATATAAATCAGAGATAATTGAAATACTACGAAAGAATAAGAATTTTTTTTTACTATAGCATTTAAGAATAGTTTCTTTCAACAGAAACATTTCAGTCAGGACGTTATGATCTGAAGGCACTACTAGGCCTCTGTTATACAGCTCATTCTAAGGTTCGACTAGTTGACCATAACACATTAAAATGGAATTTAAGGAGAATGTTTCTCTTCCTAAAAGTGCTTTGAACGATTAGTATTTTAGTTTACTTCTGGATTTTCCGAATTTGTTTAAGCCCGCCGAGTAGAGTAGGCTAGCTAGATGAGTTTCGTATCATCTACACTAATATTAAGGAAAGATTTGAATGTTTGCTTGCATTGAATAGGCATCGAAACTACTGGATCATTTGGAAAGTTCTTTCACAATTAAAATTCCACATTATCCCTGAGTAACAGGATACATACAGATGGTGAAACTAATTTTATTTTTTAATACATATTCTAAATTTTTCTATAATGATGTTGAACTGAGGGAATGAACCTGGTAACCAACGTCACAGGGAATCCTAGTGTGTGGGTACCATGAAGCACTGTTTAATTTACTGTCTCTTTTTTTCTTAATAAATAAATTTTTATTTATTTTTTATTTTACATAATTTTCCTGAAGTCCCGGGCGGGAAGCTAGTAATATGTATAAACCTGCAAGCGGCTGCCGTGGCGCCCGCCTTCTCCCAGCGCGCCAGTACGTCGCCGACGCGCTCGTGTCCGCTCAGAGCGCGCTCGCCCGCGCCCGCCGGCGTAGAGTTGGCGCACACCTCGTATAGAGCGTAACCTGAACAATTTACATCGATATTATTTCAAAAATCCTAGTCCCCTATCCCATAAGTGGAACAACTCCCACCTGGACGCAACCTGCCTTGGCCAACGTAGATCGTTTCATCGACTCCGGATCCAAGTTGATGCAAGGAAAACCTGTGCAACTGGGGGTATAGTACCTCAGACAATGGCGAATATCATACCAGTCCCTGAGAATTTCTAATGGGGTTCTTGGTAAAAAGTTAAGTTTCAGGGGGGAGACACAAATTTTAGCTCAGTAATATAAGGTGACCCAATCTCTTATTACTTCATCCAGAGGAATCATAAACCAGTATGTCTCAAATCTTATCGAGTCGGTCATATAGCCGAATTTCAAATTTTACTGGACCAGTACTTAGCCACGCCGCACAGCGTGATTTTTGGCATTGTAAAATGTACAGGAGACGTATTTTTGAAATGATAGAATTCCAATTTGCATAAGAATTGTCAAAATTCGCATGAGAATCGCATACAAATCTTGTCAATTCGTATGCGAATTGGAATTCTATTATTTTAAAAATACGTCTCTAGGTCTTTACGAGTACAGGAAGGCAATCAATCAGCTGATGGCACATTGGCACAAATGTTGTTTTCTTTCTTCACATTTCGACCAATGTTTTCTGTTCTGCGACTGATTCACATTTAAACCACTTTAAGGTCGGGTGCTGATTATAACAGAAGCCCGTGCTGCTAGAGGGCAGCATAGTAGCACATAATAGGTGTATACCGTTGGCGGTGTCGCTGAGCCCAATCTTGTCGCGCAGCATGGTGCCGAGGTGGTCGGCGGTGGCGGCCGGCCCGAACACGAGCCCGTGCTGCTTGCCGTCCAGCAGCAGCACTCGCACGTGCAGCGGGCGCCGCGCCGCCGCACACAGCAGCTCCTCCTTCGATGGTGCTGCTAGTCGTCGCGGCACTTGCGCGATGCTTAGCGCCACCTAAGCATAAACATAATTATTGGTAATAAAGAAATATGGTTCCGGAGGGGATAGTCCAAACAAAGAGTTGGGTTTTATGTGCAAAGAAGTGCAAATGTCCACATATGTAGGGTCTTAGTCTAGTGGATGCTGAGTCGTAAGATAAAGTTCGCCATAAATTCGCTTAGAAGAAAAGGTAATGTTATTTAAAATAATGTTGTCGACTGATGACTATTCAGAATGTTCATTCGAAATTAATAAAGAATACTTTTTTGACCATGACAAATAAATTCAACACAAGGTAGAAATCTCACCCACACAACCTCTAGGTAGGAACAATGGTGACCTCCGGCCCAGAGAAGCTTATTATTATTATTATTTAACTCTTTATTTGCACACACATAAATAGAACACAGACAAAAACAAACAAAACAAGAAAGTGTACAGAAGGGCGGCCTTATTGCTAAAAAGCAATCTCTTCCAGGCAACCTTGGGGTAAAGGAGAAATAATAAGTAAGTAAAACTGATGCGGGTGGTGCAAATATCACGCTTCACCATGGAAATCAGCAATTTCGCATATGCCAATAAATAGTACACGAAATAGTACTACAAGGAAATAAATAGTACCTCAATACTTTCAGAGATATACATAAGGCCAAATTGTTTTATGTAAATACTTTCAGAGATAAGGCCCAAGTATTTAGTTACCTGTTCAGCCCGTCGTGCGAACTTGCCCTCCTCGCCGGTATGCAGCGCAGTGCCGCGGTACCGCAGGTGGGCCAGCAGCAGGCGACGGAGCCCCTTGGCGGGGGGCAGCGCCGCGCCCACGGCCGCGCATAGCAACGCCCAGTGACGGGCCGACACGCGCGACGACGGCTCGGGGTGGTCTGTTGTCTGTTCAAATACGCAACATGTCAGTGAGCCCCTTATTGACGGGACCGGTTTTCAGTACCTTAGATATTTATATTACTAGCTTTCAGCCCGCGTGGACTACAGGTTATATCGAGCCCAGCTGTGGGATAAAATGTCCTTTCCCAAGATCTAATCTATTTCTGTACCAAATTACATCAAAATCGGTTCAGCTAAACTACTGAACCGATTTTGATGAAATTTTGGTTAAAACTTAATTCGCAGTATGATAACTGCGAATTACGTTTAAAGGTAACGTCTCACACATACAGTTTTGTTTTTTCGGACATATCACGAATGTTATTGTGAGGAAAAAAATTGCCAATCATTTAGTCATATGTTTTTACTAAAAATACGCAATAATCAAACAATTATCAAAACTAAGCTGTTAGTAATGTCTTATAGCACATAAACTGCGAAAATACAACCAGAGATTAAGTTACATTTTTGTTTGAATACGATTAGTGAAAGCGTCCATAAAAAAAATTAAAGTATTTTTCGAGTACATTTTCGAAGAATGCTGAAAACGAACAAAACAATATTCGAAATAACCTTTTCTTCCTTTAAAATTATCTACAGAAACTAACCTGCTTAATGAGCTGCATGTACAGTTCACATAGCAACGTGTCCTTCTGCAAACAACGCTGCAGCAACGCCTGAGCCAACGCCACGCGGTCGTCGTTCTCGCCCTCCTGACTGCTTACACTGTTGTTGTTCGCTAGGTTCGTCGTACTGCCCTGGTCGCTCGTGTTTAGCCCGGCGTGGCTCATTATGTCCTATGACATTGTGGACAAATTCGTTCCTGTTACTATTCACGCGTGATAAGTTTTTTTTTCTTTGTGAAGATAGGTAGTTGTATTTGAATAGGATAGAACAAGATACTTGATAGGGAAGTTGCTACTTGAAAAGGATCATTTGCGTTGACAAGGGTTGAATTGCCACACCTAACTTGGCAGAGGGTTTGATAGAAAGTTTAGTCAGTTTTCCTGTTTTGTGTGCTGATGTACTTGCACACCCACTTGAATCCGAAAATTGGGAAAGAATGAGGATTCCTATATAGGTACCATTATGAAATTAAAAATTCCTAGAAATCGCATGTGCATTTGTAGAATCGCATTTATTTATTTTATTTTATACATAATGCAGTAACCATTGAGGTAAAATTGTCAAACACCTAATCCTCATCATAATGATTTGCTTTTCGGGTTGCTGTTAATACCAAGTTTTGTTAAGTCATTGTTTGGGTATTATACCTTGAATATCTGCATGGCTGCGACCTCTTCTGCCTCGTTGAGCCGCGTGAGGCTGTGCGGTAGTGAGCGGGCCCAGCACCAGTAGGCCGGCGGGAACCCCTTGTAGCACTCGCCTTGGGTCTCGGCGGCCATGTCCAGGCGGACCTTTTCTAGGCGGTGCTTGCTTAGTCTGGACATAAACAAAATTAAATATATCACATGATATACGGCGATTTCTAAATGGTTTAAATTGGTGCACTAACAACATCTTTAACATCTTACATAAGTCGAGGCCTTTGCCATAATTGGGGACAAGCTGTGGTCTCTTGCCCAGCTGATTTCACTGGGCAAGAGACCACAGCTTGTCCCAGCTTTCACACATGCTTGTTCATTAAAAGTTAAACGGCAAAACATTCCCTTTATGACAATGCCGACTCAAACACCCAGCCCAAACCAAACCCACAGATTTAGAGATGTAAATAAAGACTTGACTTTTCCAATTTCCCCCGGGAAAGAGGACCCAGGCACCTGTAAATCTGACACTGTCTGATACACCTTTGCGCTAGTGCTTAAATTAAGGTAAAAGCTCGTTTTTATAAAAATAATAACGAATCATTAATGTTCAAAAACAACCAACCTCCTCAGCGTATTCCTCAAGAAGTTGCCCGTCTGTTCCGTGGGCCGCCTCAGCATGCCTGAGTCGACAAGGGCCCGCCTGGCCCCCTTGAGCGCGCCCGCCAGCCGAGACCGCTCCGACGCCGGCGCGGCGCGGCGCGGCGGCTCGTCCGCCAGCCCGTTAGCTAACACCGGGCTGTACGCCGCCATTAGCCACGCCGCTTCGTTTTTTTGAGGCGATTCTAGCACTATACACCTAGATGGAGATAGATACTCTTTATTGCATACACTCACAAAAAAATTGTTACCTACATAGCTTAAATACAGCCAGCGCCAAGGCCATTTCTGTAAAAAAGTGTGGATTTCTACTTGTGTCAGGCTGTACTAAAATATATTTTTTATTTTTTACAAAAGTGCGCAAATGTGGCCTTATCGCTAAGCAGGCGACCCGTGTTTTAGGGACAACTTTACAAAACCTAGTTGGAAGAACAGATGTGTTGCCATTTTATATGTGTATTTTAATAGTTATTTAAAGACCTCCCGCGCATCAGTTTACCCTATTTTATTGCGAAATCGTTCCTATCAAAACAGTACAAAGTGCACGCATGTGGTAACCTAATTACGGACCTGAAAAATGGTTATTACAGCGACTATTATTGACCAAGTTTCTAAGTTCTCTGTCTAAAAACTTCGTGCCCAACCTGGGTCTATGAGTTCACTTTAATATTAATATCACCTTTCTAAACCACCATGGAATGCAAATGATTGAGTAATGAAGATAATTCAAGTGAAAACGCACTATCATTGGTTGAAACAACCACCAATGGTATACTTAGAATACTATCTTTAGAATTAGAATCGGGACTAATTATGTACAGGGACAACAGCACATCATGCTATCCAAAACTGTCAAATTTCTTCAATCGATTTTCAATTTTATTTCGAAGCATTAGAGTTTACTATCCATTGGGGAAATTTGACAGTTTGTTGTAACCTGATGTGCCGTTGACTGTACTTCAAATAGGTGGACCTTTAAATAAGTATTACTGGGTCCCCTTAATAATACGAATTCAGTCGACGTATTTCCATTTGCACTGTCGCTCCGAGTTCCGAGTACTGTCTGTTGCCCTGTTGTTATTACTGCCGAAGTAAATCAAAGTTATGCGAGACCTTTTAATATCTACTCACCTATGGCCATCGTGTTGGCCGTGATGCGTGAGGCTGATAGTGAGTCCGTTGTCGACGGGGTCCATGAGAAGCGCCGCTATGTTGGAGTACGGGTACTCAGCTAGAACCACCTTGTCGCCCGGCCGCACTAACACTACTCCCTCGCAACCCACGCCTAGGAGCACGTTTGGACCTACAAATACATTAGAGTTTTGACTAAACAATCGTTATTCGTCATGTAGTCTTTAATATTGTTAGATTCGATAGAACGTATCGGTAAATATAATGCGTAATAGCGTAAGGCAGAAAATATGTATTGAGCTTTCATGACTTGGTATCGAATAAGGTCTACAAATACAGTGCCAGCTTTCACCAGAGATATGGTTTAGTTTAGAAAGATTATTAACGACTTCTTTCCAAGAATCTTTGTTTCGAATGATCAGTTATAACAAGCTCCACTCCTTTAGGAACTTTAAGTCTTAATACCGGAATGTCCAGTCTGGTCATTAAGCCTATTTCCTTGAACGTCCATTCCTCGAATGTCCATTTCCCTGAATGTCTACTTCCTTGAACGTCCACTTCCCTGAACGTCCACTTCCTTGAACGTCCACTTCCCTGAACGTCAACTTTCTTGAACGTCCACATCCTGGAAAGTCTACTTTTTTGAACGTCCCTTCCCCGCTTTCTTTTAATGTTTTAGGATCTTTCTAGTCTAAGTGTAAATAAAAATAAATATTTCCCAAATATTATGTACATTTTTTTAATTTTTAGTAACTAATAATAATAACAAAATATAACTATTGAAGGAAAGAAACATTTTTTTCATCGGCATTGAGTATTTTAAGGTCGCCTTTATAGCACAACCTAACTGAGTTGGTGTACCTCTGCATTTTGTTCCCAAATGTCATAAATTCGTTATCAAATCAAATCATTTATTTTAATTTAATTTAATTTTGTTTTGTGATTCTTCTCTATCACTAAATCTACAACAGCGAATGTATACACGGTAATATACGTTCAAAGAAGTGGACGTTAAGGGAAGTGGAAGTTTAAGGAAGTAGACGTTCAGGAAAGTGGACATTCGAGGAATGGACGTTTAAGGAAGTGGACGTTCTAAGAAGTGGACGTTTAAGGAAATAGACTTAATGACCAGACTGGACATTCCAATAATAAGACTTAGTGCCACTTTCACCAAAAGTGCTAAACGTATTTAGCAGGACTAATTTTGTTTAATTTGACAGATTTTGTTGCTTTGACAACTGAGTTAAATGTGTTTAGGCTGTTAAATACGTTTAGCACTTTTGGTGAAAGTGGCCCTTAAAGTGCCTAAAGGGCTCCACTGTAACGACTAAATCGGCTAATATTAGAACAAATCTTTTGTGAAAATTAGGGACGCATGATCAAATAGAATTTATTTAACTTAATGCACTAAATGTACAAGGGCGGACTTAATGACCAATGCATGACAATTAAGTCAAGGTCAGGGTCAAGGGTCACGTGACCTTTTTCGTTACAAATTAGAAAGTGAAAAAGCGATAACGCGATCTAAAAAAGGCTTCGATAGACAAATCTTTGTGAATAAAACTAACTTACCATGCGCCCAATATCCCTTGTAGGTGACAGGGAAGAGGGTGACGCCATAGAGAGGGTATTGCATCACACACGACAAGTAGAGAGCCTTCGCCGTCAGCTCTGCGCGCCCCGCGCCGTATTGACGATGAGCTTGAGCCAGTATTGTTGCCTGTCAAATTAAATCCAGTGTTGACTATGCAGAAATGGTTATGAATATAACCTTGGTTTGAGAAGTTCAAAAAGGCACCTTTATTTTAATATAAATTTTGTAAACACGAGTTTGAAACATATTATAACGGGTAAGAATCCGATTTGAACTGGAGAACTGCAGATAGGGTTAAAAGCAGACAAAACGGTCTACCATCTTTCTCGTTTGTTTCTCAGAACTCACTCGAAACTCGTCTCAGCAAAAAAAACGGGGTGAGAACCCGTTATAACTCGCTACAATAGCTCAACATGAAGAAACCATATCGACCGCGAATCAGACGTCTGTCAAAATCTTGGTATTCGTCTCCCTCATCTTCAGTTGCTTTCAATGGATTGGGAAACCTTATGTAGCCTATGTGTTAATCCAGGGTGTCGGCTACTTCCAAACCATATCTTAATTGATCCAGTCGTTTTAGCGTGAAAGAGTAACAAATATCCATACATAAAAATTTTCGCATTTATAATATTATTAAGGATAAGAATTCACCCTCAAGTTTTAAAGTCTACTAACCCACTGTTGCGCGGGTCGGGTGCGGGCTACTCGTTGCGGTAAGAAGTGCTCGGGCTGCGAGTAGTACTGGCGGGTGTGCGGGGGCGGGGGGCTGGGGGGCGGCTCGCCTAGAGACACCTGCGCCTGCAGACCAGCTAGTTGGAGCGCCACCTTCTCCGATACTGGGAACTCGTCCATCTGGAAGTTGGAGTTAGTATGAGAATGCAAGCTACTTCTAGAAAGCGATATGGTTACTTCTTAAGCTCGATCATAATAAGAAACATCGCTTGCACGCGCTATTCTCGGCACCGGTCATTCTGGGAACCGGTATTCTGAGAAGCGGTCATCCTGGGAAACGGTCATTCTGGGAACCAATCATTCTGGGAATCAATTATTCTGGGCACCGATCATTCTGGGAACCGGTCATTTTAGGGACCGGTTAATTTGGGGACCGATCATTATGGTTACCGGTCATTAGGGACCGGTCAATTTGGGGACCGATCACTTTGGTTACCGGTCATTCTAGGGACCGGTCAATTTGGGGACCGATCATTCTGGTCACCGGTCATTCTTAACAACGGTCATGACGTTGTTATGGACATACCTTGACGACGCTGTGCACCGCCTGTGCGTACAGCAGCGCCACCTCGACGGGGTCGTGCGGCAGCTCGCGCCCGCCGCGGAACAGACGGCGCTTGAACACGAACCGGTTGTCCGCAGACCCACCGCCCGGACCTTGTTGCCTGGTCAAAAGACATTTATTTAATAGTGGTGTTTGGCTTTGCTTTTTTAAATAATAATATACTACATAAATAAACGCTACACACTGAAAAACCTTGAATCACCATACTCTGTTAGTTATTTAACAGACGATTAGCAGCTATACTGAGCTTAGACAATATCATTTTCATTATTTTTTTTTGACGTTTTGTCTGATTGTAAATTTTAAATCGTGGATTCACTAACAGGGTATGGTAAAATTAGGCCTAAGGCCATACTACTCGACCGAACCGGCCGTCACAATCTAATACCAAATATTACAGATTGGCTAAAATTGACACACATTATGGCCACTTTTCCATGACGAAGCACGGCTATCAATTACATTTCCCAAGAATTCATGTCGACATGAAGGTACTGCGTAGCAAGGATATGCTGTTCTTTGCCTCCTCTGCTGATAGACAGCTCAACAACTTGCCAAGTCAGCTGGTTGTTACCACTTACATTTCCCAAGCAGCGATGACGTCATACAGGTACTGCGTGGCTCGAACATGTTCCTCCTTCCCCCCTCTCTGTTGATAGACAGCCCATCCAGACCGCGACTGCGGTGATAGACCCAGCTTGTCAGCCAGACGTGCCGCCGCCGCAGCCGCCGTGTCGGCCGGGTGTACGTCGATGGCCTTTGTGCGACCATCCAGGAAGAAGAATCGGCATACTATTGTGCCGAGACGGCGCATCGCCTATGAAATTCAGAAAACTGTTATTATCTACAGCAGAAATGGTAGTAGGATTGGATTTGTTAGTGAATAGAATATTTACATGGCTAATATGTCTTTCTGAATTTGCCATGATTGTGTCAGTGAAATGGGATGAGGAACAAGTTTGTAGCATTTTTGCACAATACACGACACAATATTGGGGTACTTAATTAGTTAAGAAAATTAAGAATGTGAATCTGCCAACGACTAACCCCAAGAAACGAACGAAACAAAAAAAAAATACAACATAAGCGATCAGCAGATTGCCTTAGTATGACAAGAATACAAATATGTTTTGATATTTTCTTATGGGTTCCTTGAGGACAGTTGTTCAGTTTCATGGAAGAATCACCCCCTAAAATTTCTCAAGCTAATTTAAAGTCACCCTATATAAATGAAACCACCTGTCCTACCCGCTTTTCCTCAAAATTTTTTTTTTTATATTATGGCCCGGTTACAAGATCTTTGGGCTAACATTTTCCCTCTATAGTACTCACAGCGATCTCGACGGTGCTGGGCGGTAGCTGCCTGGGCGCGGCCCCGCGGCAGTTGTCGAGGCACCACTGCGCGCAGTGCGCGGCCCGCTGCGGCCCCGCGGCCCGCGCCCGGCCCCGCAGCCACGCGCTGTAGTACCGCTGCAGCCCCCGCGACGGCTGCCACGCCACCGCGCACAGGCACAGCACGAGCCACACGCGCTCTGCCCACTCCTCTACTGGGCATGATGTTATCTGCGCAACACAGAAACTCTTTTTAGGTGTTTTTGTTACCGTTTTTGTTGTGGGTAACGAATTAAGGATTGTTCCTACAGATGAGAGAAAAATACGAGTAATGTTTTTTTTCGGCTATTTCGTACTCACAAATAGGGTCAAAAATTACGACTTTTTCGTATGTGCAAAACTTAAATGACTTAACAAAACCATGTTTGAAAGCTATAGACTTATTTTTGTAAAGCTAGTGTCGATCATGATTTTTCGCAAATTATCCAAAAGGAATAGAATTGATGAATTGAAAGTAGATAAAACAATATTTCCAATAAATCCATCTAAGACCGAAGTGATTAAAAAAAAATTGGAACCAGCAGTGGGATATGATATGTAGTTTCCATGTAGAATTAAACGATGACCGATGTATCTTGATCCATAATGAAATACACACGAAAATAAAATCACACAATTTAACGTGATGAGTAGCAAAACCTCATCACGTTAAACTTTTGACTTTGAATACTTAAAGTTTGAACATTATAAGGGAGAACTTACTTGGCGAACACATTGTACCAATATTTCGTCTCTTAGCTCTTCCCGTTCTAATCCTTTGGCAATAAGCGACTGTATGACTTGGGTCTCCTTATCCGCCGTCAATTCTCCTCGCATGTATCGACACAGATCCTGAGAAAAGTAAAATTGGTTTCAAAACTAAAGAAACAGGTACAGGCTGTTGCATAATATGATTGGAATAGTAGCTTCCTTCCAAGCTGGTTTGAGAGTGAAGGAAAAACTTAGAATGTGCCCACATATTGTAGAAGAAGTAGGACACGAGGGGTTTGGTGTATCATAGGCGAAAGGCTGACCACCTTTCACCATAATAATCATATTTCATCTAATAACCCTTAAAATGTATGTCAAATTTGGCGTGTCAAGTGGTTCTAAACCCACATTATGTTCTGCTTAGAGGCGTGAGTGTGTGCCACTGATTTCATCATTTTTCTACGACATAACCATTGGGCGTTTTCCCACTGGACGGCACGGCGGCCGGCGCCGGCAACGGCGAGAGTGACAGAGCTATACTAGGAAGCAAGAAATCGGTAGTCTGTCTCTTTTCCTAGTATAGCTCTGTCACTCTCACCGTTGCCGGCGCCGGCCGCCGTGCCGTCCAGTGGGGAAACGCCCAATGACCTACAATAAACAACTAGACTTCCAATCCTGCTCAAAGAGTGTCTGCGGCAAATGAATGGCCATCACGCCGATTGCAATTTTTTTTTGCTTGAACGAGTTACCATGCCGAAAGGCCTGGTAATCGCTGAGGTTGCAGCTCCACGGACGTCACGCAGTCAACACCGGATGCATCCTCAGCAATAGCATTTTCGGCGCATCAATTTTAATTCATAATTTGTATTCATTCTTGTTTACGCTTCCGATCATTAAACTTGTTATTCAATTTATATTTTATCTTTTTAAAAACCCATTTGCTGTCCGCCGTTACATAACTAACGCTCGGACAATTTTTGGTTGACATTTCTTTGAGATTCGGTATCTAGTTATTTTATTGTATATAAATGGATATTATCTACAAATTAATGTTATTTTCTTAAAATGGCTTAAGTATTTATTTACCCTAAATATGTTGACAGCCGCAGTGACGCTGTCGGGATCGTGCAGCTGTATGTGTGAGGTGGGGATGTTGTTGCCCTTGTGGTACGAGATCATCTCCTCCTTGGTCAGCACCTCCAGCGACTTGCTCTTCCTCGTCAAAGTCGCCATTATTGTACCTACAAATATGGGTCAACTTATAAAACAATTGCTTTTTCTGTGCATTACCAAAGAAATTGGGAGTTTATAATGGGTAAGGTAGGAAGTTTGCTAGTCTTTTTGCTGTGGAGGAGTTATGTAACAATGCTTGTATCGTATAAAGTGCAAAGTAGCTAGCGCAGTTTATGTGCACCATGTAAACTACTTGTTGCGGATGTAACTTAATTAAGGAACTAATTTAAGTCTTTCTCTAAATGTTTTCTAGGTAATAAACATATTAAAAAGAGGCGTGACGTAAGCAGCCAATCCCCGCGTCTTAACATTTTTTCTAATTGGTCGCCGCGATGCTCCGGCGTCCCGGCGCACCGCGCGCCCGGCGCGCGCGCCCCTCAGTTCTTTTTCAATTTTCTTATTCAGTGCTTGGATGGTGTTTGCTTGGCAAAGACGCACTCGGGATAGACGTTCGTCACGCGCCTTTCATTCAAAATAATTTGGTTGTTTTAATTGATTGCCACAATCATTGCACTACCTGCGCGAACCTTTGTGGGTATGCTTCCGTAACAAACACTACTGAATAAGATTTTTTTTACACATTCAAAGGCCCACACTGAGATTTTCCCTTGTGACGTGGGTCCCTTGGAACATAGACAAAGACAGGAACAAACACCCATAACCCGAGAACAAACATCTGCTTTTAACACAAATATTTGCCCCAACTGGAAATCGAACCCAGGACCTGTCGTCGATCAAGAGGCAGCTACCCTACCACTCGACCAAACTGGCTGTCAAGATGTGCGGGTCCAGTAAACCAATTGTGCGTGGGACGTGCGGGAATGTCCGCATCTTTACACGCTACTTGCATTGTGTTCAAGCTCCCCAACAAATCTATCTGATGACTCACACCTGACGATTTTGAAACTAATAATGCTTGGATATTACAAATCGTTCACGAAAAGAACATAAACGGTTCATTGACTCAGCTGTTATCGGCAGAGCTTTTAAATTAAACAAGTCAAACACATTAGAAAAGGAGAGGGAAGAGCTTGAGAGCTAGGTTAATCTATATAGTTCTTACTTTTTACTGTTAATTTAGTCATCGTATCATAGATTTCAATTAAGCAATAAAAATGATTGCATTTCATTTCTATCATTATGGTAAGTTACAATGAGTTACCTTCCGGCGATCTTGGGTGCTCGTTGAAGTATAGTTTGGCGAACTCTGCGAGGTCGTTGGGCGCGTCGGGGGGCGGCGTGGCGGGGGGCGGCGCGGGGGGCGCGGCCTCCAACTGATGCAGGCGACGCTCCACGCGCTCCTTGCGACGGGCGTGACGCTCCGTGCTCTGTATTTTTTTATTTATTAAAAGGGTGCACCAACAGAGGTTCTACATCAACACTTTAAAAAGTCACAGTACAGACAGGTTCAAATACAAACACGTACGGGATAACGAGACTCAGAACGTGAATCGCTCCATATCTTCTTATCGTATAGGTAAGAGAGGCATCTGAAAGGGGCTCAAGAAACTGTGCGTGTGAAAGAGCCCCGAGCAAGTAGCGCGCGCGCGTGCTTCTCCCAAAGTTTGGCCCTGTCCGTATGACCGAAAGGTCGATTGAACCATGGGTGTTGGAGGGAAAAGAGGTATCGTATAGGTATAATCAATATAGATTCAGTGAAATAGCCTATCTTCGCTATTAATGCTGTAAAATAAGTACTGGATATCCTCAAATGTTTTGGTACGCCTCAGTAGTTTGTAGGAATTTGATCTAGTACTACAATGTTTAAAAAATTGAGTAACAAGTGCAATTAACAGTAGCAAATAAAGCACAATCGATTAATGCTTTCAGATTGTGAGGAGCGAACCCATTCTTAATAATAAAAATAACAGGGCAAAAAGTCCTAACAAAACCACAGTCGCTTTTTCAAGAACGGCTCTTGCAAACGCTAAAGAAAGAAAAATTATCCATTATGTCTAAGAAATACAAATAGGTCCTAGACTACTCACGGTAGCTTCCCCATTCATCGTAGGCGGAGGACTCATACACGTGTCCATAGGTAGGGGAGGGGGCGGGGTGGGCGCCTTGACGCTGTTGGTGGACTTCTGTGACGTAACACTGCTGGTCATTGACCTCTGAGTCGCGTTGGCGGGTAAAGGCGGCAGGGGCGCTTCTGACAGCTCTGGCTCGGGGTCGCGGAACCTGAAAATAATCTTTCTGTAGTGAAGTTTTACTAATTTGAACTTATATAAAACAGACAAGAAAGCTGTATGAAACTTTTAAAGTAAAATATGCACACCGCAAAATGTTTTGTCAATTCTGTTCCTGAGACTTCATTAGTTAAATCAGTGTTGTTGCCGCTCACTCGCATGGTACGTTTTCTTTATAGAACGGGACCCAAGGAGAATGACTTCATTTCCGTGGGACTTACCTCCGCCATACGAACTACTGATATGTACTTATTCGGCATATGTTCCTGAACACAAAAAGTGCGGTAGTCACTTTCTGAGGGTATGGAGGGGGTAGCTATGACGTAACAAAGATGGCGGCCAGGCCTATTTTATTTACGCTATATTTTGATAACTACTGGGCAGATTTACTTAAATAGGGTCTCAAATGAAAGATAATTTAATATACATTGTTTTATTCTAAAGATGCATTAGTGTAAACCTAGTAACAAAATAAATATTTTCAAAAAACTACATTTTGTAAAATTAAACTTTTTTTTACTGTGTGAAAAGAACAGAAACGTTAGGATTACGGTAATTTAGCTTATTATAAAAAAATTGCTACACTTATCAGCATTCTAATGAACCTAAAAACGTTTAAATCGAGCTATAAACAACAGAACTGCAGTCGTCTAAGTGAGCGTGGGTAGCGCCGAACTGACTACGGTACTTAGATTTTGGTACGAATAATCTTGAAAATAACGTGACAAAAGGGCAAAATGAAAAAGTATTACGAACAAGCATCATTCAAAATGAAAAAGTATTATGAACAAGCATCATTTTTTTTAACAGGCATCATTTTTTTTGTCAAAAATTTTATCTTAATTTTTTTACAAACTATTTTTAAAAATTCTCGTAACAAAAATAACGCTTCGTATCATATCGAAATAAAACTCTTCATACTTGCACGTACTTGCGTTATATTTCAAAACAAAGGACTCAATGGTACTGGTCTGTACTGATGGACATGAGAGTGTAAACGTACGCACTCGAGACAGAGGCAGGTCGCTGACGTGCGAGAGTGTACAGCCGCCTTATATTTTTTACATCGGCAACACTGAGATTCATTCCGAGGAATCCCTGCACCGTGCTGCGCCGTGAACTTTGGCACTTTTCGCTTCATTCATTTGAAATCATTTGGTCAGGCCTATGACACTGTTAGTACCAATAACTGCGAAATGGCGCTGCTATCGCCTTTTAAAACTAAAAAAAATAGTTGATGTTTGATATGGGTTCCTTTAAAACCCATATCAAACATCAACTAAATTAAAGAGCCCTAAATTTTGCTAGTTTAAAAGCATTAATAAAGCTTTTTTTATTTGAATATTTGACCCATTTTAATAAATCATACATGAGTTGAAACAGACTCTTGAGTAGCTGTTGCCTTTATGTTGTTGCTACGTAACAGCTACTAGGTTGGTGCCCTCTAAGTTTAATTTTTTGTCTGTTCTTGGAGGATGATTGCACTTTAAAAAGACAGATAAAAATTCAAATGTAATCTAAATAAAAATGCAAAGCATCTCCTTTTCAGATAACTAGATTATGTAATATGAAATGCTATGGTTAAAGTTACATTACACGAATCAAATGTTTTTGACCCTGATTGATTTTTTAGATACATAGTTTCATTAAATAATAAATATACGTACCAGCCCTTCCAATCACCAAAGTCATTTCTGGTGTATCATCCTCATTTTGCTCTCGAAAATAATTATAAATAAACAAATAAATAAACGCTACACACTCAAAGGCCCACACTAAGGTTTTCCCTTGTGTCGTGGGTCCCTTAAAACACACATAAAGAAAAATACAAACACCCATGACCCGAGAACAAACAAATAAATCTTTGACATGCTGCTGGGTTGTAATAACTAACATTACTTAAATACTTAAAAGCAGTAGGTACAATTTTAAAGTACAGTGTGTAATAAATATGCCTATTGGGTTTCTTCATGGGACAGACTGTCAGCCGACTCACCCTGCACTAGGAATAAATCTGTATTGAAGTGGTAAGACATCTAGTCAGTTCACGAGAGGCAAGGTTATGGTACTTATAGTTGAGTTGTTGTACAACTGAATAGGTACTTCGCTAAAGGCTTAACCAATTTCCAGAACTAGTAAATAAAAGTGAATAGATAGATTCTCAAATATAGACCCATATGTGTTGCCACAATTCCGTCAATATCATGTAGCGCAGAACACTTCACTTTATAATAAATGGCAATCAGCCATTTTGTGAAAAAATTGTGGATAAGAACTTTTTTGAGTGACACCCAGGTGACACCTTTAACACTCTCATGTTTTCAAAATGGTTCAATGATAATCAATGGAAAAGTACAAGAAAAAATAAAAATTTTCAATGACTATCAACGTCTGACCTTTTTGGCGGGAGCTGTCAGGCAACTTGAAAGACTACTATAATTATTGAATTGTTATCTTTTTTGGTGACCCCAGTGTCATTAGTTCATCACACGGTTACACATTACTCTCTCTGCTCTTTGTAGCTAACCCACGTGATGGAAAGTTTTGAATTTGAAAATTAAAATAATAGATATATTGTGTCCAATTAAGAATAATACGTAACAGATTTTATGGACTTACCTACTTTACTCAGTGGTTCACCCAGAGCAATTCCGTTTTCAGTGAAGAGACATGTATAAGAAAAGCGAATTCTCTTGCCTTCTTCATCGAATTGCGTTTTGTCAAAATGTTTTTGACAAACGCATTGTTTCAACAATTGCTCTTCAGAGAGTTCAAGGAGTAGGATTTGTTGGCGCGAGAAAAGACATCCACAAACTTAGATAACTGTTTCTCGGGAAACAAAAAAACCGTAGCGTTTCACCTGTTGCAGCGCAACCACCAACACAACACTTAAGTGTTTCCATGTTAAAGCAGGTTGCAAAAATAACCTAAGATGAAAAAATCGTCAACGGAGGAGGATTTGTGACAAGAATCTCAACTTCAAACTCAACATAAAATACACAAGCACTCAACTCGAGCTCGCAAGGGTTCATAGAATTACTCTTGAACGATAAAATTGTATATAAAAATCAGTGTTCGCCGACCATCGGCTGAAAGAAAAAATCTTCAGCCAATACCTTGTTGTGCCGAAAGCTCAATTCGCCGAAAGGACGTTCTAAATAAAAAAAAATTGCCGATGGCACGATTTGCAGATAAGCCGGTTCACTGAAAGCTCGACTGAGCGAATAAGCTATTTATCGATATAAATAATTGCAGAAAGCACTGTTCATATTTTCATTTACTAATACTTACTAAGCCATTTGTTGGAACATAAGGTTTAGTTTTTTTAGAATAAAAAGTAGCTTATTTATTAATCTATAGCAGCACATTCCATCAAAATCAGTCCGTTAGTTTTAGGCATAGAATAAATAAGGTGTAATTCACATTTGTTTGTTTAGATTTATTATAAAGTAGTCATAAAAAACAAATATAATTTGCAAAACAAATGTATTTATTTTAGATATAAAATTGTTACCAAATGTTGTTGATAGTTTTGACACTCGAAAATATTTTTTTTCACGTACCTACAAAATAAATAACAAAATTTTATATGGAATCAAAGCTAAATGGTAATAATACGGGTTACACATGGCAAAAGATGCTTATGACAATCATAAAATAAAATAAATATAAATGCATTTTAGTCATTTCCGCGACGAAAACTGATAATAAGTACTGCATTTATTTAGCGATGCACTTCAGTAAACGCCTGTGCGAACCATGAGAGCAATCATACATAATACCGTACTTGTACTTGCTCAGTGACAAGACGCCATCATGGAAGTTTGAGGTTATCTTGACATACAGCATGACGTCACAAGATGGCGAATTAAAGGCGATAGCAGCGCCATTTCGCAGCTATTAGTACTAACAGTGTCATAGGCCTGACCAAATGATTTCAAATGAATGAAGCGACAAGTGCCAAAGTTCACGGCGCAGCACGGTGCAGGGATTCCTCGGAATGAATCTCAGTATTGCTGATGTGAAAAATATAACGGCGGCTGTACACTCTCGCACGTCAGCGACCTGCCTCTGCCTCGAGTGCGTACGTTTACACTCTTATGTCCATCAGTACAGACCAGTACCATTGAGTCCTTTGTTTTGAAATATAACGCAAGAACGTGCAAGTATGAAGAGTTTTATTTCGATATGATACGAAACGTTATTTTTGTTACGAGAACTTTTGAAAATAGTTCGTAAATTTTTACGAACGAATTTTTTCATTTTTTTTACGAATTTTTTAAATCATTATTTAATGAAGAAAATTTTTTGACAAAAAAAATGATGCCTGTTAAAAAAAAATATGCCTGTTCGTAATACTTTTTCATTTTGCTGTGATTCTACTCGTTTTATTACGTCATTTTCAAGATTATTCGTACCAAAATCTAAGTACCGTAGTCAGTTCGGCGCTACCCACGCTAACTTAGACGACTGCAGTTCCGTTGTTTACAGCTCGATTTAAACGTTTCTAGATTCATTAGAATGCTGATAAGTGTAGCTATTTTTTATAATAAGCTAAATTACTGTAACCATAACGGTTTCTGTTCTTTTCACACAGTAAAAAAAGTTTAATTTTACAAAATGTCGTTTTTTGAAAATATTTATTTTGTTACTAGCTTTACACTAATGCATCTTGAGAATAAAACAATGTATATTAAATTATCTTTCATTTGAGACCCTATTTAAGTAAATCTGCCCAGTAGTTATCTAAATATAGCGTAAATAAAATAGGACCGGCCGCCATCTTTGTTACGTCATAGCTACCCCCTCCATACCCTCAGAAAGTGACTACCGCACTTTTTGAGTTCAGGAAAACATGCCAAATAAGTACATACCAGTACTTCGTATGGCGGAGGTGAGTCCCACGAAAATCGTTATTTGAAGACTTTCTAACGAATGGGTCCCGCTCTATTATACTACGCTAGCGTTATTGTTTTGAAAGCTGTTAGTAATTTAAAGTGGTGAATTAAAAATCATCTTCAGGCGTGTCTCAGTTTAAACTAAATTTAGTTAACAAGATGATGCCCTCAGACAGGCAGCCATGGTGTTCTTTGTTTTAAGGTTCAAAATTGAATGGAAGCGGTTATAAATAAAACGTGCGTGCGTTCAGGTTGAAATTCGTAATTTTACTGTTTTTAAAAATAAAGACGATGTGTTTTATACAGACATGCATTGGACATTCCGCCCACCAAAAACAATAGTTTTTAACCAAAACAAAATTCATTAACAAAATACATCAACAAAAAGAAAACAAATGTATAACAAATCCATATAGTCTCATGCATGACAAATTTCATTAAAAAAAAAATAAAAAAAAAAAAATTGCCGCCCACCATGACTTAATTTATTAGACATTTTTGGGCAGTGGGATAAGCTTATACAATGGCCTTTTTAGTTCGTGATTTCCCTTACATTGTACAGTAACTACTCTCACTAGATTATCTGCTCCTGGATGTAGTTGTTTTATTCTCCCTAGTAACCATTTTGTTGGGGGAGTGTCTTCATCCTTTATAACGACCATATCTCCGACTGCAGGTGAGGGTACTGCTACTTGCCATTTATATCTCTGCTGTAGAGTGTTGAGATATTCCGTTCGCCACCGACGCCAGAAATCTTGTGTCATTCTTTGAATAAGTTGCCATCTTGTTAAGAGGCTAACCCTTCTTTGTTCATAGTTTTGATCAGGAATACTAATTAGAGGCTCGCCTACTAAGAAATGTCCCGGTGTCAGTGGTGTCTCTGTTGTTGTATCTATTTGACAAAGAGGACGAGAGTTCAAACAAGCCTCGATTTGACTCAGTAAAGTTGCCAGCTCTTCATATGTAAGTTTGGTATCCCTGTTTACTCGAGTCAAATGTCTCTTTGCTGATTGGACTCCCGCTTCCCACAACCCGCCATAGGTTGGCATTCTGGGTGGAATAAAGTGCCACGTTGTGCCGTCGTTCGCTAAAAGCTCTGCTACCTCTTGGGTCATAGAGCTTTTGCTGCTCTGAAATAGATCCTTCAATTCTCTGTCTGCTCCCACAAAATTAGTCCCATTATCGCTCCAAAAATGCATGCAATGGCCTCTACGTGCGACAAATCTTCTAAACGCGGCTATAAAGGCCTGAGAAGTAAGATCCGATACTGCTTCCAAGTGAATCGCCCGGGTCGCCATACAGATAAATAGACAAATATATCCTTTCGTTGAATGATGTCCTCGACCTTTGGAAGTTCTTATAAATACCGGCCCTGCGTAATCTACGCCACTGTTGAGGAATGGTCGATGTTCATTTACTCTCATAGCGGGCAACTGGCCCATAAACTGGTTTCTGACTTTCGCCTTATCAACAAGACACGTTTTACAATTTCTGATGCATTTCTTAACAGCTGATTTAAGTCCTATTACCCAGTAATTTGTTCGTACGTAGGCCATCATTGCTTGAATACCTCCATGGAGAGTTTTTGTGTGGGCTTCGTCAATTATTAGTTTTGTAATATGTACGTTGGATGGTATTATTATAGGGTGTTTAGTGTTATCCGCTACTGAAGCATACTGAAGTCGTTCTCCTACTCTTATCAGCCCTTTCTCATCTAAGAAAGGTGAAAGCGTAATAAGGGCACTCCTTTTCCTGACCTTGTTATCCTTTCGTAGCTCTTCTATTTCTCTCCCATAAATTAAGTTCTGGTAATGTTTGATGCAGTTTTCCAAAATCTTTTCCATTTCATTAGTTTTTAGGTATTTTTGACTTACTTCTGACTCGTCCTTTTTCATCATTCTTCTACAGTATGCTAACACTCTTTTCATTCTTGTTATTGTTGAAAATCTTTCCCAAATCGTTTCTTCTCCTTGTATTATTGTGTGGAATGTTCCCTTCACTTCTAACTCTGTTTGTGGTATGTCGTGTTTGTCGTATTCGATTCTCTGTTCTCCTAACCATTGTGGTCCAGTCCACCAAATCTCTTTTGCAGCCAGATCGCATGCCTGTATGCCTCTTGTCGCGATATCAGCGGGATTATCAGCGGACTGAACATGTCTCCATCTATCGTTATCTATGATTCGAGTGATATCAGCTACTCTGTTGGCCACAAATGTTCGCCATCGACTTGGGTGAGACTGTAGCCATGAAAGCACGACTGTAGAATCTGTCCACGCAAATATGTTATCCATGGGTATATCTAAAAGCTCTTTCAAATCACCAATAAGTTCTGCTAGTAGAGCTGCAGCACATAGTTCTAGTTTAGGTACAGATAATTGCTTCAGTGGTGCCACCTTTGTTCGCGATGCAATCATCGTCACGTGTACTGTGCCGTTTTCAACGACTCTAAGGTAAGTTACCGCAGCAAATGCCTGAGTAGACGCGTCAGCAAACCCATGAATTTGTACGTCATGATGATTGTTAGGTGTTGTTTTAAACCATCTAGGAACCTTGATGTTTCGCAAATAGATCAATCCCTCTCTGTACGTGATCCACTCCTCCCTTATACTTAATGGTAGCTCGTCATCCCAACCCATGCTGCACAGCCATAACTTTTGAATCAAGACCTTAGCAGAAATCACAACTGGAGACAGCCATCCGAATGGGTCAAATAAGCGTGCAACATCAGAAAGAATTGATCTTTTTGTAATGGGATATTTCGTTTCTAGTAATTGTACTGTGATTTCAAATTCATCGTTTTTTCTATCCCATGTCAGACCAAGAATCTTAATAATTTTGTCTAGTTTAATTTCTATCATGTCCTTTGTCGTGTCTTTTCCTTTTAGGAACTCTAATACCTCTTCTGAATTACTTGACCATTTTTGCATTTTAAATCCCCCCTTCTCCAGTATTGTCCTTACTTCTTCACACATCTTTTTTGTGTTTTCAATAGTTTCATGTCCTACCATCAAGTCATCCATGTAGAACGAACTTTTTATTATTTTTGCCGCTTCTGGGTGTTCCGATGATTCATCTTCTGCAAGCTGGGCTAGTGTTCTTACTGCCAGATATGGAGCTGCTGCTGTACCAAAGGTAACGGTCGTCAAATTGTAGCTTTCGAATTCAGCATCCTGATTGTCACGCCAGATGATTCGTTGCAAATTTGTGTGAGCGTCTGTCATGTTAATCATTCGATACATTTTCATTATGTCTCCAACTACACATATTTTGTGAGTCCTCCAATTTGTAATCAGACTCCGAAGATCTGGTTGTAATACCGGTCCCACCAGCATAGTGTCATTCAAAGATTGTCCATTAGAACCTTTCGCAGAAGCATCGTAGACTACTCTGACTTTCGTGGTGTCTTTATCTTCACGAATTACAGCGTGATGGGCTAGATAGATTGCCATATTGTCATCTGTGGTATTGGTTTTCTTTAAATGACCCATTTCTTTATATTCTTGAATAACCTTCCTATATTCTGTTTTTAACTTGTCTGACCTTACGAATTTCCTTTCTAAATGTATAAATCTATTTATAGCTTGCTGTTTTGTTCTTCCACATAGTTTAATAGTTTCTTCTATATCATGTTTTAGAGGTAAGTGTACAGTGTATCTTCCGCTCTCGTCCCTTTTTGTTGTGTTTTTGTATATTTCTTCACATTTTTCTTCTTCTTTTGTCAGTATCTTCTTTTTATTGTATAGTATTGACTCTATTTCCCAAAAGCTTCTTAAAAGGTTGTTGTCTTCTGCAACCATCCTTGTTACATGTAGTGTGACTACATTGTGTGTTTTTATGGTTGTATTGTCTATCCTTTGACCTGATAAGATCCACCCTAAACTAGTTTTCTGAGCTACTATACCGTCTGCCATTTTTTCTAAACCATCTTCAATAATTTTGCAAAAGACGTCGGCACCGAGTAACAGATCAATTTTACCCGGTGTATGATAACTAGGGTCAGCTAATTGTAATTTATGGAGTTGTGGCTGCTCGTTCATTGTAATATGTTTCGAAGGCAATTTCGTAGATATCGTCTTCAGAACATAAGCCTTTACTTGAACAGGTTGTGAGGCATGTCTGGAGATAATTGACAGGTTTACTAGATGCTTTAGTGGTATTGGATTTCCTTCTCCAACTCCAGAGACCATACCATTGATATTAGATTTCTCCAAATCCAGTAGGTCGACTACTCTTGCTGACACGAATGAAGCCTCTGAACCCTGGTCGATCAAAGCACGAAGTGTATGCGTCTCTCCGTTCCTTGATTTTACTTCAACTTGCGCTGTGGCTAGTAATACGTCATGGCCAGTTTGTTCTCTTGAGAAGTGTGCGGTTGTTATTTTCTGTTCTGGTTGGGTTTGCAGTTTAACTTGTGGCTGTGATTGATCTTGTGGTTGTGTGTATGATTGAGCTTGTGGTTGTGTTTCTCTTTCTTGATCTATTTCTTTGACTTGATGTAATAATGAATGGTGTCTCTTCTTGCAGATTCTACACGAAGTACCTTGTTTACACCTGAAAACTGTATGGTTCGGTACGAGACAGTTGTAGCATAGTCGATTATTCTTCGCAAATTCTTGTCTTTTTCTACTGTCTGCTTAGCAAAATCTTTGCAGTTAAATAAATAATGATTTTCCTTGCAAAATGTGCACGAAGGTTGTGTTGATACGTTAGCATGAGAAGATTGAAATATATCATGTATGTATGTAAACTCTTTATTGCAAACTCTTACAGTCTAATACAAAAGATATTACATATATATGCAAAGGCGGACTTATCCCTGAAGGGATCTCTTCCAGTCTACCTTAGAGATGGCAAGAGAGAACCAGATGTGGTACGGGTTACAAC
The DNA here is from genome assembly GCA_949987775.1 of Aproaerema taeniolella. NCBI lineage: Eukaryota > Metazoa > Arthropoda > Insecta > Lepidoptera > Gelechiidae > Aproaerema > Aproaerema taeniolella. Next base: position 5,047,419 of record OX465262.1, read on the forward strand.
GCAATAATGTTTGCATTACCTACCTACCAATTAATGAAACAAAACAAAATAACCTATTCTACAATATACAATAAATAATACATATAAATATATATATATATAAAATATATATGTGTATAATAAATAAATATATATATATATATATATATACAATAAATAAATATATGTTCAGACGTATTTACCTACGAGATAAAAATCATTAGCTATCAAGAGCAGATGGAAAACCCCAGTTTTTTTAGCGACTTCTGAAATGAAGCCAGGGAAGGAGCAGCCCTAATATGTTCAGGGAGCCGATTCCAGAGCCGTACACCTTGCACCGAAAATGATTTGGTGTATGTCTTCGTGGAGTGAGTGGGCATGAGAAGCGACAAACTGCGACTAGAACGAAGCCGTCCACCCGCCCCATCACAGAAAGAGAATTTCTCTTTAAGGTACCCCGGAGCGGTAGGATTGTTTAGGGTATTGTATAAGAGAGACAGGATATGAACATCCCTACGGAGTCTAATTGGGAGCCAATTTAGTTTGCCTCGATATGCCGAGACGTGGTCAAACTTGCGGAGGCCATACACATAGCGGATGCAGACGTTTTGGAGCCGCTCCAATTTGTTAAGGAGGTCTTCACTGCAGTCGAGGAAAGCGACGTCCGCATAGTCGAGATGCGGCAATAGGAGGGACCGAGCTAGCATCTTCTTGGTTTCGGTTGGAAGAAAATTCTGAAGACGCTTCAGTGAATGAAAAGTAGCAAAAATTTTACGACTGATCTCATTAACCTGAGGGGACCATGACAGTGTACGGTCAAAGATAACCCCAAGATTTTTGACGGTGGAGGAATAGGCGATTGTCTCACCGTCAAGGACCACACTGGGAAGAACAGAATTAGATAGTCTCGAGATGAAATAGTGACTACCAATGATGATTGCCTGAGACTTAGCAGCATTGACAATAAGCCCGTGACTCCTGGACCAGGCAGAGATGATACGAAGATCAGAGTTAATAGTGTTGATGGCACTGGAGAAGTCACAAAACGGCGCAGAAGCGTAGAGTTGTAAGTCGTCGGCGTACAGATGAAATTGAGATGAGAGAGACGAGGTAATACCGTTAATAAAAATCGAGAACAGGATGGGGGATAGCACCCCTCCCTGAGGAACACCTGCAGTCAGTGGAGACCAGTTAGAACGCCCTTCCTCGGTTCTGATAAGCTGCCTTCGCCCAACCAGATATGACCGAAACCAAGACAGTGCAGAAGGAGAAAGATTAAGATTGCCAAGCAGTGCCAGTAAAACATCAAAATCCACCATGTTGAACGCGCTACTAAAATCAAGGAGAACAAGGAGGGTGAGCTCCTTGTTCTCCATGTTCAAGCGGATGTCGTCGGTGACTTTAACTAAGGCTGATACTGTACTGTGGCCAGGTCGAAACCCAGACTGGAGAGGATTGAGTAGGCTGGATCGAAGCAAGTGAGAGGAAAGGCGCTGATGCACGAAGTGCTCAAGGATTTTGGAAAGGATCGGGAGGATAGAGATTGGGCGGTACTGTGCAAAGGACGTGGGGTTGGCTTTTTTGGGAAGCGGGATCACGTGAGCTAACTTCCAGGATGACGGGAAAACACCCGTTCTGAGTGAGCAGTTAAGGACGTCACGTAAGACAGGGGCAATTTCGAACTTAATGGGAGAGATCATTTGTAGGCTGATGCCATCATCCCCCACTGCCCGCGTCTTAATAGTGCCAAGGATCTTGATTATGGATGCAAAAGAAATCTCACCCAACTCCAGAGGGTCAGCGGAGCCAAAAGTCGGAGCCGTGGTGTTAATATGGCTGATGGTCTGCTGCTTTACGTTTGGGTCCAGTCTTGACGAACAAGAACAGAAGTGCTGGTTCAAGGCATCAAGATCAAGTGACTGAGGAGCATTTGTCGTTGATTTCCCTATGCCCAGGGAGCGAAGAAATTTCCAAAGTTTGTCAGGAGGACATTCGTGGATCTTGGAGTGAATGTGGGTCCGTCTTGCATTACGGATTGCTTTGTTACATTCGTTTCGCAGTCTGACATATCTGTCCTTATTTTCTTGAGATGGAATACGCCTTAGTCTTAATTGAGCTCTATCTCTCCTGCCCATCAACCTCCGTATGTCCAAACTGAGCCATGGGGCCGGGTGGTGCCTAATGCGCACAGCTGTCAGTGGAGCATGCACGTCAAGAACTTTTAAAAGTATATTATTAAAAGCCGTTATTTTCTGATCAACGCTCGGGGCATTGAAAACCGGTGACCAGTCCGCAGCGCATATGTCCCTGCGATAGGCCTGGATGTCAATTTTATTAAAATTACGAAAAAGAAATGTTTTATTTTTCCGTTTCGGGGGACGAAATTTGAACGAGGCGTAAATCAAATCATGTCTCGAGAATGCTGGCGCCGCGAACTGGCCATGAGTTGCAACAAAGTCGGGCGACGATGTGATGATTAGGTCGAGTAGAGATGGGGGACCATTGTGGGAAAAGTGAGTCGGATTAAGAGGAAGGAGATGGAAATCAAGGGATCTGACCAGAGATTCGAGTTGCTCAGAGCGATGGTCACTCTTAAGCAAACAGGTGTTAAAATCCCCCATAATAACGGAATGCTGATATTGCAGCCGCAAATCCACCAATAAATCCTCCAGGGAACGAAAATAATTAACATTAGAGTTGGGACAGTAGTAGGCACCAAGAAGGACCTTCGAGTGGTGAAGTGAAACCTCTAGGAAAAGGTGTTCAGGAGCATTGTTTGCACCCAACGACTGGCTTATGGTTCGACTAGGAATGTCACTTCTCAGGTAAATCGCCACGCCACCACCAGCCACCATCCTACCCGAAGCCTTTACATACGATCTATCATTTCTGATGAGTCTGAAACCAGGGATCGGGTATAAGGTAGAAGGCAGGGTGGGCTTCAACCAGGATTCAGAGACAATAATTGCATGCAGGTGTTTGGTGTGAAAAGTGGAAAGAAGATCAGCGTAGTGGCTAGGAATACTCTGGGCGTTAATATGCACCACGTTAAAATTTTTATGGAAAGGAGATAAAGCAGAATGCAGATTAACACCCAGAGACGGCATATCTGGAATATCAACAGCATCTCTGAAAGGGCTTCCCGGCGAGGACGATAAAGAGAAATACTCGGAGTCTGAACTATAAAGTAATACGTCTGACATTGTAATAAATAAATAAAATAATATATATTCGCAATATACTAAGTAATAAAATAACCTAATAACTAAATAAATAACCTAAAACTAACTAAACTTGCTCGCTACACGCTTAAATGTTTCTGTCCTGCCATACTCGCCAGCAGCTACACAAAGAGAAAAAGAAAACTAACTTAAATTATCACAATAGAGATTCAACTAGACACTCAATAAAAGACTACAATAAAATCAGCCTACAACAGAAACAAGGCAAATTAACTAATCAAAGACTACCTGGTGGGTTTTTCATTCATTAAAGCAAATACTCGTACAAGAATAGTCAAACCCTCACCCAACCCGTACGTCAATACCGTACGTCGTATCATTGCTGTTTTCGTCTTCTTCATCGTTGTCTGCTGTTGCGTAGAACGACTTGTGGATTTGAGGTTTCTCTCGAGAAGACGTGGGCATCGGTGCGACCAATTCAAGTGTTCGGAACTTTGATTCAAGAAACTTCTTCATTTCTTCCCATGTTGGTAGATCGTCTCCATTTTCCTTAAGCGCATATTCTTCCCAGTCCTTTAACAACTCTGTATCCAATTTCTGCCCTACCAGAAACACTATTACTGGATCCCAAGAATCGGTGCTGATTTTCAAATTATTCAAGCTATTAATACATTCTGTAGTTGTATCAAGTAAAGCCTTTATTTGATTAGCTGACTGGTTTACTGCTTTTTTTTGTCCAAACAATCTCCTTAAGAGTGAATTAACTATCATCTTTTTATTCCCAAATCGTCCCTGAAGTAACTCCCACGCATGAGTATAATTATCCTCAGTTATTTGAATATGCCGTAATAATATTTCAGCCTCACCTGAAACGCTCGTTTTCAAATAGTGTAACTTTTGCACATTGGTTAATTTTGTGTTGTGGACAAGCGCAGTGAATAAATCCTGGTAAGTGGGCCAATCTTCATATTTACCCGAAAACGTAGGTAATTGTATTCTAGGTAACTTTGTAAATGATAGGCTGTCCTGTGGCGGCGGTGTAGGTCCATCCCCACCTCCTCCTCTGCTTTGTGAAGATTCCAAATACAATAAGGTATCAACTAAGTCTGCATGTAAACAAAGGTAAAACTCTTCGATCTTGTAATATTCTTCATTCAGGAAATATTGCATGGTTCCCCGTTGTTCTCGTGGCGTACACTTAGTAAGCTTAGCATGTGCTTCCCTGAAGCTATTCCAATAAGTCTCGATGGTTTGCATTCTTGTTTTTACGTAACCTGCAGTTATTCTTTGTTTTGGACATTTTGTATCATATTAGCCACATCATCCAAGGTGCTCAACAATGCATTTTGTTCCGCAGTTGGTACTGACATTTTCTACACAAATTATGTCGATTTTATTCACAGAAAACAGTCACTGCAGCGTTATTAAGTCACAATTCACTTTGTCTTTAATTTCGCAAAAACACTGCACATTTGAAGTAAACAACTCGATCTCTTATCTAAGGAATGCGGCTCCCTATTGTCTGCGCCTGGCCGATGCTAAGCACCGCTCCGTCTTCTAATCCGGCTCGATTTAGGCCATATGTTCTTTGTTTTAAGGTTCAAAATTGAATGGAAGCGGTTATAAATAAAACGTGCGTGCGTTCAGGTTAAATTCGTAATTTTACTGTTTTTAAAAATAAAGACGATGTGTTTTATACAGACATGCATTGGACACATGGGAATGAACTGCTCAGCTCTAGAGTTATTTCAGATTTAGTTAAAATTAGTAAATAAAAAAAATTGTAATGCGATTTAAAAGAACCTCAGAGTTTCTTGCCTGTTCTACTCTGAGGAAGACTGCCCCTTTGCGAATAGGCGTAGAATCAGTAGGGTCAAAAGAACGAATGCGTATGTATGTATTTAAATCGTTTAATGTATGTTTGTATGTATTTCATTGTAATCTTGACTTGTTTTAATAAGTGACATCCTGAATATCCTATACAATAAAGATTTTTCTATTCTATTCTAAAACCGGTTGCATAAAAATATTAAATAAATAAGTGGAACTAGTGTAAGAATTATGTCTTTCATTGGTTATGATAGGAGCTTACCCATTTTCTGGTGGTAATATGGGCGCTGGCGGAGGTGACATGGGTGCCGGCGGAGGATCCTCTTTCGTCACCACCTCGGCCCCGGCTGGCCGCGGGATCACAGACTCGTATATCGGCTCCTTCTTGCCGTTTAGCACTGACAATTTGCCGTTCGGGATCATGCCGTTTGTGAGCTCTGGTGGCGTCGTGTCTGTAGGCAAGTTGGAATCGATACATTCGTTTAGTATTAGGTAGGTGGTATTCTAATGCTTGAACGATTTTAGGAATAACTTTAAATGGGTACAATTTATTTTCTGTTACAAGGAAAACATTAAAATGGGTTAGAGTAAGATTCAAAATAGTTATCACAATACCATGTCGTTTATTGCATTAATCTGCGAACTGCTTTTATTTCTCAAAAATCGCTGTAATAATACCGATCGAATTCACAACTTGGCTTTTTCAAAAAGTCAATTTCACATATGCTCACGCCTACCATCCCAATAACTGATTGACTAACCTTTGACAAGAGGAGGCGGCGGCGGTGGCGGGCCAGCGGGCGGCGCAGGTGGCGGCGGGGGGGAGGGCAGAAGCGGGGAGGGGGGCGCGGGCGGTGACGGCGGCGGCGGCAGGATTAGTGATGACGTCATCGCGTCGCCGTTCGACATCGGCGATATACCTGCCGAGGAAATATCCACAGTTTTAACTTTTGTCAAAAAAATAAGGAAATATTTAAAACCAGGTTTCCGCCCACCTGGACTACAGGTTATATCGTACCCAGCTGTGGGATAAAATGTAGCCTATGTCATTTCCCAAGGTCTAATCTATGCAAAAAATTTCATCAAAATCGTTTCAGTAGTTTGGGCGTGAAAGCGTAACAAACAGATAGACAGACGAGTTACTTTTGCATTTCTCATATTAGTAGGGATTTGGAAAATCAAAATTTTTGCGTTATATTTAACAAAGTAAAATAGACCGCATAGACCGATAATATAACAGTCTGTTACTAATAGTCCATATTGCTAGGCATTTACGTGCAAAGTTCTTATAACTTTCTGTTAGCACGTAGAAAGGCTACGGTCGCCATAGTAACGTTAACTAAGGTCGCCATAGTAATGTTAACAATTTTTTAACAAATCTCCGTGACAAAATGGAACAATAGTTTTGTCGCTGAAACATTTGATCCTTATTGGAGTTGAGCTTCAAATTAGCAAGATACCTCCTTGACTTACCCTTGATGCCGTTAGTGGCTGACGTCATGCTAGTCTGCATGAGCGGCGGCAGCGGCAGTGAGGTGGGCGGGGCGGGGGGGATGTCGTCAGAGGGCGCGCCGTCGGGCTTGCGTTGGGCCTCCGTCGTGTCTTTGCTTAGCTCGTTCATTTCAGCTGCTAGGACGTGCTCCAGCTAGGAAATTAAACCATTTGTCAATTGAAATAGGGTTGAAGTTTCCATGAAAAACTAAGGATCTAAGGCCAGTAGATACTATCCAAAACATTTTTTTAAAGCACGTTACATGTATGGTGGACAAAAGCCTAAGCTTTTTATTTTTTCTAGGCTTTAGAGCTAAAAAATAAATTCTTACACACAAGACAAACTTCTTTTTAACTAGTATAAACAAAATTCATCCATGAAATTCTTTCCATCCGCATTTTGGATACATTCGGGTACTTAATTTGGGGGGAACAATTTGTAATATTGACAACGAAATAAAAACGCGCGGAAGTAAAAAACCACAAACCTCTTGATGCAAGTCATCAGCGAGCCTCGCCATGGAGTCTCCAATCTCGGCTATAGTGGGCTGGTGGACGTCAGGCTGCCCGTCAGGCGCGCCTCTCTGCGTCGGCACGTCGGCTAGGAAGTCGAACAAGTTGTCCAAGTTGACAGAGTCGGCGCGGTTTGCTGTGACCGGCAACCCCCGTAGCTGATCAGCCATGTTTTCTAACTCCGCACGCTCCTGGTTCGCTTTTTCGGCGAGGCTGGGAAACCAGAGAAGTGGATTATTATTTGACAAAATGTGAAACCGTTGGAATCGCATCACCATGCTAGTTTCAAAGCATTTGTGGTGCGGTTCCCGACGTTCATGCTGGATATAGTCATGAAGGAGAGCTTTTGGCCGGAGGGCGTGGTGTTCCGCCGTTTCCGAGGGAGATTCCCGGCTGCAGACACCCACCCGGGAAATAGTGTTAGTTAGTTTTATTTTATTTTGTTTAATTATAATTCATATGTATGTTAGTCTGTAAGGTATTTATCTATGGGCCTTAGATGCCTGATAATAAATGATTTTATTATTATTATTATACTTACTATGAAATAATTTAATGTAACGTTTTATCTAACTAAGCTTAGTTTTACATAGAAAACTTCCAATGAAATTAAAATGTTTGTGTTAGTTGGGCAACTGGATATTTAGTGTCTTTCCTCGCAGTCCCTTTTACGTACACTCCCAAGTTCATTCTAAACAAGAAACTTGTGTGGATATTAAAGGCGAGTTTGGTAGAGTGGTAATGACGCTGCTGTTCTCGGATTATGGGTGTTCGTGTCTGTTTTTGTGTAAACGAGGGATCCAAGGCAAAAGGCAAAACCTTAGTGTGGACCTTCGAGCGAGTGTGTATACTTGACGGGAATCAACTGACCTATCAATGTGGAGGTGATATATTTTGGATGATGGATTTTTCCCTTAGGCACACAAAGTCTACTTCACCATAATTACCTTTTTACCAAAATGACTACAGTGTGGGCCTTTGGATCTTGAAGTGAATCGACTGGCCGATTAATGTGGAGTTATGCATTTTTCTGCCTTACCTGTTCCTCTCCCGGAGTTGTATCTCGTCGTTGACGCGCTTCATCTCCCGGAGCGCGGCTGCCACCTCCCTCGCGAACGCGCCGCGAAGGTGCCTCTGCAGTGTGAGCGCGGCGCGGCGCAGGCGCAAGAACCCCGCGCGCTCCTTCCACCCGCGCCACGCGGCCTGCAGCACCACGGCGGCGGCGCGCCACTGGAGGTACTGGCGACGCTTCACGCTGCCCTTGTACCACTGAGGATATACACGACTTGTGTAGAAAAACAGAGCAACGGAGACCAGTTATGTGTAGTTAAAAGACAAGAATGATCTAGAATACAGGCACAGAACCACGCGCGTCTACTGGAGACGCTTCACGCTACCCTTGTACCGCTGAGGATGGACGAGACTTGTGTAAATTTACAGATCTAAAATACAGGCGTAGGAACCTAGCACGTAACTTGAAAGTTAAAGGAAGATGTAGGGAGCATAGGAATGTTTGAAAGGAAAGGTACGACAATATACGGTGCGGATGTAATAGTGACCTTCAAGAAAGGCCGCGTTAAGAGCATGCAAGACCGACGACCATCCAAGACATACGAATTGTGGATTTAGAAAAAGTGTAAAGAGGGTTGTTTGGATCAGTGACAATATGTTCTTTACTTATACCTTGGGAAAAGTCGACATTCGATGGATCTCTTACGCTGTTGACAATGAACTGAACATGTAAAGCTTTGTCGAAGAAATACAGGGGCTGACAAAAAAGCTTAACTCACCTTTTGTATCCTCAGAGCGGATGTTTGGATAAGCTTCGTCCGTTTGGCTTCTAGCGGCGCGTGTACCGAACTTCGCATGAATATTTTTGTATGTCCAATTTGCCAGTCGTCCTGTGGTGCGTTTACTAGTGATAATATTCGCCTATAACAAAAAAAATCATTTTTTTTAAATTGCAATGAGCAAAGATCGGATATGTAGAGCCACCGTTTTATCGCTAATCATCGCAGTTTTAGTTACACTATTACTTTGAAGTGATATTGGTATATAACATAAAAGCAGAACTTCACAATTCTTAGTATAAATATTGATTTCATATTTTATTCAGTTTAAATTTTTACAGGTTTGAATTGAAGCATGTTTTCAAATTAAATCATACAAACTTTTTGCAGCTAATAAGAATTGTGCCCGTAATTTATAACTTTTCTGACACCGGATGGGTTGGCTGGAAGAGATCTCTTATAGAGATAAGCTCGCCTTTGTAACATTTTTTAGTAATTAAGTATCAAACTATGTGTGTACAATAAAGAATTTATTTATAAGAATCGTTTTATATGGAAAGAAGATGGTAAACAAGTTTTTTCAACAGCATTGTTGGTGTGGAATCATATGACAGTTTAGAATGGAATAGATGTTTCTGTCCTTGTCTGTATACATGTTTTCTGTCTTTGTCTGTTATTGTAATGTTTTTGTGTCATCTATGCCGTGCTATATCTACACGTCTATGTCTATATCTACACGAATCAAAAAAAAAAATAAAAAAAATATATTTCTCTATCACAGTTTATTGAGTCTATAAACTAGGCAGAGGCCTCCTATTAGGCATGAAAATGCCTGTGCCAGGAGGTAGCACACTTCTCTTAAATACAATTTTTATTTATGTGAAAGGAGAATTTAGGCATGCAATGAATATGGTTCGTGTGTGTGTTTGTGTATGAATGTTTGCGTGTGTGTTTGTGTGTACGCATACTTACGCAACTTCAGGATTCCTAACCCTCGGGTGCGGCAACAGGCACCGGTAGCGGGTTTGGAACAGCGGCGTGGGCAAGTGCACCGGGTACCCATCCCGGCGGATGCGGACGATCTCGTTCATACCCAAGTAGCGTAGTTGCTCTAAAACGAGCTGGTGGTTGTATAGACCTGCTTCTTTGTTCTCGTTCGGTTTTATGCAGCGGACATACCTGGTAAGATAAAACGATATTTTATAATTGAATAAAAAATTCACAAATGGTCATATGAACAATGGTTTAAAGCAGATAAACGCAAAAAAATGCTAAAAATGATACGGTTACACAACTGTAGTGCACAAGTTTAACCGCTAAAAATCTAAGCATCAAGTATCTCGGTCGACCCAGGAATCTTAGTGAAGTAAAAGCCGTAGACCCGAAGAGGCTTCGCTTTGCAATAAAATATATGTGATTATGTCCACTGCAACCCACAAATACGCTACGCACAATTACGAAAAACGCCAGGTGATTATCTACTCAGTGAGTATGACATTAAGGTACAAATTTTTTTTGTTTAGTTTGCGCCTTAAGGCGACTACAGCACCCGATAAAGGCAGCACACATAGGAATAGTGCCATCTCCGTCTCTCAACAGGCCTGGGCCGGCAGTGCGAACAGTGTCGATACAAGAAGTTTACGGACTATGAAAGCGAGCGTGCGTAAAAACATGTTCGAAAGTTAGAAAAATGAGATTTATGGAAAGGTAACAGCTTAAATCGAAAAATGCGTTAACTACTTATCGAGAGTGTTCAATCACGTACATTTTGATAGCAAATTCAAGTTCCTGTGTGCATTTTACTATCGTTTTTACAGCTTAAAATATACACAATATTGGGTATTTAGAGGTGACTTTGTGAGCTTTTTCTATCGAACCAAAAGTGCTGAATCATGTTTTCAGCAAACTACTTATCTAGTTTATGTCCTGAATATTACCGTAGTATTTTTTCTTCGATATAATGCAGTGCGTGATGCTTATCTACGCATCATAAAATCGTAATTTAGGTGCTGTAGTCGCCTTAATACCAAGCAGTGGAATTTAAAAACAATAGTTACCAAACATCAGTGGCCTGCAACATGTCAACAAGAGACTGTAGTTGTGCCCTGAACGTGTCGACCACTGTTGGCCGTCCTTTTGACGTGCCTCGCTGCGTTGTACTCGTCGAATTGGGACTCGATAGTGATATGTCCTGTGGGAAGAATTATGTATTTAAAATAACTTGACTATAAATTAGCCTTAAAAAACTTAAATTGGGGGAAATTCTCCAGATTCACCTTTTTTTCTCATATTGCTCGCAGCACAATATCACTAAATTAAAGCGATGTATTTGGCACCATAAAAAGTCTGAAGAGTTAGTGAAGTTGGCCACTAAGTTATTCCAGTAATAAGGGGATAGAATTGACATCTATTTATAAATAAAATTTAAAACCACCAACCTGTCCAGGAGGTGCCAAGTCTTGCACATAATCAGCCAGTTCCCTAACCAAAGGGTTCTGCGATCTACTTAAATGGTCGATGAAGGCGTCTTGCTGGGTATCCCTATTCTTATCCACGAACCCCTGTACACTGTACGTCACTGCCCCAGCGTAGTGCTGTACGCCAAACTCCTCTTCCCATTTCCGTCTTGAACCCTTCACGAAGCTCTGGTGTTCTCCGAACTCGCCTTGGATGTTTGTTAGGTATGCTCCATCGGAACCCTGGAAAGATATTTATACAATATACTTTATTTGCACACAGAGACATACAGTACAATTATCAGTGCACTTTATATTACTAACTTTAAATGCTTTGAAAATAAAACAGTGCGTGCACTATCGCGTGAACATAAAATCACTGCGAAAACAAATCGACTTCACAAAATTCTACACGTAACATTTGTGTTACGCACGACGTTATAAACTTCGTATACGTATTGCACGTTTCTCCCAAATTGATCTTTTAATTCGTTCTAATTTGAACCTTGGTAGCAATGAACAAGAAACACAAAGTATTGCATGTATAAGGCTAAAGTAAATTGAGCTTTATTACCTTTGGCATATGGCACTGTTCGCTGAGCAACTTGAGCAGACTTCGTGGTGGTTTCTCTAATAATTCTAGACACGCAGAATTATCCGTGAACTGGATCTGATTGTACTTTATTCCTTCTTGTTTATACTGAAACAATAAATAATTCAGTTAAAATACACACGCCTTTTCACGTTTTGCAAACGGGGCATCTAATTTGTCCCAAAATGACAACTCAAAAACTTCAACTATCGCGACACTTTCGTTGACACCACTCAATACTCACAATCTCTTGTTCCAGTGCAAACACGTAGTTATTGAAGAACATGTGTAGCTTCTCGTTAGCGTAGTTGATACAGAGTTGCTCTAGTGAATTGGCTGCGAAGTTCTCGAAGCCGAATATGTCGAGTACGCCCAAAGCCCGCGGCGCCTCGCGGCCCGGCGCCGAACAGCTGTTGACGTGGCGGACGAGCCACGCGAATGTTCGTGCGTATAACGCCCGCGCCATTGCGTGTCTGTTTTCTCGAGCCTGCGAATGAAATAAGCTTACATTTCCTGATAAAACTTCTTCTTATCGTGTAGGTAAAGTCAAGTATGTGGCGAACTTGGCTAACCCTGGTGTCAGAGTTTTCAAACCGCACAAAACTGATCATAATTATTATTCATATTTATTATTATTTTTACGGCTGGTTTGGTAGAGTGGTAGTGGCGCTACCTCTTGATCGACGGGTCCTGGGTTCGATTCCCAGTCGGGGCAAACGTTTGTGTAAAAAGCAGATGTTTGTTCTCGGATCATGGGTGTTTGTGTCCTGGTCTTTATGTATGTTCCGAGAGATCCACGACACAAGGGAAAATCTTAGTGTGGGCATTTGAGTGTGAAGCGTTTATTTATTAAATTATCTTAAATGTCACAGCTTCCACAAATTCTCGGGTTTGGGTGCTAAGGTGGAACGATATACATGCGTGTAGCTCTACATACAAATGTCAGTTCTTCCATTCATACACTGACTCCTATAATCCCTGTTAGGGTAGACAGAGCATCATGTAATTCAAGACCATATGTCGTCACATACATTAGAAAATTTGAAATTCATTCTGAGAGTGAGGAAAGAAACACGACAGTTCTTTATGGAATTTTGTCAGCAGATGGTGAATGGTGAAATAGTCCTACTAGAACGACTTCTACTGTAACAATTACCTCGTGTAATCTTAGCGGGATATCAGTGACGTTTCCCCGCACGTTGATCTGCCTCTCCAATAGAACTCGTTTGGCAGTGGGCGGCGCCAGACCCAGCAGGGCAGCCACCGCGTCCACGGCATCAGAGTCTTCTGGGGCCAGTGTCGTCCTTTCACCGTCAACATCCTGGAAAAACGAATTTACGTATCAATGAGTGGTTAAAACGAAATAAGACAGTAGGTTTCATTTTCAATTTGTCTGCAATTTTGTACTAGTTTGTAAGTGTTTGTTTAACAAAGAAAATCCCTTTTTGCCTGAGATACAGGTATTTAGTTAACCTACTTCAGGCACCTAGATATGTTATTTTCTCTCTAAATTAATAATGCTTAGCCTTAAGTTTTTACTTGTAAACAATAATTATAATTAAATGATTCGATTTAATTTGATTTCACGGCTTAAAATTATGTGTCAGCGATGATGGAAAGTTCCAGCTTAGCATAAGTCGAAGAAAGACAACAAAAATTGATCATATCAATAGCTACATAATTTATTAAGCACTCATTGTAAGTCACTTGGCAAGGCACTGTTTATTGAATTGAAATAATCTCAAAGGACAATCTCAAGAATCTATTTGTACATACGTTTTGCCTTACTGTCTGTATTTGTCTATGTTACAAAAAGCAATATAAAACACAAACCTGAAACTGAATATTCCCCAGCCACAATATAGCTGCTAATACTTTGAAAAGTCCTTCACACATGTGCGGCGGCACTTGCAGCACAGTCAGCGCTAGTTGCAGCGCTTCAAGCTTGCCTTGCTCCCCTCCCCGCCCCTTCCGCGCCTCCTCGTCTTCTGGCCGGAGGTATTTGAACTGGACGTTGTCATGGAGTCTTAATACTGTGCGTAGTTCGGCGTTGTGCTGGAAGAGTACATTTTTATTCGGTAATTTATACAAACTAACCTACCTTTCTACAAACAAAAGAAATACATAAATTGAATCTGAAACATTCGCTGATGTATATTTTAGTTAATGCATCAAGTGGTTCTATAACCACAGGACGCCACCAGTTGAATACATATTTCGAGTGTGATGTGTTAAAGAGGTAACGAACGCGCAGCTCCTTTACTGATACTTACATCACGTTGGAAGGAAAAAACACCTAGCATGGTGGATTCTATCATTTAAATTTGCTTTAGTCCAACACACAGCAAAGAGGACAAACACAGCCAGCAAAAAGATTTAATTATTACCTTTGCTCCTTCCACGAGCTGGTAAAACACGTGGTAGTTGGTCTCCCGAGGCGAGGGCCCGGTGATCCTCGCTCGCTCCAGCAGGAAGTCCCTGAGGACAGCCCCTCGGATACCGCCCCGGTGGTCTAACCGCACCTCCACAAATTTGCCGAAGCGGGACGAGTTGTCATTCCGCACAGTCTTTGCGTTACCTGTGGAGAAGAGACCCTTTATTCTAATATCAGATTTTGTCTAAACTCTACCTGTTTATCTTTATGTCGTTCTCGTAAAGCCAGTTTGTGCTTCTTTGCGATAGTCTGATCAAGAAGATCTCAAAAAGGTAGGTCCAAGAGTAATCTATTTCCATGATAATGTTCAATACATATTCTATCTTTATCTTTATCATTTGGAGTACAAAAGGATCATGATTCCTCTCGCTCTCTCGTAGGTTGACTGGAAGAGATTCCCTTGTGAGATAAGTCCGCCTTTGTACCTTCTTATCCTGTAGGTATAGCAAAGTGTGTGGCGGGCTTGGCTAACCCTGGTGTCAGAGTTTTCAAACCGCTTCAATGGCCTCTGACTTTGTTTTAACGACTGTCGTCAATCGACAACAGCCGGGACCGACAGCTTAACGTGCCCTCCGAAGAACGGAAACGCTCGTGATCAATTGCCACTGGTCACCCATCAGGTTCCCTGCCCATGTGTACGTTGTTTAACCTCACTGATCGGTTGTCATAAGCGAGCGCCACTGGGCTACTACGAGTGCTTCCTTGTATTTATGTATTATTTATAACATCTTTGATTCCGATGTACTTATTTTGTTTGATGTGCAATAAAGGATTTTACAATACAATACAATACAAGAGTAACTCTGGTCTCATCATTACTAGTAAAGCAGTTGCAATCTACAGTGCTTCTATTTTCTTATTGTGGTTCGGCAAATTACGTATTTCGAATAAGACCGAGACAGACCCGTTTCATGAGAGACAAATAGAAAAACTGCCAAGTATTGTAATATGTTTAAAACCAGTTGCAATCTGAATTAACAAAACTAACCAAAAGCTTCGAGCACAGTGTTTGCTTCAAGAATTTGCTGTTCAGCCCAAGAGGCCTGCCCGCCGGCCGCGCATAAATACTGTAGGATGAACTTTGTAGTTTCTGTTTTACCAGCACCACTCTCCCCCGATATCACTACAGATTGGTTCTTCTCGCCGTTCTGGAAAAATAATCATTAATTTAGGTGTCTTTCTCACGACTAATATAGTGAAGCTGGTGTATTGAAGTGCATCTTTTACTGGTTGTTGTACCGTTCTTAAGTCGAAAAATCTTAACTTGTCTTTCGTTTTACTTTTGGGTGTAAGTAGTAATTTAAAAATCGCAATAAGATATGTGTTTAATACACAGTAAGAAATAAGTCGCAATATGCCTAGACACAACGCAACGAAGACCTTGTAACAGAACTACCATAGTAATTACGGTAAGGTCGTTGCAATTTTCCACTAGTTTTTATCTCGTTTGACGCAGATTTTATTTAAAGTAAATTTGCACCATAATATGATTATTTTGCTAGTCACATTCAAATAAATTCAAGCGTCAGTTTGTGTGTTCGCTTACCTGTAATGAGCTGTACGCGGACTCGGCGAGCGCGAATACGTGCGGTGGAAGACTTCCAAAGGCTTTGCCTCTGTATTTTTGCATATGTTCCTGTGAACAAGTAATTAAATTTAGCTTGTAGTACATTTAAAGTGTTTTGTGAATAGTCTCGGATATTTATTTATTCTTGTACTCGGAAATTTTACAATTTTACGCTTTTTGTACCAACTTTCCTCCCACGATTTCGTTTACGCATAAAAGTAACTAAAGTGACACTCTCCAGTCTTCAAACAAAGACTTGTTATGATCATGTTAAAAAGTTCTGACATAGAATTAACATTGTTTTTACCCCGAGTTTATTATGCACTGCTGCGCGAAAGAAGGACAACTTTCAATTTTTCTCTCTGTGCGTTAAGTTTTGCTAGTGATGTACACCCTAATGAGTTGTAATTATGCATCCATGCCTTTCTCGCTCGAGTAAGAAAAAGGTGTTACGAATCCGATTATCTCCTTCTGCGGACGGAAGCGAGAAAGTGACAACTATTGTATGGTGATTAGTCATTTAATGAAATATAGGAAGCAGCCGTTTGAAATACACGTCTTTTGTAGCTCTGATGCGTTGTGAGATATACCTTATACATAAATGTAAATATTTACGGAAAACATTTATTAAAATGGTTTTTCTCATGTCGAAAGCGATGTAAAAAATGTATAAAATAAATATTTTAGCCATAAATACTGCAGTAAAGATCCATTTTCGGAGTCAGCGCAGCATGGTTCCTATTCAGAGACAAATGATTACTATAGCCGCTTTGGACATGCCTCGCTTGCCATAAAAAGCGTTATTATCATAGAGATGTCATTGTCATTACATCGTTAACATGGAGAGATGAGTACATAACTACATTGAATTAAGACCAAAATGGAAAACTCACCGTTGTGTAGCATCCTAACTCCTTGTACGGGTTGACTGCGACTAAAATCGATCCTGTATAGGTCTGTTTATTATTAGCTAAGGAATATTAATATGTAATTAATAATTATTTAAACAAAATACAGTTTCTCGACTTTGATAATTTTAATGAAACGACGGATGTCGGGGGAATTTATTAACCTTAGAGTTTCCGTTTTTGCACGGGATCAAGAGAAGTGGAAGGATGCGGGGGAGGCTTTTGAAAGAAAAAAGTGTGAGAAATAAAAGTTCCCAAATTCAGTGAAACAAGGATAATATAGTTGGGACTGGAAGGAAGCTGTATCGATTTTGATTCCACAAGTAGCTCTGGTCCGCTGGGTACTGTGCTCTCTTCTAACATTAAAAAATAAGTCAAAAGCGCGCTTCATTTATTAATCGGATTTGCGTCCCTTCCTGTCAGAGCTTATGTTTACGAGTTTATTGTTGGTATTGCTATTACTTTTGGAAAACAGATGTATTACGTAAAATAAAAAAATCGAATCTGTGCTTAAGATCGAAAACTAAAAGAAATTCAGAAATCATCGCCTTGCCAGAACCAGAATCTACAAATTAACTAGCCTAGTCCACTGTAGGACAAAGGCTCAACAAGACTCCAGTTATAATTGCCTCACGTTATCCTCCGCACTCCCTAATTACTATAGCTAATGCATAAATTACTAAGTTTTTTTTTTAATTTTAAGAGAAAAACACTTTCAGAAACTATCTAAAATGATTTGATTTTCTATCATTCAAAAGGATACATAAACGAGCTCGTGCTGGTACCGTCGGTGGAGGTTGTCGTTGATGGCGTCCTCTGTGATCTGGGGCATGAGCGTCATATCGGGCACGCCCGGGCCCTCCTCTTCTCGCTCCTCCATCTCCACTGCAACAATTCAACACAACGTTATTACATCTCTCTAAACAGTCAATGGAAAGGTAAGTAGTGCTAATTTGAATACACATTCACCTTAACCAGATATTGCGGTTCCAATCCAGTTAATTACAGTGTTTTAAGTATAATTAACTGGATTGGAACCGCACATACGCTGCTTCTGAATTAGGTAACCAAGGTTGCCTCAAAAAGAAGACAACGCTCAAGGGTCAGAGGCAGGGTTAAAAAGTAATCAAGAGAATAAATTATACTTAGGTATGCCTAGGTAAAGACGGCCACAACTCAGGTTACCACACGCGTGCACTCTGTGCTGTTGTGATAAGAGCGGCTTTGCAATGAAAATGGAGTAACCAAACAAGCAATGTTTTGTGTAGGGCAAGTAGTACACAATATTAACCTTTTCGAATGGCTTTCCGCCGCACACTTTTTCTCGTATCCAAGTCATATCTACTATTAAGAATGCGTTTCTCGAACATAGACTGAATCTTCAGAACCATGCCGCTTTGCTTTACTTCGTCGACGCATTTCTTCTGCGAATTCAATTTGTCAATTCTTCGAAAATAAGCGCGTCTTGTAAAATTTTCCGGTAAAATATTTTTAACGATGTCGGTTGCCATTCCTGCTGAATTATTTTATCATTAGGTCATTATAAAACTTGTGCGAGCACAAAATAAATTATTAAATTAAATCACAAAAAACATTATTAGAGAAAACTTTTGTTTTCCAACAAGCAATTTACAAAGTCACTATGGAAATGTCTTTGCGATGGAATGATTGAATTCAAATAGTTCGAAATATTATTTTTCGAATGATTTGACGTATGTTTGCACTGTCTTTTGAGATTGCTCGATAAAGAAATCGAATATCTTTTTATTATGCTCGCTCATCCAATGCTCATCGTCAAGCAAGAGAAAATATTTTTATAGGATCAGATAATATGGATGAAAGTCGAGATGTCTCCCCTTCGAGGGCTACAATGTTGTCTCTAGGTCGAGGGTTCAAGTCAAGAGGTTGATTCTCTGCCCGGCGATCTAACGATTTGTTTAATATTATACTGTAATAAATCACAATTCTTCTGACTTTAATGCGAAAGCGTTCGCTGTTCAAAGAGTAATCCAATAATCAAATAGTTCTAATTTTTAAAAGTAGACAAGCAGCTCGAGCACGATGGCGACAAACTCGCGCGGCGCGCCACTTGGCTGACGGTGAAACTTCACTTTGATTGCGCGAGGGCCCGTGCAAAGGCTCGCTCGCCCTCTGACGTTGTCAATATTGACATTTTGACATAGGACTGCGGCGCATTACGCGCGCTATCACCATCATACTCGAGCTGAAGATAATATGAACTCTCAGGATAATTTGCCACTCGACAATTTACGTAAGTACAAAATGTATAAATCGCAATATCATTGGACAAAGTTAGAAAATATTTAAAACCGTCTTATACCATTATTTGTATGGAAATAATGTCATAAGTCAGTTTCTAGTCTCATTTTTTGTGGTAATGCCATATTTTAACTTATTTTTCTATGTCTATGGGTAAGGCCAATGAGGTATAATCATAGGCATGGACAAAATAAGTAAAATGTTTTTAAAGGTAATCTGTTCTGAATACTTTGGACTCCCTATTCCACCCCCTAAGATAAACTCTTTGGCCCATTTCTCGCACCAGAGGTCTCCCTTCCACAAGATTTTATCTCGTTGATCGACTCTTAAACGGTTTTCGTGACTTGTGACACGTTATTGAGTTGATTTTGGGGAGCTCCACGGGAGCTGGGATAATTTCTAAACAGGTAAAATCAATTACCGTCCCGTGTATGATGTTGTCGTTTACATTTACAGAAGGTGAAGGGGGAGACGTGCCGTTTGATTATAATTACTTGGATAGGTTTTGGTGCCTGGCTTTTCGATTTATTTAAACAACATTGTAAATTAGAATTTATGAGCTAACTTGACTAAATTGCCATTAAATTGACTAAATTAAAATGATTAATTTTGGCCATGTTAAGAGTACCCGAATCCGAAGAGCATGTATGAAGCGAATTATGAATGTAGAGGAGGCGAAAGAGGTGTTTGGAACGTAGCAAGTGGCAATCTGTGGTCTCTGCCTACCCCAATGGGATAAAGGCGTGAGCTTATGTATGTATGTGTGTTGACTAAAATTATAACTTACGGCAGGGGTTCCCAACCTTTTTTTGTCTACTGCCCACATTAAGAATAAATTATTTTTTAACGCCCCCCTTTTTAAACATACTTAAAAACCGCTAAGTACTTATAACTGATTATTGAAACGCAACTTTATAGTATTCGGACAGAGTATCTTTTATTGAAAATTCTTATATAAAAACTAATGTGAAGGTTGAATCTGATGCTGTTCAATAAGTTTGTTGATATCAGGTTCCAATTTACTCAAAAACAGCCGCAAGTCGCCACGTTCGGTAACACGCAAACGATTTCTCTTTTTAGTAAGCAGCGTTGCCACAGCACTAAATCCACGTTCACACAAATATGACGATGGGAATGCTATCAAGAATCGTTGAACAATTGACCACAATCCAGGGTACAATTGCAGGATCGGTTTTTGAAGCCAAAATTCTTGATATCCATTTTTGAACTTGATTTTTATTTCTTCGTTTGTTGTCAATTCTATAAGTTCTTCTTCCAGCTGAGGTGACATTGCTATGTTGACATTTGAAAACGGATCCAACACCCAGTCTGGTATTTCCAAGTTTAAAATGTCCTGGTATCGTTCGGTGAAGTCAATGTGGAGGTTTTCCAAATGTTGGCAGTAGGCAAACAAGTCGTCGTTACTGCAGGATACTGATAAATTCGGAAAATTGTGAAACTCACGTCTGCCCATATTCTTTTTGTGCAGAAGCAGTTTGGCTGCGAAAGCAGCAACGACATTTTTTGTTTTAATTAAATTTAGTTCATCGCCTTGCAGTTGGAGGTTCATGTCGTTGAACAATTTATACAGGTCTGTCATGTAAGCTATATCATTCTTTGATTTTATGAGCTTGTTGCGCAGTTCTGTATCTTTAGTTTCCAAGAACTCTATCACAGAGTCAAACAGGTTGTAAAATCGAATCAGACAATTGCCTCTTGACAGCCAACGAACTTCAGTATGAAGCAATAAACGGTTGAAATCTTCGTCATTAGTAACACAAAGCTGATGAAATAATCTATCATTCAAAGAGCTGCTACGGATTTTATTGACTGCTTTGATGACATATTGCAGTGATTGAAATAGTCGTTCACTTAAGTTTCTAGCAACCAAATGTTATCTATGAATAACGCAATGTATAGCAAGGACATCTGGAATTTTATTTTTTAAGTACGCTATGAAGCCTTTATGGCGCCCTGTCATAGCCGGAGCGCCATCCGTAGCAACTGATATAATATTTTTCAAAGGAATCTCTTTCTCTTCACAAAATTTTTCCAATGTATTGAATATGGTTTCGCCTTTTGTATCTGTCTCCAAATTTCTGGCACACAATAGTTCTTCACGTATTTTCTCATCTTTAATAAACCTCACGTAAGATAGCAACAACGCTTCATTAGTTGGTAAAGTGGACTCATCGAGCTGAATTGAGAATTGACTAGTCCTCAGATGATTGCACAATGATTCTTCAATGTTTTCAGCCATTTCATCAATTCGTCTTTGCACAGAATTATTACTCAAAGGAATTTTTCGGATAATATCTGCGGCCGGTTTATGAAGCACAGTAGTTATTACTTCCTTTATTACTGGCAAAATTAACTCTTCTCCGATGTTGTGTGGTTTGCCTTTTTGAGCAATTAACAAAGAGATATTGTACGAAGCTCGAAGTCCGTCGTCATCTTGCTTAGCAGCCGCCGAAAATAGTTTTGATACACTTGGCTGAATATTATGCTTCTTCTCTAGGTCTTGAAAATATGCTACATTCTTGTCTTTCTTATCTGGATGCATTTTATTCAAATGATCTTGCAGTCTTGAAGGCTTCATTGCTTCGTTCGAAAATGTTTTTAGACATAGAAGACACAAAGGCGACGACGGGTTTGTGGAATTTTCAATAAATCCAAATTTAATATATTCCGCAGAGTATTGCCGTCTCTTCTTTTTTACTTCCGACATTGTTTTGTTTTGAGAAATACGTAAGTGTTATAATGAAGTACTGCTTATCTATTATGCGCGAAACCGCAAATGAAAATAAAATAAATTTACGTCGTTTATATAGGATTGCATAAGCAGCACGCACCAACAGGAATAAGACAAACGTGCATAAACTCGTTTATCTCATTCGACGCCCAATCGTACTCGACAAGCAAGAACAAGTATTATAGAACCAGCCGATTGATACAGGAATGTACAAATCGGATTATTTAACAAAAACTTGTTAAAACATGATTGCCCGCGGTCTATTATATCGAACCGAGTTTGAGCTATATCTTAATTAATATTAGTTGATGTTCACAAGATGTAGTCGAGAGTCGAGAGCTCAGTCGGTGTCTAAGAGTCTTCCTAGCTAGGTAGATGAAATTATAAATCGACCCCAAAGCCCTACACAACGCCCCCTTTTTTTCTGGGTCTCTTACCGCCCCCCTTTAGGCCTGCAGCGCCCACAAGGGGGCGTTATCGCCCACGTTGGGAAAGACTGACTTACGGCGTACTCACGTAGAAAGTTAGAATGCGCTAATTTGCTATCTCAGCTTTTAAAATCACTGGTAGTCGGAACATTTACCAAACTAACCATTTAGCACATGAGACTCTACCTACCTAGACAGGGGTATAAGCACCCTGTGTATTTGTGTAAGCTTCCAGCTTTCTTCGCCTTATACGCCCTTAGCATAAGATCTATAGTTAAGTAATATTAAAGACAACAGACAGCTAACAATACTTTTCCCAAGTCAGCGTTGCAAAAAAACCAACTAAACATATGCTCACACAGCAATCACAAGTAGCTTCGCAAAATGAAAATAGACATAAGCAATCCTCGAAGACAGGACATGGCCGGGAGAGAGTTGAGAGGCGAGATTTATCTTTATCGGACGGAAATGTCACTTGCGGATAACTACGTGATTCCGCGCCCTCGCACTTGCTATTATCAATGTTGTGATATCGCTCATGCCCATCCGAGTAAATATTTAATTCGTCGTTGCGAATCGTCAGTACCCTGCATGTACTCTTTTGACCTCTTCATTTCTTTTATACGGGCTAAAAGTCATTTATGTCTGTTCTCCTTTTAGAAATTGAACTGCAAGTTGTACTTTCAGGTATTATCCTGTAGACAGTGTAGATAATTCATTGTAATTGTTGTGATACGTTTTTTTATAGGGGGCTGCGGGTGACGCTATAGGTAAGGTCATTAGCTTTATACACAAAATACCCCTTTGAAATTGTAGATATTTACATCAATTTACTATTAAAAGATCTCGCGTTATCTAGGTTTTATATAAAGAACGATACTGACACGAGTAAATTATGGGTAAGTTGTAGTAGAATCCTCAATGGTTCGAATTTCTATAGAAACATTGTATTATGCGTATACGAACAACGTGAACGACGTACGTTAATACAATGGCAAGCTGATAGTACTCACATTGATTGAAGAGAGGTGAAACTCGGCACGCGTTTATGTTTATGTAAAAAGTAGAAGACAGAATCGTTTGAGTCGCAAATGCGGAACCTCTCGGCGAGGTAAAAACTACCACGACTTAAAGCGAAACTTCCTCCATTTGTATGAAGAATACGGCAAATAGGCTCTGCATAATGCATCAAATTGTAACGTTTATGGGAATTTGGGGACTACAGTGTGCGGCGATGATAACTGCCGACAGACGAGCCGACTATTTACTATTATTGTGGTCCAGTTATTATGTTATTGTTGGGGGATCTAGGTTATTACTATTTTATTATGAGCTCCGTTGATATAAACGCTTTAAGAGCAGAAGCTTTTCTGTAGTATTGCTTTGTCTTTTTGAGCAAGAATTCTGTCTCAAGATGCATCGCGTCCTTGTTTGCCATCGTAAGATACAAGTTTCATTCCGCACCCAATACGCGTATAAGCATCGAGTACAAGATACCATATTTGCTATTAACACCTGCCATAACATAAACATAACAATAAAGAACGTGGCTACGACACATTGTTCGCGAGGACAAAGAGATATCAATCAGAAGCGAGCGAGGCCTTTATTTACCAAACACGTCCCAACAAAAGTGTACTGCGCTTAATCGAATTAAACCAGCTTTTGAGTCGAGTCAATCGATTCGCGGCGCATGTTGATAAACAAACAATTTGTTGAACAATTTGATAAGGGAGATTTTACTTAATGAGCTTAATTTAAGCTAAAGCTGAATAATACTCATGTTGTTATTTTTTACTTTCATTGATGCTAGCAAGGTGATGTTGATAATATCATCTTGCCAAGAGTTGCTTGGAAGGGATGATCTACCTACGATTGCAATGTTTTTGTAAATTTTCTGTTTAATTCTCAATGAACTGCTTCTAACTAAAAATCTAAATACAAATCCTGAGTCGAATAAATCGAACACGAATGTAACTAGAGCACGTGTTTTGTCTATTTGTTGAGGGGTGAAACGGCTGGGGTTACCCTACTGTAATGCAATCAATTACCACTAGGTTTTTGTTTAATGATCGCAGTGACTCGTCATTATACGAATGGGAGTGTCCTTTGACCATTGTTAAAAGAGACAGTTGAAAAAATATCGAATGAACGGGCCTTTTCTGGATTTTTAACCCGCGTCAAAAAAGAGGGGTGCTAAAAACTTGACTTGTGTATCTGTCTGTGGCATCGTAGTTTCTAAACGTATGGAGAAATGTGCGATTTTTTTGGGTTAAAAGCTACGTAATTGAGATGGTTCTCAGTTATATTTAATATAAATTATTTCAGCCGTTTAAAAGTTTTAATTCTAAGCGACGAATGTCGGGGGTCTTAAAAACGTTTTTAATTTTAGAGTTATTTTTCGAGTAGTCGAGATGGTTCTTGACTATATTTGACCAAAATAGAGTTATAATTATAAGCAATGGGTTTCGGGGTTTTTTATTTCTTTTAGAGTTATTTATTGTTCCCATTTACTTTATAAAAGAGAAATAGTCGTTTAGTTAACTAGAAAATGAAATCGAAATTAATAAAACTTTATGAAAAGTATTTTTTTTATTTAAAGAATAGAATTCTTCTCTGTGTAAAGTACGAGTATTGACAATAGTGTAACTCAATAGACAGTACCGATGTACAGTGTACAAACGTCGCTCAAAAGCGGTTACCCAAGGGACTGGTAAGGTATGGTCCAAGTGGCTATATTCGGCGATATTTTTAAATTGGTATTTTTACATATTTTTACATTTTAAATTGGAAACAAAAATAAATAAAGAAATAAAACACCTGAAAAGATCAAGTATAAAAGGGTAATTTTAACATCGTGGATAGCAAAACCGATTTCGACGCGTTGACATCGATGTCAGTTTCATACAAACATTGCTTCTGCACAAAATGATTTTAACTGAAGTTGTAAACCAAATGCAGCAATGTACTACATCAGTCAGTCGAAATCGTTTCGATCGACTGTCGTCGGTGGTACCTACTTCAGACAGAATTAAAAGATCCCGCAGTGCCATAGTCAGCCGACGACGTGCCACGGTGGCACTGCTACCATACTAGTGTTAATATTCTCCTTGCCATCATATAAGCACTTTAGACTAAGTCGGTCAGATAAGCTTTTTCTCTTTTAACTTGTACTTGCCTATGTAAGTAGATGGCGCCGGGCGCCGAGCCTCGCCGCCCACGGTTCCTACTATCTGTTACCAGGACCCCTCCCCCTCTCCCGTTCCTTCCAGGCCCTTCTAATGGCCCATTCAATTATACGCAGTAAGAAATTATCGATAACATCTACAGAGTATTAAAATACTCGATGATTTGCCTAATCCGATGCTTTACTCGTTTCATTTAATTCGATTGAAAGATCTTTTGCTGGGTGTTAATTTGCAAGATTAATTTAATTTGTTAATATAACGGGTCTTGTAAGACTTCCTGCCTATTCTAGTGTACGGACGGCCGCAACTCAGGTTACCACACGCGTGCACTCTGTGCTGTTGTGATAAGAGTGGTTTTGCATTAAAAATGGAGTAACCTAATGCGCTGGCCTCTGTACATTAACATGTATTTTGTGTATTTACATATTATAAATATACTGTCTATTAGATAAAGGAGTGCTGTCTTACGGCTCTAAGATATATATTATAAATATTATCGTACCTATTTAGATAAGTATTTTCTAGCTTGAACATGTACTTTATTAGTAATTTATTTTAATGTAAAGAAAACAATAAGTTTTTGTATTGTCGTAATTAAGAAAATTCTTCACAAAAATAAAAAATATTTTCATTATATACTTAAGTTATAAAAGTCTTAAAAACCCAAACATCTCTAAAGTTTAAAAATATTACCAATCAATTTGTATTTACTCAAGAAACTTAACACTTCTTATACAACAACTACCTACGTAAATCCTTTTGTCACGGGTCAAGGGATTATTCCTTTGAGAAATCAGGTCACAGGTTTAAGAGAATGACCAATAAGTGGCGGTTTGTGGTCAGCGCCTGTTTGTGGCTGCCTCCGTTTAATGCTTCGTTGGACAACTTTACCAGTTAACCCTTATTATCTTGTGACTAGATGTTTATTACGTGTAGGTTTATAGGGAGAAAGAACGAACGGAAACGACAAAGGGAACCTCTGTGCAATAATGTTAGCTTTCTAGATTCAAGCGTTCGTTCGTGCTGAGCAAATTTTTCTTATCCTTTCTGGTAAATTTTCGCCTAAGATTTCAGAGCAGAGTAATAAGCGAACATTAACATGTGCACTTTCAACTTAAATTAGATGCGAGGGTCCAAACGTTACAACATCTCAACAGGACCAAACAGATTAGAACCAAAATGGGTGGTGTATCAATACTGATACAATCGAGCGCAAAAGCTTGACAGTTTAAATCTTATTCTAACGTAATAAGATTGCTTTTATAAAGATTGACATGCTCTTGATACTGTAAATATTTCTAGTGCAGTGGGCGAACGAGTGCAGCAAGAAACCATTTTTATTTATTGTACGATGCGACAGACTAAACAGAATTGTGACCGTGTAAGAAAGAAGTCCCCAGAACCTGTTACGAATCGACAGTAAGACGAATGCGTGGGTGCCGATAAACGATATCTAGGAATCTTGGAAAGTGACCTTTAAGACAGTTTATTATTATCTCTACATTATCGAGTTACTAAATAAACTACCCAACCTTATTTGTATTATGGATAAAAACTTTTATTAGCACAAACCCACGCTAAATGCGATCGATTGGTATAGTAGGTTATTGTTATTTGATAAGTAAGATATTTATGTAATTAATTTGCTTTTTTATTATTATTATAAAATGGGTTAACTCTTGACCTCTGGACCATAAAGGTCAAGGATGAGGTCGACGATGGAGCGAATTAACCCACAAAATGTCTGTAAAGGCACTGGTACTCCCACGCTTATGTTATTTGTCTATGTATTGTATTCCGATAAGATATATTAACGTGTCAGTATTATTATTTCTCTATTACTTAGGTTAGCTGGAAGAGAACTCATTTTGAGTTAAGCTCGCCATTGTACACATTGTCCTGTTCTCTGTAATTTTTTTGTGAAATGTTTGTGTACAATAAAGTATAATGAGTTGATTCGAAAAGGCAGCTTCCAAATGGTAAAATAGAAAACACACACAACTTCAATATTCTGTTAATCATAACTCTTCTTCGTCTTTATTAACATGTCGATTGTAACCTTAAATCTATAGTCAAGTAATAAAGTCATGAAATCTTTGATGTGGATTTTAGAGGTACCAGTTATTTATTGGACTCGGGAGGGAGGATGACATAAAACGCTAGTACGGAACTAAACACAATTTTCCATCAAACTAGAGATTGTTGAGGTATTAATAGCTTCATTAAACTGTTTAATCTACTTGCGGAACCAACTATATCCGATTACGACGTATAAAAGTTGGATAAAGAAAACAGTTAAGGCTTTAGAGTCAGCTATACCAGATAATTGTATAAAAGATGAGCAATTGATTTTTGAATCTTGATTTTTCTTACAGATATTAATTTACTTTGAAATTAAAACAACACTTTTAATAATAAAAAATAAAAAAATTAAAACACTTCCTACGAAAGCTTTTAATGGTTTTCAGCTTCGAAAGGTTTTCAGAAAAAAATAGAAAGACAAGAATTCTTTGTTCCAAGCTCGTTCCAAACTTTTTTACAAAGCTCACTTTGTAAACTTTGTGCCTTTTAAACAATTTAATGTTAATTGATACAACATAGTATGTTTTAGCGGTTTTACGTACAACGTTTCGTAATGATAATATTAGAAAGAGGGGAAGCCTTGTCGATTGATGTTTTACACTTCTTTATACGGTCGAGTGCATAAATCCTGTGGGCTTCAGACTTGCGGTTAGCAGTTGTCTTGGACACATTTTCCATTGATGTGCAATATCATTTAATTAGTAAAATCACAATGACATTTCACTACTTTTTAACCCCCGACAAAAAAGAGGGGTGTTATAAGTTTTTTTACTTTGAGTGTGAAGAGTTTAAGTTTAAAGGGTCTGTCTGTGTATCTGTCTGTGGTATCGTAGCTCCCAAACGGATGAATCGATTTTCATTTAGTTTTTTTTTGTGTCATAGATAATTTCATCCCGAGTGTTTTTAGCCATGTCTCATGAAAATCAGTTCAGCTGTTTAAAAGTTATAAGCAATCGAATGTCAGGGGTGTTTCATTTTTTTTAATTTTAGTGAAATATCTCAATAAAGATAAATTCGTAGTCTAAAAATCTTTTAATTATAAAAGCGGCGAAGGAAAAGTTCACTTACAAGCCCGTGTTATAAAAGAGGATAGTAAACTTGTTTGGCGTTAAAACAGCGTGAAATTTTCAAATCCCCTTACTTACGGGCGCGTCGACAATGGAGTGTAGAGTAGCCGACGTAGCCAGTCATGTAAAGATATGTTCACACGATCGCCACTCACCGTATCGGAGCGCGATCCCTTGAGAACCGCGCCTTCCACATCATAACTTCGATCGCAGTACTGATACACCGGAATCTAGACCAGAACAAAGGCTCCATGATGCCTACACGTGATATTATTATTACAATGCTATCGTGCGTTCCGTCAAACTACACAATCTGCAGTTTTGTCCTACAGTATCGCTACATCAGGGAGAGACGAGATGAAAGTTTGACGAGAATTGGCAGTAATAGCGTGAATTAGATTTGAGATTTCATTGAGTTCATAATACAAAGGGTAGGAAAAGTGTAAGAAGTCAATAACTCTCTGGCACTTATACATTTTTCTATATCTTCTATATCTATCTATCTATATCTACCTATACATATTATAAAGAGGAAAGATTTGATTGTTTGTTTGTTTGCATCGAATAGGCTCCGAAACTACTTGACCAATTTGAAAAATTCTTTCACCATTAGAATCCTACATTATCCGGGATGGACATAGGGTACAATTTTCCCGGATTCCCACGGAAACAAAGTCCCGCGCGGGAAGCTGGTCTAGTATAAAGATTTACCATCTACTCGTACATGTGAACAACTTGGAAAACGTGAGGTCGCAAGATGAGGCGAAGTCGAGAGTCCTACGTGTCTGAGGGGTAAGAGAGGAGGGGGAAGGCATTCCTTTGCCTAATGTGGAAGACAATGCGGCCTCGAGGACTATGTGAAAGTTATTTTGGGAGCCGCAGGACAGCGTGCCTTGCGGTAAAAACTGGTCAGGATACTTTACGCATCCTTTGCGAGCTAGGCTGACTATCAAAAAGAAGTATAAACTAATATGTACTTACTTACGAGCAGATTCTGTAAATGATTAATGATCATGTAACAGCCAGAAGCTATATATTTTAGAAACAAATTCAAAACCATCGTACTTTTTTGAACGTCAACTAATTAAAAAAATAAACATGCTGCACATTATGTTCTCATAAATCAGATTCAACACCCCTATTGAAAGGATTAGTACTGTTTACGCTAGATTAATCGGGGATAACTGTTCAATTAATTTAATCGTATTTTATTGGCGGATTACCGGTCTTTATAGTGAGAAGGTTTTTATTTCAAAAAACGTCATATTGATAAATTGATCCTTACTTCTTACTAATTCAATGTGGAATCTGTTTATTTGTTTCCTTCTTTCACATCGACGCGGACAGATTCGCGGGCGAAAAGCTAGTCGTTAAAATTAGTCATTAATAGCCGGTAACATTAGAAAAAAACCTAGAAAAACCAATAAAAAAACTGTTCCTGTACAACTTTAGTTTTCATTTCAGAGCAAGTAGGTGTGTTGTCGGTGTACCACAGGAATGCTTGCTTACATAAAGATTACCTTTACTGTGGTAGAGTGCATGTCTCTGACCTTAATTTATTAAACAAGTACGTGAAACCGCAAATTGATATAGGTATCCTTTGATGTTACCAGTTTTCTTTCGGAATATAATTCTTGCTGCACTCTGATCTAATTTTCGATATGAAATGTTAGATCTAAAAAAAGTTCTGTAAAAAACATTACAAGTCTTCAGGTTTCTATAGGATTATGATTTATGAAGGACGAACACATTTTCGTTCGCCAATGAGAAATAAGATATAAATTGAGTTTTATGAAAAAAAGTTTTTTGGAGTAGCTCTTAATCTACATTAAACTCAAACGACACTAATTTGTTTGTTTGTTGACTCCACTGTCCTGTGGGTTGAAATTCTCATGACAGTTGAAATGGAAATATCCATTTTGCAATTTATTTAGTGTCAAAGTAGGAAAGAACTCCCGGCACCGGCACCAAGTTCTAAGTTATGAGAACACGTTCCGACGATTTTTCATGCTCCGCTCCGTGGAGGAGGGTGGTATTACATTTGTAACTTTTTAATACCGCGATATTTTGTAATTATCTGTTTCCCTTTGGCGTAGGTGTTATCAGTGGCGACTTTATACATTTCCCACCAGTGGCTATTCAAATTTTGGTCGCCTCTACTGACCTGTATACAATTCAATACCCTAGCTTACAATCATATTAGTAATTTTTTTCGTCACTGTAATTGCAACTTTATGTTTTGTGGACATCATTACATTTTTTTTTCCCGTTATTAGTATGATTGTCCACCAACCATGATATGAAGCGGTCCACCCACCCGCATTGGGCTAGCGTGGTGGACTATGGCCTAAAACCCCTTCGTGTTTGGAAGGGAGGCCCGTGCCCCTCGGTGGGGACGTATATGGGCTGATGACGAGTATGATTGTGTTGTGAACTAGTGGATCGATCTGTCAGTTCCTAGACATATTAAAGGTTGATTGAATTGTGTGAGTGGACCAAATAACATTGGATGTTTAATTGTTTTTCTTTTCTAAGAG
Organism: Aproaerema taeniolella; assembly: GCA_949987775.1. Lineage (NCBI taxonomy): Eukaryota > Metazoa > Arthropoda > Insecta > Lepidoptera > Gelechiidae > Aproaerema > Aproaerema taeniolella. The sequence continues at coordinate 5,078,495 of OX465262.1, forward strand.
AGAAAAAAAATTTTGGGCAAAACCCGCTTCCTAAAATCTTCCGCCTTACTGGGTGTTATACTGTTCATTTACACGACCTTTGAAAAAAAAAAAAAACCAACAGCAATTTATCAATCATTAGCTCTCTACTGAAAACATTTTTGAAAACTACAAATGTTATTGTGGCACCCCATAAAATGCTATAAAACAACATAAGAGGAGCGTCTAATCTTTAAAAAATATGTGACAGGCGACACTCCCCTCTCTTCAGGGGTCGACGTTGATATAATATCATTTCCGCGTCTTGATTTATGAATTTCTTAAGAAAAAAACTGTCTTGAGTTTATTGTTTACGTCTTTTGATGTTGACGGAAACGTCACACTTCAAACACTGTAACTTTACATAGGCTACAATTTAAACAGACAATTAAATCTTTCGTGTTTTAGTACGACTTGGTATCTAATAACTTGTAGCTCTAATTGCCCTAGAAAAGTCTACAACTAGGCTATATCCTGAGCGAGAGTGTTCGGAAGTGGCGGCAAATGAACATTACTTCCATGTCACATGCCGGCAGTGCAGCCGAGCCACCGATGCTCCATTTTCCCTCCTCCTCTTACCCCCAATTTATGCTCTAAATATGAGCAAGAGGTCAAATTGGCGTCATTAACTGGAATTTTGCATGATTTTTCAAAGGTTTTAAGGCTTTTGGGTGGTTTATAAAACTAAAAGAATAAGTCAGACTTTTTATATTTTACCTTAAACATAATATGTTACTTTGAAAGTGATGTTATAGTGAAGTAAACGGATATGATATAAATATTTAAAGCTTCTGTGATGAAGTAAAAGTATAAAGTAAGATGTTGCTCCGTCCTTTTTACCAGCCCAGATACGTCCCACCGGGGGCACGGGCCTCCCTTCGTAACACAAAGTGGATTTTGGCCATAGTCCACCACGCTGGCCCAATGCGGGTTGGTGGACCGCTCGTCTTTCGAAAACAAATTTTCTCAGACGTTTCATCACGATGTTTTCCTTCACCGCCGAACAAGTGATAATTAATTAGATAAATACCCAGACATAAGCAAAATCACAATATTGTGGATGTCATTTTTCGAAAAAGGAAGCGAATGCAAACATGTGTATTTATTTATGCTTTTATATTTTAGCAATAGTTCAATTGTAGGCTGGCAACTGATAATTATTCGATTAACAAGCTTCGTATATCCCGACGAAGACCACTATTATCAGCATCATGGTAGCACTGGAAGAGAGTTAATTGCGTGGATTCCTGTGGGAGGACACAATATTGCCTTTAGATTGGTAATAACATATGTTTAACTAAATGGTCCCTTTACGTTATTAAGGACAGGCGGGGGCAGAGACAGTTTAGCTAAATATGTTTAATAACACTACACTAATACATATTCTTTGAATTGTAATTTTTTAAATATCCTAAACAAACGAGGATTTTATGTCCATATAAGTACTGCCCGAGCTCCGTTGCACTGAATGTAATAATATTTTTTCCCAGTAATGGTATAGTTTGTTACAGTTCTTTCAGGTATCTTATGACTCTTATGAGACAAGAAATGACTATAGGAAATATTCATTTTGTATAATGCTATACATGACCTGTAAGCAGTTTTTTTTGTTAAAAAAATAATAATGTATGAACCATCAAGCATCCGAGGTAAAGTTTGGAAGCGAATGTAGAAGCCGAGCATCTGATTGGTAGGATGACGTGGAAATACATACTACGTGTAAGTATACTGAACAAATTTCCTAAAGAATTAGTTGAAAAATCATGATGGAAGGTCAATCATGAAAAAAAACTGTTAAAAACCCATTACTTGGGTTGCGACCTTTGGTAGTTATTGGTAATGGTTGTGAGAAAGCCTCCTCACCCGTATGTAAATCTGTAAAGGTTTCTGAGGCGCGTCTTATAGAAATGTCTTTTGGGTTTAGTGAATGAATGATTTAAAAAACAAAGTAATTTAAGTACTTCTTCGTTATTTTACAATCAATTATGTATTTTCAATTATTTGCTAGAAAACGGTACTCATTTGTTAGCAATCAAGTAAAACATTATTTCTCAAGGCTTACTCCCGATGTTTACACTATTATGTTTATTGTGTATATGGAACCTGATTGCGCTGGAATGCCTTGGTTTGTCTGGTTTTTGTTACTCGCGACAAGTTGTAAAAGAAGTAGTTCATTTTAATTGCCGACTGTCCGTGTATAAGCTTTGAAATTACAAACCTGTATCGGTAATTAATTAATTACATTCTATGAATTATACCCCACAGTAACGATAATTATAAACTTCACTACATAGATTTCAGACTTAATATTATAGTAAACATGTATGTATAGTGAGAAAATATAAAAAACTACAGCAGGACAGACGAAAAAATTTAATAATGACCTTAGGTATATGGTTGTGGCACGGGGCCACACCTTTTGTTCGATTTGTCACTTGCTACTTCAATTTACTATAAATACAACCTTTTACCTGTTTCCTTTATTATGGCACGAGCATCCGTTGTTCTTTTTTTTCTTTCGAGTCGTGTTTCCTGCGTGCGCGACACGGGAGCGCGTGCGCAGCGCACCGCCATAAATCTCTTCACCGATCTAATTGCTTTTAAACATCAGGCAACTCCTATTCGCCTCCTATTAAAAAGTCATAGTAATACTTTGAAAGTCTTGTGACTGAGGAAAATCTTGAAGAAAACCTTGTATACGTAATTGAAGTTTTTTTCAAGGGTGATTCAAAGTTCTAAAGGAGGGCTTTCTTTCATAGGGCTCAAAATTAGTGGTCACTGATCACAAAGTAATAAAAAGAGACAAGATATTAGACAAGAATACACGGTTTCATAGAACTAGGAGCAGCTTCCGCGAATATGTATTTATTTTTATTTTATTTTATTCAAAAAGGTACAGTAACAGATGACAGATCAGAATCTTAATATCTAATTATAACTATACACAGCGCTGGTAGTAAACTATATTATGTGACTAATCTCTAAAAGTAGACCAATTATATACATCTATATTTTTTTATAGTTAAGAAAATAGATTTATTGTAACGAATCAGAAAATATATGTGTTACTGCATTTCTAAAATAATTATAAGTATGACTAAATAGATCGAGATGCAAGTAATTTTCATTAAATAATTTACACATGCGGAATATTGGATTGTTCTTGGAAACATTGTTGATAGCACATGGAATGGAAAATAGTTGAGGAACACGCACAGATCGGGTGGGCACTATAAACCTAACCTCTATAAACCTCTTTGTCTTGATAAATTACTTCAAACCCGACGAGAAAGTGGGAATAAGCCGAGAGCGTGTCAGTACGGAAACAGGCATCATAATGCTATAATAGACGTAATAGTAACGTTACAGTGTAAACTTAGCTTTTTATTGCTATTAGCTTTATTACGGCTGTATAAGATAGTAATCATGGCGTATTTATTTAAAGCACCTCAAAAAGATTCATCACTCAGCCGGCAGCCGGTACAGAGGTGCTAATTGAGCAATTATATCTACAAGGCGTAAGTAATAAAGTTAAAAATAATATAAATTTAATGGTTTTGATTTTAATTACGAGTGCAGCTTTTGAGTTTTTATGTAAGTACATCGTACAGTCGAGAGTAATTAATGGGTAGGTACGATAGGGAAATTAAACTTATACTTATATGAAATAGGTACGGAGAAAAAATTCAAAGCGTACAGTTAGGCGTGCTATTGGGTAAAACAACATTTGAAATGTAATTGTAAGGTAATATTCACGTTTACAGAAAAATCCCTAAAACATATCGAAACATTCCTTAACATATAACAGTTGCACTAAACAGGAATAAAAGACTGTTCTACTTAGTTGGTGAAGCATTAAGACTAAGTAGAGTACAAAGTTGGGAAATAATCAAAGTTGAGAATAGCTTTTAGCTTAGTAATTCTAAGCACTGGAGTTTTCCAACTCAACTAAACAATACTAGAATACTTTCAAACATGTAGCCTATGGGCTATAGAGGAGAAAAAGAATGTTATTACGCTCCTAAGGAGGCAATATAAGAATTCTTTGACATACATACGAGTTGCGTTATATTATAAGTTAAATTGTTCTTTAAAACTTGGAGCACGTCCATAACTTGATGAATAACAAATGAAGCGTTTTAGTTAATAGCTTTGGGTATTAAAACAATGTTCAAAGCCGGCTCGACTGTTGATTATCGTAAACAAATAAATACACTTTAAGGCCCTTATTACAGAAGGAGACTCAAGTCTCGATCTATACTTAAGTATTGATTCTATCTTTCTCTCAGTTTTAGTTCTTTCTCTCAGTTTTAGTATGACAAAGACGACTGCAATAGATCAGAATTTGAGTCCCTTTCTGTAATACGGAACTAAGTATACTAAGTTCTGTATAACCGTATCGTGCCCGCTTTTATGATAAAGCTTCTACAGACATAAATTTCCAGTTAAATAAGCTTTAGGCAGTCACAATCGAAAGCTCGTAAGTATTAAAACAACAAATATGTTAGACTTCACTCATAATATTTATTTTATATCATCACGGATGCTCTTTAGCTTAATCCGTTCTAATCTACGAAATTGTCACACGACCTAAATAAATGAATCATACAAACAAATTCCATACAAAGAAATATTCCAACTGTAGGCGTGACTTATCTATACATCCTGTAGATATGATGTTGCGAAAATCGTTCCGGAATTTGAGACTTTAAAATTAATGTGGTAAGGGATATAATGGGTAAAGGCGCGGGTGATATATGGGTTGATGTGCAATAAACGAATAGAAACAATTGCGTCGGCGTCCGCAGATTGAATAAAGCGTTTAACCCGTGAACTGCGGTCGCGAATAACAATAAGTGGTTACATAGAGTTCTACGAAATCCTGGAGAAGAAGATAATACTTTTTTTTTTAAATTTTTACTTTTACAAAAAAGGTAGATTTCTCTCAGAAAACTAAACAATAGTTAAACAAAATATACTTTTAATAGAGTTTTAAATAAAACCCACGTTGTTTTTTTGTTACGAGATCAAGTTTTTTAACACACAATAAAAAGATATATTCTTATGAGATTGCTAAACTTTTAAAATTAGCTTTTTTACATAAATATAACTTTACATATTCCTTATCAAATGTAATTGCGGCATGATCTGATCATAAAATGCTTTTGCTTAATATCCTCGTAGCTTACGTTACGATTACATTGATGAAAATAAGAGAAAAGCCCCAGGATGAGCGATGAATAGCAGAAAAAGCAGGCGGCGTGAATGAGCGCGCGATTGCAGCACAAAGGACACTCCTCTGTTCCATTCCAACTATAGCTTCACTATGCAGGGAATATGACAGAAATATTACTGCACAGTTCACGATATCAACAGTACTAGAATCATTCAGTGGCTTTTGTTTGAAAAAATGTGGCGAAATGTGTATCTGTTTAATTAAACACTATTTAAAACCGACCGGTGAATAATTTCTTGAGCGCGCAGTCAGAAAGTTTAAGAGATAACGCCGACACTATACGTGAATTTTTAAAGGTGAATCGTATAATCGGTCATCAAGAAGAGCAGGATTGTTATAAAGGGACTATACTGTATCATCTGTATACGACAGGACAGATGGGAGACAAGGAACTGAGAAAAAACAAAAAATATATACTTATTTCCATTGTTGAGAAGTAAGCATGATTGTGCGAAACTAAATTGTTTAGCCGAGTCGAGCTTGTATCAACTTATCAAGTCTAACTGGGAATATGTCTTTAATAATTTCAATTTCCGAAAATGAAATGAATTTGAATTTTAGAAATATAAAACATTTCAAAATATCAAAAATATGTAAGTGTCACCTAATAAAAAAAATTAACGTTAATGTTATACATACTTTATTATATTTTATTTTTATTTTATTTTATTTGGAAGATTTACAGCCAATAAAAAAACTATAGATATACACGGTTATTTGTTCTAAGCCAATTACAAATCTTCGCCATTAGATAGGTCATTGAGGCATAGTTACTAATAGAGGGTTAGGAAATAAAATCTACGAAATAACCCAAAAGATAAAAGAAGTTAAAGTTACGGTTAAAGTTAAAGTTAAAGAAGGTGGCTACACAAGTTCAAACGGAAATACATTTAGACGAGTAACAATATTACTAATTTAAATTGATTCAAATACTTACAGAAGAACATAGACAAAATGTAAGTCCTAGGAAGAAAAAAACAATAGGTAAAACAGCAACTAGGTAAATACTAATACAATAGATAACAACTACTACTGCTACTGCAACTACCACAACCACGTACAAAACCTTATATTGGTATAACATACCCATAAATTTTAATTGTAAATCATGGAGTAAAATCAGCAAAAAATTCCTTAGATAGCTGTCGTTTTAGGGCTAAATTGGAGACTGAGAAAATGTCTATATCAGACTTGATATTTGTAAGTTCTCTACAAGCTCTTATAAAAAATGAATTTTTACGATAGTACGAGCAATATGTACATGTATTACTTAGCCATGTTAAAAACATAAAGCAATGTGTAACAGAAACAAATTCCTGTAACTGTGAAATGAAAACCCGAGGATATATCTTTAAGAAGACGTTTACGAAGCCGGAGATTTGCACTAAATAAATGCTTTCCTTAAAATCCTAATTTATGTCCTGAGAACTACGAACGAGACATCTTTATTACAGTATCAACGTTTTTCACATATTTTATCCCTTATTTCTTGTATACGATTTACATATTTTTTACTCGTTTATAAATATGTTTAAACGAGAAAATCTTACATTCTAATATCGGGCAGTAATTAGAAGTTTAGGAACCATCAAATTAATTTGCTTGCTTCAAAGTAAACAGCCTGAGGTAATCCAGAATAAGCCCCGAGCTTACCCAAATTGTTTATTCGAGAACTCGAGAATACAATACAATTTCTAGACTTATGTACTAATAAAAAATACAACAAAACGCGCATACATCTTTACATTTCAGAATAATGTTTTTTATGTCCGAAAGTAATTTAATAAAACTGTTCGAAATAGAGCTTTTACTAGATAATGCGTTGAACCACCATAAATTAAGCGTGTAATCTGAATCGACATGGACATAGAGTGTCTGGTGTTTGGTACGATTTACGATCGAACTAGTGCAGTTGGTTAAAGTATCCGACTTTATATGCAGTAAATCTTATAGCGATATGTACTTGCCTTGATATGCTCGTACCTTCCAATACAATCAGAATGAGATCTATGCGAGTGTGCGTTGCTGTTTAATTTTTTGGTTTCAATAAAACCCGAAATGGAAATCAAGATACACGAGTAGTTAAATTAAATAGCCTCTCACGTTGTTTCATCGTATCTGTTATTTTATGAAATAAAATAAAACTTTAATAATACAGTGTTTGCAGATAAGCTGAACATTGTTTTAATATCAGGTTCTTGTTTTATAAAAATATTAAAAGTTGTTCTGTATAAAAGTTTGCAAGCGCACACAACGCTTCCCGGTTTTATTAGCAAATTGGGTCAAAACTGAATATCCAGCGACGCCCTACAAACCCACTGACCTATCCCGCAGTACGTCAAATTCAAGTTGTAAATTATATATTTATAAGAATACTATTTCACATATAAAAACAATGACATCATTTTACCTAGTAAGGTTAAATTGAAAAGTTGGGTGTATGATATAAAAATACATTATTATAATTAAGTAACCACACCTCAGCGACGCACGAAGCGCTGACAAAGGGTGAAATTTAAGGCTTCATACTTGTTTTTTTACACTGTTTGCGCTCACTCATCATTCCATAACGTACACATTTTCGAATTGCTTCTATAAAGTCTTTTGAAGAGATAAAACGCGAACTAGATGTTTTATGAAAGAGGAAAAACCTTCCATTTAGCTTTACAAGTTAAAAGCTAAATTCAGTCCTAAAATATAACTGTCGACAATGGACCTGGGTTTTATAAAAAAACTTAATTAAGTCTGCACCATTCGAGCTCGACCTCAAAGCGAAATGTCAACAGTTAGTTCGTTATTTACAAAGCCAGCACATAAAGTCAAACATAAGGCCGGGTGGATTCTGCAGAGCTTAAGTTCGCTCTCGTGCAGTTGTATGAGCGATCTCACTTGAAGCCTAGCTGATATATTATTGTTTGTCTAGCTAAGACTGCAACTGTGACCCCGATGAGTTTGTTTTTTTGTTACCGATGCATTTCATAAATAATGTTTGTGAGATTGTAGTTCTATATTTTGTTAGAAAAGTTTATTCAAAATTATCATAAATTAACACCCAGTTGCAGAGACGTCAATTAAAGTTATGCTGCTTTAATTTCATACTTTCATTTTCTGTCTTTTGAAGAAGAAACGTTTCTGCTACTGAGGTTTCTGTTTGTTTTGTAGGGAGAAGCGCACTTCGGCAGAGTAGATTAATAAATTTAAACCATGACGTGATAAAGAAATAATGTGGATTAAGTATTTTGTTGTATTGTTTTCTTCTGTCCTCCTAGATTAGTTGCAAGTTATCGAAGACTGTTAGAAGTTAGACAAATAACATTCCCTTTCATTTACTTATATTGGTTGTCTAATATAGAGACAGATAACTGAGATAAAAACAAAACAAAGTTTTCATCGGGCGTCTGCTAAAACTTGAACGTGGGCGTGGGAAAAATGTATGAAAAAGTCCGCACCCGAACCAATTCCAGAGAGAGGGTAAGATTACAGGTAACCGTAGGTACCTAATCCAGGCCCTTCCAAATGAAGTGAGACAACCTAGATTCAGCAGTCGTTAGCTTTCAGGAGCAGCTCAAGTAATCAAGCGACGTGTATGCCGAGTCAGGGTGGTTGTGGGAATTGGGTCGCATGCATAAGAGCACGCTCTCTGGCAAAGGGGTAAACTGGAGCGCTTATGATGGCACCACTGGAAAAACGCAAATTGACCGGAATTAAATCTGTGCTGAAATATTTTTGTAAAACAGAGTTAATGGTAATTTTGATTTATGAAGAGTAATAGTTTTTGCACGTCGTACAGTTGGAGATAGTCTTCCAACTTCTCTTCTTAGTAGGTAGTTACAGTGGGCAACACGGTTGTTCTAGTGGTAGTCGTTTCAAGCGTTCCAAGATAGATCAAGCTTACTGTTGTGGAAAATAGGACAAACGGATAACTCGCTGATTTGCGATATGTATTTTTGTACCCAGACATGCTGTCGACATTTTTTATTACTCACACTGTTGATTCAGCCAAAAAATGACTCCTTTTTTCGCAGTCGGGGGAAAAATAAGACAAGTTTGTATCGACTATTACAAGAAATAAGTGTTTAAAGTAATCCCATTACTCATTATTGTTTTTAAAATTATATTAGTACAACTGAAGTTGCAGTTCATTAGCGAAGTTTCATTGCAGAGGCGCCAGCCACTCGATAATAACCGCAAAGCAACAATTATCTCCAGTAATTCATTGTATCATCCATTTATACATCAGGAAACGGTGGATTTCGAGCAAATATCGTAGACTGTATCAAATTACGAACTTGTTGCCAATGCCACTACGGTGCAGTTTTAATACGTATACTGTGTAATTTTCAATAGTAGATAACTAACTGAAGAAAACTACATTAATTTACACAAATCGAGACATAAAACATGACTTTTTAGTAGCTCTAAATACATTTCTTGGATAGATAGAGTGAGAAAAGTGCAAAATATAAAACCCGTTTTATTTAAGTTCTCGCTAAAACGAACACGAGGACTTTTTTCTTTCGAACACCTTACGACCATATTTTATACAAATATGTATGTATTCCATTCTAATCCTTACTATTTATAAATGTGAAAGTAACTCTGTCTGTCTGTCTGTCCGTCTACAGAACCGATTTTGATAAAATTTGGTACAGAGATAGATTAGAACCTGAGGAAAGGACATAGGCTACATTTTATCCCACAGTTAGGCACGATATAGCCTGTAGTCCACGCGGACGGAGCCGCGGGCGGAAAGCTAGTTTTCCATATTTTGTATAAATCGATCTCAATAAATTATGTTAGGCACTGGGCAGTGTAACTAAGCAATCTAGGCACTAACGGTAAGAGCGGTGACAAATAAAATAATTCAATTTTAAATCCATCACAACAGAGCTACCCGTTGCGACGTTTAAAGAAATGAATGGAGAGCTTTGGAAGGAAGGAAACTTGGAAAGAAAAGTGGAACACAGTAGGTTGCCCGTGGGAGGTACTTAATATACCCCGGGCGAAGGGTGACTGACCTCTGCACGAGAACAAACAATACAATCACAACATATTGTTGTTTGATGTAAACGGAGCCTTAAGAGTTTATGACCCAAAGACATGCACGGTACTCGTCAGAGGCTGATGTATTATTTCGCAAGCTTTCTCTGTTCATGCATAAACTTTATTTGTTTTACTAATAAAATTTTACAGAATACTTAAAATAAGCTAGACACAGTTTTTTCTTTGTTTCTTGTAGTTATAACTTTGATAAACCTAGTGTGTAAATTTCATTAGTACAGCATCTAGGTTGTCTAGTGAAGAGACTACATTTATTAAAAGATCAAAGAGCGTAGAGTGTTAACAACAGATTCGATATAGGGTGGGCCAACTTATGTGTAAACGTTTGAGTGTGTGATGTTTTTACAAAAAATATAGTATTATTTATATGCCTATGTTCTATTGCTGAGTCGAAGCCAATTCTTTGCACAATATATTATAGTACAGATTTACAATTTATGTATTTGTACGAACTCTGTTATTATTATAACCTAAATTGTTGCTGTAATGTATTGTTGGCAATAAATACATTATTTTCTTTCTTTCTTTAATGCTGATGGTCAAATCCAATCAATTATGTTAATTAGCAACGCCCAAAATTAAATCGAAAAGGTGTAATTCAAAAATTACTCATAGGAAGTTTAATAGGAAATGAAGCAATTCCCACATCACTCGTTAAGCCCCAGCGTGAATCGGCGATTCTTTGGCACCGTTGGACACGTATACATACACTTCCTCAGAGGATAGCAGCCGGAATGACAAACAGGTGCCCATTGTGTATTGTGACACGTTAGGAGCACGACGTCTTTAGCCCATATCTGAACTGCATGCGGCTTATTACTATTGTTCGGTGCATAATAATTGCTATGCAGAATACCAGTCAATTAAAATTAGTCGAGTAAGAGAAATTAAGTGTTTTAGGGCAAAAGCATAAGCATGGTACGGCACGATTTTTAGGCAAGTACTTAAAACTATTTTTGTAACAATTTATTTGTGAATAAAGCACTCTTGTTTTTTTTCGTTCTTCGCGGCTTCAAGTGAAAGCTAAGCCGTGCCATGTTATGGTCCTAAGGTAAAGCTATGCAAACTTAGGCCTAAACCTAAACTCATCTATTGTTTGAATCTAATGTCTTAGATGGGCTGTAAATTACAAAAGTTTTAAATTTTGAGTACTTTTTGAACAATGCGGCCTAGAATTTCAAAACGCCGACTTCAAAGATGTTCGGGAGGAAGCGTGTGTGTAATATAAATGGAGGTTGTAAGCTGACATGTCAGAACCCTCATCAAATAAGCATCAAACGCACCTGCTGATAGCGTCACGTTCAGGAATTAGCCCCTCACGGCCGCCTCATTCTGGTATTATCTGGAACAAAAACGATATTTTAATACGAAACAATACCTTGTTAAAGCTCCGTCCTCGTGATAGATGTCTTATGTCTACTGGTTAAACAAATACATATACATCAACCACGGGACTGTTTTCATTTCCGTATTTTGGTAGAAATAAAGGTGATTAACTGCTTTTTTCATGGTGCCCACCAAGAAGAAAGATTAATTGATTATCGTAAGTGGTAGTTTTTAAAAGAAAGACACAGTTAGAAGCTGATGATGATGATTAAAGACATCGTCGGGAAGATCGAGTGGTGATTGACATGGCATGAATGCTAGCCTTATAGTGCAAGCCTAATATCTAAATTGAAAATTGCCGTTGACAAAACTTTCCACTTTCTTATGAATCTGTAGAAATTATAAAGTTTATGTCTGACGGTTAATTGGTTGCATTGTTGTCAGCCGAAGCACGAAAGTAGGTACCTTTTCTCTGCAAAAGGTAATTGCTTCCATCATAGCGAGAAACCTTAAAAGTAAAAGATTGAGGTCAAGTCTGGAAATATTTCTCGTCGCAATCCTCTAATATCAACTTTGACGCGGTGTTTGCCTCGTATCCGGAACGTTCCATAGCTCATATATAGAAGCTCTAAATTCCCTCATATTAGGAATATCGAGTTTTACGAATTTCACATCTAAAATTATTTGATCATTTGTGTATGTGACTTTTTAAATGTTTTTGGGTACTACTCCTTGACGTTAATATCACTGACGAGGACACGCTGTTAAACACGAAATTTATTTATACATAATAAACAGACAAGCAAGAGCTTTCGCTGTTATATATTCTGCGGCTTTCGTCTATAAAGAAAAGAGGTAATAAAAAATATATAAAATTTTGTCAAAGTCTGCTGGCGTAAACGGACTTTCGATTATAATAATAACAGTTCTTTACACCCAAAACACAGTAGAAACGTGTCGGGGAAATGATTATTAGAATACACGCGACTTTGGCATGCATGAATTTTATTATGCTGTTATTGTTATTACGCAAAAATATTATAATTTAGTCGACGGCGACAGTGACCGGAACATAGCGGTTGTTGTACGAATTCATATAGTCATGTTGATGTAATATTTAATTTATAGTTTGCTCGTGCCTTCGAAAAGGTTTCCGAACTTCATAGTTGTGTGTGATTTGCATCTGAATGCGATTATTAACTCGAATGTGACGTGGATTAATGAGTTACGGAACACCAAAGCTACTTCAAACTACCCCAACAACTATTTTTATGTTTTCTGAATTTTGGATAAAAGTGTTTCATAGGAACTTTGATTACATTACATCTTAGATTTTGCAGTTTCAAATTTATTGTACCTACTCGTATTTGGTAGGTTAATTTAAATTGTATTGGCTAGACGTGATTTTGAGTTAAGTTTAGTAATAGTAACACTCCAATTGTTCGGTTAAGTATTCAGGCTTTAGTAGACTAAACAGACCTTCGACACAAAAGCTACTATGCAGAGAACATTAAACAAAATGTTTTAATGTAAGCTTCTAATTTTGTTTGAATAGGTTTCTTTAAAAAAATAAACTCGTACATCAATTTCTAAAGTTTATTCTTCTTCTTATCGTGTAGATATAGCCAAGTATGTGGCAAACTTGGGAATCCTGGTGTCAGAGTTTTCTAACCGCACAATGGCCTCTGACTTGGTTTTAACGACTGTAGTCAATCGACAACTGCCGGGAACGACAGCTTAACGTGCCCTCCGAAGTACGGAAACATCATCATCATCATCATCACTACGACTAAGACCGCTATAAAAAAACAGATTGGCTCCATTACTTATCAAATTATAGTTATAGGTGGTTATTGTAATACGGAAGCGCTCGTAGCCCAGTGGCTCTCGCTGATCTCAACCGATCAGTGAGGTTAAGCAACATATCAGAGGAAGGGAACCTGATGGGTGACCAAAGTAGCAATTTACCACGAGAGTTTCCGTGCTTCGGAGGGCACGTTAAGCTGTCGGTCTCGACTGTTGTCGGTTGACTACAGTCGTTAAAACCAAGTCAGAGGCCATTGTGTGGTTTGAAAACTCTGACACCAGGGTTAGCCAAGTTCGCCACACACTTGACTATACCTACACGATAAGAAGAAGATTGTAATGCGGGGCAAAATAATATCTGTGTAGTTTAGGTGGATTTTAAAAGAAAGTTTTTGTCTCACCATAGTGATTTTCATGATGGCACAGGTCACAGATAACACAGTATGAATTAAAAATCAAAAGAGAAAATAGAAATAAAATAAATATGTAGTTTTTATGTGTTTTTTTATTGGGAGCAATGTGTGTTCATTGTTTCTTAACTTCTACTATTAAATAAAAATGTGACATGTTATTATGATTTTCCAACGATGTCATAAAGTCGACATTTACATCAAAAAACACTTTGAATACTTGGCTACAAAGGATAAATCGGTTTACAATATTTATAGGCTAACTCAAAAAAGGTCGACGACGCGAGAATACGAGAGGAAAAATATGTGTGAACTAAACTAAAATTAGTTTGTTTGCGGGGTTCAATAGATATCCAGATGAACACACAAATTTCACTCCACCCCGTGAATCCATTAACAATCTAAGTTTTTAGTTAGAGCACGGAGATACGGACAACAATAAATAGTTACCACACACTGTATTCAGTGTAAGTTAAGTTTAAGCTCGCCAATGGAATAGCTATGGAGTCGGGTTTCGCTTCAATGAACCGTTAAATTTGCAAACTAATCTTTGATCAGGTTGGTCAAGCCATTAACCGCCATTAAACAGAAATAATGTAAATATTTGCTATCTATGCATATCATAGCTCTACACTTTCTTTATAATATGTGTATTGAGGCCAGAAGTGAACTAATTAAAGTTTATCGTGTTACTAGGAACGGCGAAGCGACGTCTGGTGTTGCCTTTTAAGGAGGTAAGGTGAGCACTTAATTAGTAACAGGGAGATTACAAGGATGTCTGCCATTAAGCTATAAAATGTAAGGATAAATTATTATTAGTCGAAGGAGTGCTTATAAATTACTGTTTCAACAAACGCTTAAATATACACCATAAAAGTTATAAGTTCTTACACACGTTCTTATTAAAAATATTTTTTTTGGAATACTTTGCTTTCCAGACACATATTTTGTTCTAGTTCAAACATTACCAATAAATTAATAAAAATTTGTAGACACGTAGCTTGTTTTAACATAGTCGAAATTTTGATTCAAATTTGTTTGACAAGACAAAGGGAAAGTAATATAGCCAGGATTGGAATCGGTGCATTCGGTGGCGCGTGGTGGGGCTACGATTTATGGCATCGATGTATTGTAGGTGAGGGGGAATAATGGCAAACGCTAAGGGTCAATAGCGTAATGGGAATATTATTGAAATGATCACGTTTTCAATATTCATGGGAATATAAGTCATCGTTTCGGAACATGTTATTAAATAGATGTTAGACATAAATTAGCAAGTTGTGGTAAAAGGTGGGTTTTTCTATGTGTGAATCATCATTTCGGACGCACAAAATGAATAAAGCAATATGTCTTTGTGTCAGAAAAGTGGAGCTTCGAAATTGAGGGACATATTAAGGTTCTCAGTGACAAGTCAACTTTACTAAGATGTATGTAAACTCTTAAAGAAATTTCGGTGATCAATATGTCCCTATTGCTGGACGCATCTAAACAGTCGCAATGACCATTGCATTCTATTATCTTTCTTTCATTTGCAATATAAATTTCTATCAATTTAAAACTTTCATGTTTAGAGAAAAAAAACTCGACACACATGCATCGCCTCATTAAGCTTTCATTAGGGAAGTGACCATTAAAAAGTGTAGAGCAGAAGCAATGAGCAATTTCCGTCAGATCCACGACGAGACTGCTGCCCAGGCGCATTGCGATGTAGGTGCGCCATCATCGCCATGGAGGCTATGGGAGTGGCGCATAACTTATTTATTTGTAGGAATCACATATGAAACATATGTCAGCCGGTTGGGTCGAGTGGTAGTGATGCTACCTCTTCATCGACGGGTAGTGGGTTCGATTTCCGGTCAGGGCAGACATTTGTGTAAAAAGCAGATATTTGTTTTTGGGTCGTAGGTGTTCGTGTTTGTCTTTGTGTACCCACGACACGAGGAACACCTTAGTGTAGGCCCTTGAAAAAATCACGATCAAAGCTACGCAATGACCACTCAGGCTCCAAGACTTAAGTTGGCTATAAGAAAGAAGATTTGAGGCTGGTGGGCCACCGGTTGCTAGCAGTACCAGGTGTACATATTGAACATCTATGCTGACTATGATACATACGAGCATAGATAGAGAAATGTGATTTATAAAATGTAATTTTCTTTGTAAGAAGAAACAGGCATACTTTAGCTGCCAGTACAGTACAACTTTAAAACGTTGCTATAATCAAGTTTTAGAGTTGCAACAATGATTTTTAGGACTAGTAAATTCAGTTACAAGCTATTACTTCTCTTTATTGAGTCAAATAACAGTCTTATTTGAATATAATTGCTCCGCCTGAAGAAATAATTATTATCAGTTTCGCTTCGAAAACTTGAGTAATAAACGAGAATGGAAATCAAGTAAGCAAATAAAAAGTTAGAGATCAATCGAATAACACAGCAAGTATAATTTAAGACTGTTTCATTGAAGAACTTGTTTTGAGAAATAAGTTAAGTAAATGTTAGAAACAAGGGTAACTTAAACAGTAGACAGAAAACGAAAGAAAATAACTGAAGCCAGTAAAAGTGAGCAACTTTGTGTTATGAGTTGTCGAGTTATGAATAGGTAAAGCAATGTAAATTAAGATGGACAATCATTACTAAAAACAGGAAGGAAAGCCCGATTTGTAACTGATAAGGTAATTAATAACACTAGGTAATGTCGCACCTATTGAATACTCAAAAAAACATGTAAGTATATAAATTAGTAAATCTATAAAGTTAGTACTACGAGTATAATGTGAAGTTTTGATAAGAAACTTGAAGTCAGGAATGTAAAATACGAAGTATAATATACAAGAAGATCTTGATATACATCTTTTATTGATCAGTTCAGTGGCGCAGTCGGATAACAATTTACGTCACGAAGAGATGTTCGAAAGATGGTTTATCTGTGCAGTGAATCAGACTTTATAGATTTCATTTGTATGGTAGGAATGGCAAGAAAAGCAAACCATCCAGTATTACCCATTTACTTTGAATTTGTTTGGAAGATGCTTGGATTGTTCTTTAAAGCTAAAATTGTTAAGAACACTTTCATATTGAGTAGTTCAGCATTGTACACCATGGAGGCGTTTCAATGGCAAGGAATGACTATTCATTAGTGAAATAACTGCCGAGTACTGTTAAAAAAAAATTATACCGTTTTTGAAAAATTCGTATTTATTAAAACAAATTGACTATAGTTGATTGACATGACTATATTTACTTAATAATACATTAACGGATTGTTATTTGATGGTTAATTGATATTCCAGTTGTAACAGTACCCTGGTACGAGAAGAGTACTGCGATATCACTTAATGACCGAGACAGTTAACTCGAACACTTGGATCGCTTCCAACTCACTATACAAACTCCAAATGGAAGCGTGAAGATAAAACTACACAATGTTGTTGATTAAATATATTACTCTAAAACCTAACACTTAGTCGTCTTGGTCAAAATCGGTCGCACGGTCCTCGTATTTTTCGAAAAATGTTTTTAATTTAATTTAGATCTAGCATCTATTTAGATCTAGATCTAGCATTTGCTAGATCTAAATTAAAAACATTTTGCTTTGTTTTAATTTTAGATGCTAGATTAATAAGTTTTATGCTTTTGCTCTGTGTGTAATTAGTTTATGCTATTAAGCCGTGTGAGTCCCCGGCAGAGTAGAATAGGACTACCCTCTTTCTTACTGAGGTGTCGTACAAGACGACTAAGGTAAATATGCAAGCAAGTTCATCTGCACACAGAGAAGGAAAACTCTGCAATTATATCAAAACCCTCGCCAATCCGTCTGCCAAGCGTGGTGAGTATGGCATTTACCCCTCATTCAAATACAAATATACTTTATTGCACACCAACATTACAGAACATGATACAGAGCAAAACTTACATTATGGACAGAAATAAAGTTAGGGTACAAAAGGCATCCCCATTGCTTACCCAGCCAGCACAAACTTTCTGAGTAAGTTTTGTATAACAGCAGTCATAGAAACGAATTTCTGAATAAGATTACCGTAATTACCTGGTTAAGCGCTTACTCAGACGTTATCCAAGCAATTTGGGCACAAAATCATATTGCTAATAGCTGGATAATAGCAACGTAACAGATGAATAAGTTTTGAATAATTGCACGACATGGTGAGTATCTTCTGGATAAAAGCATTTTGTTATTTTATACAAATATTACAGCCCTGTTAGCCAGATGAAGAATGAATGATGAATGAACTTAGTGTTGAAGTCCTTCAAAGATCAGTTATTCAGAGGATACACAGCGTTTAGCGTATTTCATAACTTTTTATCAAGAAGTTAGGTATTCATATTAATTCTAAATTGACAAATCCGAAACGTCATGTTATTCGTAATGACGTGAAAGCTAAACGGCCATAATTGTTCCTATCTGTAACTAAATAAATAATTTTACCCTAATTTAATGCTTAAAGAAAGAAATTGTAGGTGCGCATGCAACTTTACCGTGTATTTATACATACATTTCGTGTAAAATTTTCACGCGCCGCCCTGATAAGCGAGTTTTTGAGATAATAAACAATATTTCATCGATTGTTTTGTTTTTGCTACTGAAATACTTTTTATGTTTTATGCAATTTAAGGGTTCAAAAATAACATTGCAATACTTTTACAAGAATATTATACTGATTTCGTTATTAAAATTGAGTATTTGTGTATAAAATTCAACAAAATTATTATAGGTTATGTTATTCATTATGGCGACGCTCATTCTGAATTAAATACCCTGCTTGCACAGCTACTCGTCTTATGTCTGCATAACAGACCTTATGTGTCCACTTATTCAGCTATTTTCTGGTTAAAAGTGGTCTGCGCACAACATATTTTGGATAACTTTTCTATAATCACACACATTCGTACCGTTAATCAAATAATTGGGATTCAGTGTACATTAATCTGACTAAAGTTCCAGAACAGTTCTTCTAGCTTAATAAATGTCTACTTTTCGTGAATATCCAGCAAACTTCTGTATAAGAGTCTGTTACGATTGCTTTTACCAAATTTAGATGTACTAGAGGGTAATTTCATACTTAAAGAGGAATAAAGTAGTTATAACAGCTGTCTTAATTTCTGATAAGTGGCTACATTCTTCATAACAGAAATAACACCCTACTTTATACAGCAGCTGAATTTCTGTCAAGATGTGGTCTGTAATACAGCTAAAAGAGAACAGAACCTCTATTATCCAGTATCATGCTTGATAATTGAATTTTATACCTGTATTATACAAAAGATTACACAAACTCTTGAGTAACAAGTCTGTTTATGATGATTATTCAGCTTTTAGAAATAAAATCGGCACTTTACAAAACTAACTCAGCTAATAGCAAGATTATAGCAAAAAAAAAGTTTATACAGCACTTTGCAATACACACAGCTTCTATACAAAAATAATAAAGCTTAACCTCATATAAGGTTACATCGTTGACCAGTTATCTGACTTGTGTGCTGCCTGGGGCACGATTGTCAATCTATTAGCCGCTTAAATTCTGACTAAAGTTCCAGAACAGTTCTTCTAGCTTGATAAATGTCTACTTTTCGTGAATATCCAGCAAATTTCTGTATAAGAGTCTGTTACGATTGCTTTTACCAAAGTTAGCTGCACTAGAGGGTAATTTCGTACTTAAAGAGTAATAAAGTAGTTATAACAGCTGTCTTAATTTCTGTTAAGTGGCTACATTCTTCATAACCGAAACAAAACCCTACTTTATACAGCAGCTGAATAACTGTCAAGATGTGGTCTGTAATACAGCTAAAAGAGAACAGAACCTCTATTATCCAGTATCATGCTTGATAATTGAATTTTATACCTGTATTATACAAAAGATTACACAAACTCTTGAGTAACAAGTCTGTTTATGATGATTATTCAGCTTTTAGAAATAAAATCGGCACTTTACAAAACTAACTCAGCTAATAGCAAGATTATAGCAAAAAAAAAGTTTATACAGCACTTTGCAATACACACAGCTTCTATACAAAAATAATAAAGCTTAACCTCGTATAAGGTTACATTGTTGACCAGTTATGTGACTTGTGTGCTGCCTGGGTAGAAGCAATATATTATCGGCAACCTTTGGGTATGGAGAAGATGATATTACACCATATAAGTGTGGGTGCAAAAATACATACATAAATATACTTACATAAACAACATTACACACATACAATATACCTTAACACAAATAAATACATATAATATATATACTATACATAACATACACCTTACGGAAATACACAATGGAAAAGTAATAACATTCTACAGAAAGGAAAAATAATAATAACAAAAAACACATAAGGAATACTATATAGAGACAACCCAGCCGACTATCACTCGACGACAAGGAACTAATAATTGCAAAGCAGTTATTGAGGGAGGCCCGTGCCCCAGCAGTGGGGACGTATTATGGGCTGATGAAGTGATGAAGAAGAAGCTCTGTGCTTATACAACAAATATAAATTTGTATACGTGTGATCTGTATGTGTGTAATAAAGAATATTACATATATAAATAAGTTTTGAACAACTTTTAAGAACTGTCTACCTATAAATTATAACGTCCTTAATTTTTTTTCATTCGTTCTTTCATTAGTAGCCATCGATCAACATGAAATAGTATACTATCGGGTACAAACCCTGGTGGATGAAATCACAGACACTACACTAGTAAATTATACATGGATTCCGCTAATCCTTTGTTAACATGCGAGGTAATCGGATAGTAATTAAACCTCGTACTCTACCGTCGCGTTGTGACAAAGACGCAACTTCAAAGGGGTAACAAGGTTTACCTCGTACAAGGAAAATCGTTAACAGTGATAACGATCCCGGAAGGCCTTTATTTGATATTCTTATTAAAATGTATACAAGCTGATTGGTATGCGAATCCTATTCCGACTAATATTATAAATGTGAAAGTTTGTGAGGATAATATGTATGGATGTTTGTTATTCGGACCAATTTTGATAAAATTTGGTATGGAGGTAGCTGACACCCTGGATTAACACATAGGCTACATAATTTTCCCAAATTCCTACGGGAACAAAGTCCCGGGCGGAAAGCTATTTATGCTATAATAATGAAATAATTAGCCAATGACATTCTTCAGTCCTCCAACTCGTTGAATTAGAAAATGATATTGTTCCGTTAGGTTCACGCAAAATGATAAAATGTGACTGTAAAAATGGGAAGGTACAATTTTTGTGATAGTCGTTAAGGTTCACAATTAATGTGATGAATTACTGTAAATAGTCTTATTGTCTTATTGACTACCCCGAAAGTTGTACCTTTTACTAAACACACACAAATACACTTTCACTAAACATTAGGCTTTTAAATACAAATTAAGGATAATGGGTTGTTGAAAATAGGATATAGATAATAATGAATGATGTAAACCCAAACTGGTCGCAGATTTTTTTATAGTGAATTTTAAATCGGAACTAAACAGTCTTCGATTCGAAGAAGGATATCAAATTGTGAAAGTAAGTTATTTTATTACAATTAATTGAAAAATGTCTCCACTTTTTATAGAGCTAGGGTTAAACAATTACGCAAAAATTTTTTTTTCCTTAAACTTCGGATACTCTACAAAAGTGGAGTGTAACTACATAGACTTAACATTATGTAAATCATAAAAAAAACATGAACATTAAATACATAATGTCAATAAAAAATATAATAAGGAAACTACTAAAGGATAGATAAAATAGTTATTCAATAGATCGAAAGTCTGTGTTATGGGGCGGGAAGGAAAACCACATAGGACAGGAATAAATTATGTGTTTATTTGCGTAAATATGCGACAGCTGCAGGTTATTTCGATAATGTCGGCACGGACGCGCTAACTGCAAGCGCATGCACTGATACAGGGTTCACTCTCGGCACCTACTTATTATAAAAAAAGTAAAGCAATGAGCAGCACACGTGTCGTTTCTTCTAATACAATCTTGTGCAAGTGTGTTTGTCTGTTACATTTTGTAATGAAGCAACGGATTGACGAGATCATAGAAATAAAATCAAAATTCTTATCTATCCAATCCTTATCTATTTATGCAAACGCAGTTTTGAGTGGAAAAGATAGTGTCTACTTTTACCCCTATGTCTGTATTAGTAACTAGTTGAAGCGTGAACGCCCGGGATTTCGTTCCCGTGGGAATTTGGGAATATTATGTAGCCCATATCAATCAGGGATAATGTAGCATTCTAATGGTGAATGAATTTTTGAAATCGGTCTAGTAGTTTTTGAGTTTATTCGTTACAAACATACAAATCTTTCTCTTACAATATTAATGTAAATGAAACAAGAAAGAATATCATTTGTATGCAAAATCTTTATTTTAATTTTTGGTGATTTCAAAAACCTGTCACTCACTTAAGTATGCAAATTAAATTCCATAATTTCTAAGCAGCTGTGTTATGCAACGCACTTGCATCCTGCGCTCGACGAAAGGTGTTTCTTTGAAATAAGACCTAATACGAGTGCAGCAGTCGTTTACTATAAGATATCTGATATCCGTTCCTTATGAACATGATATTAAAATATTATGATATAAAATTTTACAAAGACACAAATTTTTAGTTAAACGCAAAATGTTTCAAAGCAAATATACCATCAATAAAGGTACTCATCTCTCACCTACATTTGACTTACAAGAGTAGGTAGATACTAAAGTTACAAGCCGTTAAGTACACATGGCGTATAATTGTGAAAAAGCTATACGAGGCTGTGATGTAGGTATGGAAGGTGTATAGGTGAGCCGAAATGTGTATAGCATAAAAGAAAGGCTTAATATCAATTATAATATTAAGCATACATGTTTAAAAAGCTTACAGAGATTAGTATTTTGAATAGATGTGGGGACACGCTTGTGTTTAGCAGTGGAGATGTTCAATCTTTCCGGTTGATACTGCCAAAGAATCAACAATTACACTGTTGTTTCTCAAAATATTTGTCAATTGCGATGTTAAGGTTAAGCAGCTCTACGTACGGACGGCCGCAACTCAGGTTACCACATGCGTGCACTCTGTACTGTTGTGATAAGAGCAGTTTTGCAATGAAAGCAGGGTAACCTGATAAGCTGTCCCCGTACCTTAGGTTAGGTTAGCTGGAAGAGAACTCATTTTGTGTTAAGCTCGCCATTGTGTAACCTGTTCTCTAAACTTTTGTGTACAATTAAGTAAAGTACCTTGATTCTTCTGCCGCCTCGCACTCGAAAGGCGTATAGGTAGGCGTAGTAGTATCTGCGGTCAAGCGTGATCATGGTGCGGCACGACACCACCAATTTACGAGTCCTCACACGCGAACCCTACCTCCGTTAGTTATGTTTCGTGATAACTGAACTGTCACACCCTGAATAACATAATCATTGTAATCACCTACATTACGTTACAAGGCTGATGCGTGTCAATCACCATCACATGAAGGTCACAAAGACTGGTCACCATGCAAAGTAATTCGTCATTTTTATAGGTATCATGACAGTTCATATAGTTAGTCGTGTCAGTCCGGGTTTTTTTAAAGAGAATGGCTTCGCTCTTGACCAGTCTAGCCCAGGGCCAAAGATGTTGACGAGAATGTAGCAAGCTCACCCAAAACGTAAATAAATTCATTAGTAGGTTGATAACACGGTTTTCAGTATTTGATTTATTGAAAAGAGCGCTTTTATCCTTCAATAAAATGTGAAAAAAAATTCGTATAATGTAAATCCTTTGTGGCTGTTTTATGTTTTTTTGGATACTTTGTTGTTTTATGCCGCAACTGCAGATTAGTGTTTTTTTAAATCTAGGTTTTAATACGGAACAGTTAGGATTTCAAATGTGTTTATTTAGAACTAGCTTCCCGCGCGGGACTTCGTTCCCGTGGGAATTCGGGAAAATCATGTACGCTATGTCCATCCCGGATAATGTAGGATTCTAATGGTGAAAGAATTTTTCAAATCGGTCCAGTAGTTTCGGAGCCTATTCGATGCAAACAAACAAACAAACAATCAAATCTTTCCTCTTTATAATATGTATAGATATAGACATACAAAATGTTACTTGAACATGTCAATATAGTAAATTACAATAAGCATTTTTGACTTTGCGCCTATTCGCAACGGTGCAGTCTTCCTCAGGAGAAGAATAGGCAAGAAACTCCGAGGGTCGCTTTTTTCAAGTCAATAATATTAAAATTCTTACTTCTAATTTTAATTGACTTAATATCTGAATTACTCTGGAGCTGAGCAATTTATTCCCATGGTTGCTTGTCTAATAGATAATCGATAGATTATCGACAAGTAAATGTCAAATTTATCAACTTGTCTGGTACCTACCTTTTAATGAAGATTAATTTAAATTCGTGCAGCCAAACGGATAAATTGGAAGAGTTAAATCTCTCTTCTCGTAGCGTTAGCTATAACAAATTAAGGCGGAGACTGGAGTGACACAACTCTAATTTTCCGCGAAAATAAAAGTAGCATGAAATTATACATAAAATTACTCTTCATATACATAAGTGAAGGCAATTAAAACTAACCTTCCTCAATCGCACTTCTGTAAAACTATTATGAAAATAACTTGCTAATAAATAAAATAACTTGCTCCAGGAAGCCAGTGAGTCAGATCACAAAAAAGTCGAAAGAATTTTAAAAGAACCGTTTTTTAACATAGCAATGGTAACTATTGGTAATGAACTAATGAGTCTAATGCAAAGATAACAGTTTGACGTAAGAATTAGCGGGTGATTGTAAGCGTACAGTGTGCGTAGTGTAGCGTATAGTGTGAAGCGTAGAGTACTGTAGCGTATTGGCGTGCTACTTGCTATCACATCACTCACCACTGACGGTTATACTATACACGCGAACAGGGCCAATCTGATCAATTTTTCAACAGTATCTCACCATCATTTATGACGCTACTCAAATGTTGTCTTTTGTAGATCTTTTTTTGGTGTAATTTATGCGGTTTGTCAGGTTTCGTCCTAAACAAGCTTAGTTAATCCAATTACAGTGCGAAAACCATGGCAAATCGTCATTAATTCTGCACGATATTCAGATCTTCAGATTTAAAGGGTTTCCTGTTACTCATAAAGCGGATCGAATCATAACATACTTCTTACCAGCCCATATACGACCCCACCGAGGGGCACGGGCCTCCCTTCGAAATACGAAGGAGATTTAGGCCATAGTCCACCACGCTGGCCCAATGCGGGTTGGTGGAATTATAACATGCTTTAAATGTATTAATTTGTTGTAGAATTATCAACTTTGTGAATTATGAATATAATAATTACCCAATCACGAGCCGAAAGTCAAATTAACTAAACATCAACCGCGGTATTAACGCCAACCACGCCTCCTAAGCTTAATGGCGCCTGTCATTCAATATTTGATTTAACAAATTATTAAAGCTAATAGCGAATGATTAGTTTGAATACTAATGATAGCGATGCTTATAACAAGTTTTATTAATAGGTTCATATGCCATGTGAAATGGTTTGCATTAAGTTTGTACATATGCAAGCGTATACAATAACCAATTTAAATGTTTACCGAATTTCATAGCTTCTGATAAATCAATAAAGCGGATCATGGCAGGAATAAAAATTGGCGTCCATCTCTCGGAAACTGAAATTGAATTCGGTCGCTTTAATTGGAACTGGGAATGGTGCAAACAGACGCGGCACACAAAAGGCATGTCAAACCCGGCCGGGCGGCGGGCCCCACTCCAGCTGTTTGAACAACCAGTACGACGACCATCCAGAGTCAAGAGCTGGGAAATAAACGATCTCTATTGACCGCTTTGGGCTCTCTAAATGCATCCATACGTCCTACTATTATTGAAAAGAAATTCCTCATTGAACTACACAAACCTAACTTGACTTTTTATATATAACTATTGTTCACAGTCAATGTAAAAGCTTTGTCCCACTGTCGCATGCTTAACAGTCTGTTACGCTGTTATGAAACCAGCTGATAGATAAATATTGTTAATTTGACCTACTTTTTGCTTCCTCATTAAACTCTAGACAGCTTGTTAGAGACTGCATTGGAATTTAATTATTTTTTGTGCAAACATAGTTGAGCAAACGCACGTGTCTGGCTGGGGGGTATACTACACTGTTACAGCCGTAGTTTTGCCCAATTGGGGTCAACACCCGCTCCGACCACGTGTTTTTTTATTAGCCATAATACGAAGTCCGAATATAATCAGCCTTTCCAGGATGTATGAGAAATTTACGCTTGATTTACGTGCAGATTATATTTAGGGAAGTTATTTTTGAGGTAAATATTTTCTGCATGCGCCGCGCCGCGCCGAGACGTTTTATAAGTACTCCGGCATTTTCTAAATTGGAGAATGTTTTTGTTTCTAAAACATCAACAGCATTTTAAAAGTCACCTGCGTTCATCCGTTACGCTACGAAGTTTGAGCAGCCCTTCGAGGAACACTCAAGTAGGTATGTTATTCTGTTTGTTTTGTTATTCGGAAAGCGAAACCGAATACGTCTTTATCGCCTTTACAGCCCATAAAATGTTGTTCCTACGGCCATGTCTTTTCATTAGGGTGGTCGTGTTTTAAGCGCGGCTGTGGAACGCATATAGATGACTGGCAGTTAACGGCTTTGTTGGAAAATGAACGGATTCTTGGTGTTCATTGGTTCGACTGGGTTACTTGATTGTCAATTGTTACTGACCCAATTTGAAGGTCGAGGTGGGTGTTGGATATAGCTCTAGAACAGAGTGACCAGTAAAAATTTCATGAGAATCAGGAATGTAGTTTTATGGAGTTGTCTTAAAAGACTTTTATAAGTTCGAAGCCAGATACAAACTGAATGTGGCAGAGAATCAGTTGACGGATTATGAAGTTGTGTCTCTTTCTAAGAAAGCATCATGGTCATTTACTCTGCAGATGTCCTCACAAACATAAACATTAACTTACTCGAGGTGTGGGTGGCGTGGTGTGAATTGTTCGACAATTTGCCTGTTGTCAATGAATTCCTGTGGTTAAAGTTGTGTAATTGTTTTCTAGTTATTCACATGGGAAATACCAAAAAAAATATTAGTTAATTATGGAACAAGGAGGTATAGTAAGTTCAGCGGTAATAATAACGAAAATCTGAAACTGTACACTTAATTTTTATACGTTTTATTTATCGTAATCGTTATTGATTGATCGGCGTAGTTTTTGCAAAAAGAGTAGTTGAACTGGCTCCAATCAGAACTTAGCTGATGAAATCTCCAAAACGACAACTGCGTATAAGTATCTCTGTAGGCTTCTTTATCATACGAATAAGACGCTAAAGAAAAGCTAGTTTACTCCATAAGCTCTTTGCTTTATTGAACCAAATACCTCTTAAACGTATAAATGCCGTATATTCTGTACATTGTGCAGTTTACAGCAGCAATGAAGTAAATCGGCATTTTTATAATTCGAACGGCATGGCACGGCACATCAAAATTTGAATTACCATTGCCCCTATGTTCTCAGCTTCTAGTATTACTATTACATAGGAATCCTATGATAGGAGGCAATGGTAATACAATTTTGCCGTGCCGTTAGAGGATGTTAGCGGAATTCCACAACTTTATTAATTTTCAAATGAAGTAGTGCAACTGAATATTGCATTCAGTGTATTTGGAGCAATTAAGTACATGTTTTTTCTTGGAAACAAATCTGCCAGAGCTGAAACAATAACAAACGTATGTTATAATGTTTATGACTTATGTGGAAATATATTTTAATTGTTTACATATTATGCTTATGTGGCAGTTGGCTGGTCACTGATAACACAAGATACAAGTTGCCGGGTAATGACCGCCAGGAACAGAGACAGAGGCAAACATCCGTAGGATTTGGAGGATGGACTCACTTTGAACGTTATAGCTTCCAACGAAAGACCAGAATAAAACGGGATATGGCAACATCAAATCTGTCTCGTAAATTGTTTAGAAGATTAAGGTAGCTGTCGCATTTTATATCCAAGGCGATTTAATTAATGTCTCGACTATATTTTATTTTTACACTTTTAGTTTTCCCTTTTCTGTCAGGTAACTGGCTAAGGCCCGTATTACAGAAGGAGACTCAAGTCTTGATCTATACTTAATTATTGATTGTCTCTTTCTCTCACTATCAAAATGACAAAGACGACTGTATAAATCAGAGCCTGAGTCGCGTTCTGTAATAGGGAACTAAGTATCAATGCTAATATGCATCGACTTTGGGTATTTTCTACAACTATTATAGTTATTTTTGTTGTTGTAGGTGAAGCTTACTCTATCAGTGAGTGACGGCTTTTTATTTCTAAATCTTAAGAATTGAGGTCATGTTTTTCTTAATACCACTTAAGTAGCAAAGCAATCTTTTCAAGTAGTACATTCGTATCTTCCCCACGCTATAGTCATTACCAAAAAGCTATTTGTCTGTCGTTTCGCCGAAGCCATTGCTTTGATGTGTAACGACGTAACAGCAGCCGAGCTTCCCTCCACATTAGGCGGGCAACAGATGTTCGTGGAGGCAACCGAATAAAAAACGATATTTGTTCTAAGTTTTGCAAATGTTGTCCTTGCTCCTATTAGGTTTCTGTTTTAAACGTTGTAGGTTTCTTTTTATACTTGTTAGGGTGTCGTGCTGCTGCCAGAATATGATGTGTACCAAGCCAACTTCGCCACACATTTGACTATATCTACACGATAAGAAGATGATATGTACAGGGACAACAGCACATCATGCTATCCAAATCTGTCAAATTTCTTCAATCGATTTTCAATCTCCAAGCATTAGAGTTTACTATCCATTGGGGAAATTTGACAGTTTGTGGTAACCTGATGTACCATTGGCTGTACATATTTAATTTTTCACAGTAACAGCCAGCAAATAACGTTATAGTTATAACAGTTTCAAAAAGGACGTCAGCGACGTGTTTTTAAAAGAGAAAATACTAAGTCCATGGGTTTTGTAGCAATGACAGCAAACATTAAAGTTTGCCACGCCAGGCACTTGCGCGCAAATTGCAAATCGGTGTCTCATGCAAAAAAATACAAAATCTCGGTAGATGCTGTCGAAACTGTGGGCGTGAACCACGATTGATCCTCACGATAAATTACAACGATACCTATCATCAACTTTTAGCTTTTTTATTGGAGTTGGGTACAAACAACTTACGCAGGTTACGATATGAAAAAAGTTATTGTCAAATGTAATTTGCCAAGGATTTTCATTACTGACTTGCTCGCAATCATTCTTAAAAATTTGATGTATTATTTAATATGAGTTTGACCCTCATTTAATCAATATAGCTATATTATATATGACGGCCAGTTTGGTCGAGTGGTAGTGACGCTGCCTCTCGATCGGCGGGACCTGGGTTCGATCCCCAGTCGGGGCAAACATTTGTGTAAAAAGCAGATGTTTGTTCTCGGGTCATGGGTGTTTGTGTTTGTCTTTATGTGTGTTCGTGGGTACGACACAAGGGAAAACCTTAGTGTGGGCCTTTGAGTGTGTAGCGTTTATTATAAAAAATAATAATAATAATAATAAAAAATATTGTCAAAATAACAAATTACATTTTAATAGCTAACGTTTTTAATGTCAACCCAAATAGAATGGTACTTCCTACTTCACAACTTTTTATGACGAACAATGCAAACCCAGTCTACGGGTGAAAAAAAATCTCAACAAGGTATTATTATTGACGCCCGTATGGCTGTCAACGAGAGTGAGGGAGAGGTATATGTAAAAAAAGTATTAAAGAAATGGAGGCGCGTGCACACCTGTTGTTTATCTCGCCAGCTGTCTGGTAGCGATACCGGTAAATTGTGGCCCGCAGTCGCCAGGACAGCTTACAGAAAAGGTGGTTTCCAAGACAAACGAGCGTAATGGCCAATTTTGATGTTGATGAAAGGAAATTTGTTTCCGATTAATTTTTTGCCAACTCTTCAATGCATTCATGTTACAACTTTCCAGATAAAATATTATCTTACCTCGTGTTATTATGCCCTGTTTCCTTTACGTAAGCTCACTACGCTGCTCTTACGTAAAGTCGATCCATTTCAATCTAAATTCTATTAGGACTAAACAAGACAATCACGATTTATCAGTGCACCAGCCAACAGGATGCAGTACAAATCAATAACTTTATAATTAGGTCAGCTGCAGTTATGGCAACGAGTAATGAGTCTGAATAAATAAAAGGAAATTATCTCCGTTAATGAAGCTCCGAGTAGAAATAACTCGATAGCAGAACTGATGGGCTTATTTACTCAACGGATCGTTCCAAGTTTCTTTGAACATCGATGCAAATTGGAGTTTTTTAAAGAGCAACTGATGATAACGATCTTCTACAGTATTCAAATTGAGGTTGCCATTATTAGCCGTAAAAAGAGCATTTCTTACCATACGAGGAAACAAAACAAGACGTATCAAAAGAAGACATCTTATGCGCAAACATTTCAAGGGGTCGTTTTGGGACATCAGTGCGAAAAAGGTTGCGTTGTCGAATTGCGCTTAACGTAATGAAAGTTTCCGTTTGTCAGATATAAGGAGTTATAAATGTGACATAAAGTGAGGTCTATGAGATAGTGGGGGCACCGGCCGGCGGGCGGCGGCGGTGGCGTTGGGTCAGATCGTGTCCGTCCACTCACGCTTGTTACGACTTGCGATTTTATCTGTCCGACATCCATTCTCTACCCAACTCTCCTCTTTATTAGATTCTCACCCGTCGCATTACAGAACGAGCTCTGAATAGTTCACCGATGCCCTGAGGCGATGTCCGCGCGGTGTTGCCGTGACCACCCCGCAGTGCCCTATTCTTATTGAATAGCGGTTCTCGCTGACCTTTATGACTTTACATTAACCCTTCTAATTGATTTTACCGATAAGATTAATAATTACTTATATTGGACTGGTTTTCGAACTTCGCGATAAATTCCTTAAAAGGATTTTAATTAGCGGGGTATTTTAATGTTTTAATTTAAGTATACTTACATTTTTCGTTATTGTGGGAAGCTTTTTTACTTAATAGGATTTCATAAAAACGGTTTGTAGCAAGCCACTATAATAGTAATAATCGTTAGTGTGGCTTGCAAACTTGTTGTACACGTATTTAATTTTGGTCAAACTATGTGGTGCAGGCCCAGAGTTGATGCTGTGATGTTACATGTCATGTACAAAATCTATGTCATACATTACTACTTATGATGTGTGAGTGTAACGCAACATCCTCGAGCCGTTAGTCAGCAACGGGTGTTGCAATATTGTTGACAATCGATGCTTTCTCGGAATCGCCGCGCCGAATCTGCGAAATAGCGGATACACCGCACTAAAGCATCATCACTCTGTTTGTCTCACATTAGCTCTTCACGGCATTTTTTGTGAGTGCATTAGATTCTCCTCTTCACGCCTATTTGATGGCATTAAAGCAAAACTTTTGCTTCTACGATTACACGCGTAATTCGGATATTGTGTTACGCGTCAGTGGAATCTACGTTTTTTTTGTTTATCTCTGGATTATGTTAAGTAGTTACTTTGGTATAAATAACAGTGAAGCATTTTAACAGACTTCTCGAAGAGTCCTACTATGTAACAGAAAAGAAAAGTAAAGTAGGTGATTATTTCACCAATTTAATTTATTTTATTGCTTCCGTCGATGCATTTTTAGTGTGCAATTCAGAATTTCATGGCACCACAGACCTATTATGGCACTGTGCAACTGAAACATTAAGGTATTTTTCTGTTGGTCTGGTTACACGGTTCTCAAATTAATAATTAGTCACGATTTAAAAAAAAAGCTTGACTAATCGGCTGTGGTATTGGTAGATAAGAGATAATGCAAGGGATTCTTTGGAGGTCAAGTCTTAAGACATGAGTCATCGAGTGTTATGATGACGAGAAATTGATCTCGAAACCGGCGTCTGGTCAGTTGGTTCCGGTTTGTGTGACTCACGCGCATTCTATGCATTTTTCCCGCCTTTTTGTTGAAACAACATAAATCTTGGCTAACGAGCGGTGAAGGGATGAATAGGTCGATTAGGTCGGACAAGCCTAGCCACCGATTTGTGAGTCAGACGATGGAAAGTTAAAGGTAATTTGTCATATTAAAGGTAAAGCTTTAAAGGTTTTGAAGAGATGCGTAGTTAATAATGTTACCTAGGTATCTAATACATTAAATGTAGTGTTCCTACTTAATACTGTGCAAACATACTGTATTAAATACACGTGATGATTGATTGGATGGATGTTTACAATTTTTATTATTATATATTGTTTAAGATTCTCGTGATTCTTTTAACTAGTTTTTATCATCCTGGTAAGATGTAATATAGTAGTTTCATGCAAAAACTACTGAACGGATTTTGATGGAACTTTACAGTAATACTAAAATGGAATGGAATCAAATTACATGTTAGTAGTCATTTGATTAGAAAGCCCATTGAATAAGAAAAAGGAACCAATAGGAAACCAATCCAGCATGACTATAAAATATACATGCTTACAAGTTTAATATACCTACCTACTTATTATGTAGAATATTTTTGTTAGGACAGGCAGACGCTATTGTTGACTTGTAGTTAAGTGATATAATTTTCTTCTTTGGTGGGGTAGCAGAGACCAAAGTGGCCACATTAGTTCAAGAGCCATTTTGACGCAATGCTAGTTGACTTGACTTGACACTGACACTCATTTCGACAGAGTGACAAAAATAATTGGCGCTTAGGCAAGTAGGTATGTCACCCTTTGTCGCTGACAAAATGCTAGTTGACACCTCAAAAGAGTTATTCCACTTTTGCCACAGTTTCCTGTTGCCACACTTTTTTAGGAGTTTCCTGTTGCCACGGTCCTTTTAAAATTAATATTTTTTAATTTAGAGAGCATCCTCTTGCCACGATATGAAAAGTACAGTCAGTTAGAAAATTGTTAAACATTGCTGATGCTTATTGAAATATACAAAATTTAAAAATACATTGAAATTAAGATCTACAAATCCCCCCTAAAATTCGACCGAGTGACTAAAATAATTGGCGCTTAGGCACTTTAGGGTATGTCACCCTGTGTCGCTGATAAAACCATCTGGTTTCATTTAACTAATACTTTTGCCTACCTACCTAGTAGGTAAGTAGGTACTTTGTAAATATAACATTAGATACGCTGCGCCCGCCACAGCATGCACGGCCCCGTTGCGCAGATTCCTCCTAAATTCCCGATCAGTGCGGTTAAGTAAAGGGGGCGGGCGATCGATCCTGTGATGGATGACCGTGATGGTATTGGAAACAGGTGGAAATTGGGTGTCGGTCGTTAAATGTTCGAAAACATGCGACACATACCTAGGTTGGTAAATGGTATATACCTACCTACCTACTCTATGACGAGTATGACGACCTGACTGATGATGACTGAGGTATAGTTACCTATGAAGATTTAAAAAATGTTATATCCATTGACAAGTTAGGTTTATAGTTTTTTAAACGGATCTAGATGCATTATAAATTACCTACAATACTATTAGGTATGTCAAGCCTTCCAAATAAGTTTTTTTTTCAAGAAATTAACAGAATGAGTTAGCTACATTGGAGGGTTTAAATCGTAACATTAATAAATTAGAAAATATACGGCCCCACGTAATAAAACGATCGTGCGTAGCTAGTTCCCGGGCCGACCAACCCTCGCAATGTTTTTGCCATGGGGCGGGTGCGCGCCGCACCGTACCGCACTGCCAATTTGAACCTGTGCAAGCTACATTCAAACATTCAAAATCACTGCAGAATCACATAAATATGACACAATTTTCATTCACACTTACCTTCATAAGTAAAGAAAAAGACGACAATGAAATCGTATTGATCACATGTGCACACACAAATTGTGAAAAATTTGATAAATTAATTTTTTAATCACTATTTTGTCTCTTTAACCGATAAAACAACTGCACAGAGAGCTTTTCATACATGAACCATAAAGTCACAAAATGTTTATTAAAGTTTATAACAATTCATAAATTATGTTCAAAGTTTCGACACACGACACATCCTCACCGGCCAAATGAAAAATGCGGACTGAAAATTGACTGAATTGAACCGAATGAAGAGAATGGTGGAACCATAGGGTGGAACCAAAAAAGAAGCAGAGAACGAATGATAAAAAGTAATCTTCGAAGACAGAGCGCCATCTATTGTGTTGTTATAGAAAAACGTGGTAACAGGGACATCTAGCGGTGAGTAGAAAAACTTTTAAAGCTGGAAAGTTACATTGTTCGAACCACAAGAGAGCGCCATTGGCAGGATTTGAGTCTGTCTTATCGGTGAACTTATCGGTGTCGGGTGTATCCGAATATATTCGCAATTTATTGCTAACTTCATGATGACTTCTAAATGTCAAAACGTTGTCAAAACGTGAAATGTCAGTTTGTAATTTTGTACCATTTTCGTTTACGTCAAAAATGGAGGAAGAACGTCTTTTTGATGAGAGAGTTTCAATTCGAGAATCAGCTAGGCCTCTAAAAAAATACGGCAGTACGTGCAATCATATGAAAAGGAACGAAGAATATATAAAACACGCGATATCAAAAGGTGATACGTTACAAGGCCTCGCGCTAAAATATGGTGTAACTGTAAGTGTACGAACATCGCATTAAAAGTGTTATTATCTCGTTAAATTTTGGTGTCTCGAATAAGTGATGGAGTATATGAGGTGTTTGTTGGTTGCAGATGGAGAAGATAAGGAGAGCAAACCGTTTGTTCGCGTCGGACAGTTTGTTTTTGAGGGAGTATTTATTGATCCCAGTGACCAAAGATTCTCCTTTCTACGAGAATGGTGAACGTGTGACGGAGCCCGCTCCGCCCACCCATCGGGCCTCGATCGCGGGCATGCCCACCAGGGACTTCTCGCCGGGCAGTCCTGACGAAAAAAAGAGTTTCGACGACTTCCTGAACAGGCTGGATTCATCTCTTGCTGATATCAAGAAACATGTCGAAAAGACGAAGGAGACGAGCGAGTGAGTACATACATTCGTTCAAATTCTGCATCTAGGTTGTGTGTGCAATGTGGTGAGAATGTTTTGTTTGATTCTGTTTTGAAGTTGTGATAGCCAGTCTTATTGAACCTTGTTTTGTAATTGATTGCTAAACAATAACAAAGTCAATGCAAAAGAGCTTTAGTTCATATGTCTTGTAGTTCACATTTTCCAATGGTTAGATAAGACTTAAACAAGGTATTCTTATAGAGTTGTTAATAAAATATCTAGAGCATAGAGAACACGGGTGTAGCCAGAATTCTGTTTCGGAGGGGGGTTTAAGAAAATAATTTTGGAGGTAACACAACAGATTATGCAGAGACTACTTTACAATGTTTCGTAGAGGGATAAGGGCAGGAAGATGATCATGATTTTGAAAATTTGGGGGAGGTTTGGGGGTTCCCCCCTGGCTACTCTCATGATAGAGAATTTTAATTCAGTAGTGTGAAAAATTCAATTAAATTTTAAAACTAATAATAACTTTAATAGAAGGCACCAAGTATGTATGTAGAATTGTGTATCCTGACTAAGCAAATAGAGTCAAGTGATAACAGTATTTGTATCATAGATAAGGGCTTATTTGATGTTTGGTGGATAGTGTACTGTGTTTAGCCTGGAATATTCCATCTCCAAAAATTACTTCTAGCTTTTATCTATCTTTTACTATCTATAACTTAACTCATTCACTATGGTGGTAACATAATCTGTAATAAAAAACATAAAAAAAAAAAAATATTTATAAAAAAAAAAAAAAAATTTTCATTTTACTATGTTTTTACTATTTGGGATCATGCTACATCTTATTCTATACTAAACTAAAACACTGATTATTTAAAATGATCACAACAATCATCATCTCCATTTATGATCATCTCACATGTATTGTATTACAGTGTACATATTTAGCACACACCTGTGTCCCATTTAGAGTAAGGCTGCGTTTCCACCAGAGATGTGCGCGAGGAATGTGTTTGTAAAGAACCAATAGAATCGCTTCATTTACCTCGCTAGTGTGTCTAGCGAGGTATTGGTTCTTTACAAACACATTTCTCGCTATGCATCCTCGCACATCTCTGGTGGAAACGCAGCCTAAGCAGAGACCTCAGATTTTTAACTACCCAAGGTTAAGTAACAGTAATGCCACCTACTTATTATATTATAAGGGCTTGAAATCATCAAGATGATACCAAAAAAAGTGTCATAAATTCATAATAAATAGCCATGCTGTGATAATCATTAAAAAATAAGTTTAACTAAATTAAAAAAATACTATATGGCTGTGAGTTTATACACCCGTGGCTCCGCCCGCGTGGACTACAGGTTATATCATGCCCAATTGTGGAATAAAATGTAGCCTATGTCCTTTTCCAGGCTCTAATCTATCTCTGTACCAAATTTCATCAAAATGGGTTCAGTAGTTTAGGCTTTAGGCGTGAAAGACGGCAGACAGACAGAGTTACTTTCACATTTATAATATTAGTAAGGATTAAGACAATGTCACTTAAATGAGAAAAGGGTTAGTAAATAAATACATGCCCCCAACTAAAGCTACTCAGTTATCTAGATTTTATATAGTACTTGGGATTTTTTGTATCAAACAATTACTACTAATATTACAGTATCTATGTATGTAGTATAATTCACCACACTGAAATAGCATTTGTAAAACAATTAAGGATAAAGTTGAATGAATTAGGTGATTAGTTGAGGATAAGATGATACCTAAGCAATGAAGAACACTATAGTATTATAAACACATCTGAGTTTATGTTAATATTCATGATCCTACAAATACTTTTATTTTAATACTAGCTTTCCGCCCGCGTGGAGTACAGGTTTTATCGTGCCCAACTGTGGGATAAAATGTAGCCTATGTCCTTTCCCAGGCTCTAATCTATTTCTGGACCAAATTTCATCAAAATCGGTTCAGTAGTTTAGGCGTGAAAGGCGGACAGACAGACGGACAGACAAAGTTACTTTCGTATTTATAATATTAAGTAAGGATTATTTAGTAAGGATAATGGTGAAAACTCGTGAGAATTCGGGAGAATATGTAGCCTATGTGTTATTCTGATATCCTAGCTATGTTACTGCAAAGTTTCATCAAAATCGGTCTAGCCGTTCTCGAGTTATAAGTGTTCGAACAAACCTGACTTCGTTTTATGTTTTTTTAGTTTTGAAGTGGGTGACTTTCATCATCTCAGTTTTTCAAAAAATAAAAAATATGTTTCTATTTCTATTTTGATAGACATTTGAAATGAGATATCTGTACACTCATCATCAGATGTGTTAAGGCCATTATTTATTCTGACTAGTAAATAATCTTTCCATTAGCAGTGTTACTCTGGCTGTCGTTGAGTTAATTCGGGCGTGAGACCCATCTTTTTCAACGGTTTTTTCCTAGATACGGGTGGGCGTTATCTTTCCCTTCTGGCCTCTTCAATTTGTAACTTTTCGCGTCATGTGGTCCTTTTTGCGGCACATCGCGTGTCTATAACAGCGCAGGCGGGAAACCTAACAATTTTGAAAGTGCCTCTTATGTATTCGTTCCTTATTTTATCAACTCTGGCAACTTCGCAGCTTTTTTGTCTTCGCTCCGTTTTTCTCAGTAACCAACATTCTGATAGGTCATCTTCTTCGTCGTATTGTTCTCTACATCATAGTAAAAAAACCTCTATATGCAACACCTCTATATGTTTGCCGTGTGGTGATCGGTTGAGAATAACACCACCCCATCTCTTTCCGTGGGTGTCGTAAGAGGCGACTAAGCAAACACAAATGAGACCTGCCTCCTAGTAATCCATCCCAGGCAACGACACTTCATTTTTTTTTCTGAATCTGAGGTGTCGTCCTATGGTCTCATACGGTGTGGTAGGCTCTATAAAAGGACCGTCTGGTTCGCGACCACCCTCCTACCGAAGTCCGACGCCAAACAGCCTGCTGTGTTCCGCCGGTGCGTGGGAGTACCAGTGCCTTTATAGGCATTTTCTGGGTTAACTCGCGCCATCGTCGACCTTATCTTTGAACTTTATGGTCAAGATTGAGGTCAAGAGTTAACCCATCTTATATAAAAAAAAAAACTGTAAAATAAAAAACTGTCGACTGCCTGATTTGTTGACTTAACTGATTGTCTGTCGCGACTAGGAACAAAACCCTTTGTTAAAAGTCAAAATTTTGTACAGACTTTCCTTAAGTAATGCTTGCTTGATATCAAAGGAGTTCTTGAAACTATTGCGACGTCGGTGTTTTATCCAGGCAGATTTGTAACTCAAATTCTTAACTTACAATTGCCGTCTGTACTGTGTGCTGTGCCGACGGCCGACAGTAAGACAAATATGTAACCAGGTAATTATTTTTCCTAACGTCTGCTGTCTATTGGCTATATTACTCAATGGTGAAGCTGATAATAGTGGTTTACATAAACATTGATTTCAATTTCACTAGTATAGAGTAGTGGTATAACAGTATTATTGTACGCTTTGTTTACTTATTTAAGGCGTATCATATCTAGATATGAATGCGGTAGTTACATTCGTCACAGACTGTTCTTAAGCGACATTCTTGTGAGATCGATAATAACTTGGCACGACTTCGTATGCAGTTCGCATATCTTAATTCTCTAGCATTGTGTTTTAATGTATTCGTATTGGTTTTTTAAAGTTTAAAAAAGAAGGTCGTTTGAGAACTTCTAATAGATTTTCGTAATGCATTGCTGGACATATAGGCCTCCCTAAAGATTATTGCTGATAAAGTTGGTTTTTACCGTGTGGTGATCGGTTGAGAATAACACCACCCCATCTCTTTCCGTGGGTGTCGTAAGAGGCGACTAAGGAAACACAAATGAGACCTGCCTCCTATTAATCCATCCCAGGCAACGACACTTCATTTTTTTCTGAATCTGAAGTGTCGTCCTATGGTCTCATGCGGTGTGGTAGGCTCTGTAAAGGGCCGTCTGGTTCGCGACCACCCTCCTACCGAAGTCCGACGCCGAACAGCTTGCTGTGTTCCGTCGGTGCGTGGGAGTACCAGTGCCTTTATAGGCATTTTCTGGGTTAACTCGCTCCATCGTCGACCTCATCTTTGAACTTTATGGTCAAGATTGAGGTCAAGAGTTAACCCATCTTATAATAAAAAAAAAGGTAAATAATAATTGTTCGGTCCCCTCCTAAACTTTGTCAGATCATCGCATCGATGCACCCTGTGGGAGGCATTCCTATGCTGCAGTTCCCGGTACGCAGTCTCAACTTAAGGATTCCTTATTTCTGGGACTACAAGCTACAAGGATAGAGGCGAAATTTGTGACAGATAATAAATTACATTAAAAATGATAGGTCTTGATGACCGATTTTAACATAAGTCGAATAGCTTCAGGCTTCATTGTCATTTCACAGACAGATCACATTTTTTTCAATCTGCGTGAGTTTGCGGCAGTGACTGCCAGTGAAGGCACTACAATGAGTCAGCCAAGGCCGCGCTACACCACGCTTTCTACCGTCACATGACACGCGTCTTTTTCTTCACTATCTGTAACTGGAAGGTTCGTGTTTGGCTTACGTCACTTCATTCGCGCACCAGCTGTTGTTTTGTTTTTGCTCAGATTTAACCGCGCTGTTTCTTTTTAATGTTTATGAACTTGCCGACGCGACGGCTATTGTTTATAGTTCTGATTTCGGAAATTTTCTCTGAAATTTTCTTATTTCATACGTGAGAGGGTAAATTGCTTTAACTGTCCACGCGCGGCATTAAACTTCTCAATTTTCATGGGTATTCTACGTATGCCTGTAAAATCCTCTGTTGGAGACGTAATGCTCAATATGCAGTATAACTCGCGGTGAATGTCCGCAGCAAAGCAAATATTCGCGACAAAAATAGAATATTTTTATTTTATGAATCTATCCATTTATTTCTAGACGCCTAGGCTTAGATAAAGTTTATATGTTATAAATATATTTAAAAAAAAAACTGACTGGTGACTGACTGACATATCAACGCACAGCCCAAACCGCTGGGTCTAGAGATTTGAAATTTGGCACGTAGGTTTCTTATGAGGTCCAGGGGAGCACTAAGAAAGGATTTTTCGAACTCACCCTCTAAGGGGGTGAAACGGGGGTTCGAAGTTTGTATGGAGAAAACTTTTTTTTTTTACATTTTGACTCGAAACTTCGTCAAGATATACCTTGAAGCAAATAAAAGGACACATGTTTCGCGATTTTTCGAAAATCCTCCCCTAAGGGGTCAAGAATATAGTGACTAAAAGAGATCTTTGAGCGAGCGAAGCCGCGGGAAAAACCTAGTAAGTAAATAAAATTATTCTGGGACCAGATAAGTGTGTGTGAGATATGGTATTAATGTGACACGCTTTAGGGAGGCCAATGTTCATTCATTGTTGTTTTTAACTGGTGTGGGTTGAGATTACGACATGTTTATGCGGAAAAGAAGTGCGGAAAGTTAATCCATATATTTAAAAACCCAGTAAAATTGCAAAAAAACCACTCTAGATAATTTTAACTATCCCACGTCGAGTCGGTTTACATTGCTATCGTGGAAAAGTTTCATATTTTCGGCCAGTGAATGTTTAC
Organism: Aproaerema taeniolella; assembly: GCA_949987775.1. NCBI lineage: Eukaryota > Metazoa > Arthropoda > Insecta > Lepidoptera > Gelechiidae > Aproaerema > Aproaerema taeniolella. Next base: position 5,118,964 of record OX465262.1, read on the forward strand.
GTGTAGAATTAAATTTCTGTTCAATTGACCAAGGATACGTCCATCAAACCATACATATTTCATGCTAAATGTGTTTGTTTATCATAACCAGTCACGAATTTTCAGGAGTTAATAAATTCACATCTCGCATACATGATAAGACCACTAAGTTTGTTGAACTAAATTTGTTTAAGAGGATTTTTTCTAGAAAGCCATACACATTTACGCCTAGGGCCCCCCCCCCCCCCATTCGGAGTAGGCAGATAGTCATGTGATTCTAGAACCACTTGACATCACATTTGACATCCATTCTTAGGGATATTAGATGGAGCATGAGTGGAGTGGTGATAGGTTGTTAGCCTTCCGTACATCATACAGGTCCCACTCTGGCTTTTACAGTGCCTGGAAAGAGTTGGCTGCTGGCACATTCAAAGTTTTTATTTCACTCCGAATGCAGAGTCGAAGACTACACACAAATATGAGTTCGATGATATATGGAGTGGTTTTAAATTAACTAGCGATTGTTTAGGTGGTGCGTTAACGTTAACGTTGCTTTAACGACTGTGGTTGCATTAACATTCCCCTTCGGAACAATCGTAAATGGCATTCATTCAGTAAGCAATCATCTCATCGCAAAAGTTGTATGGAGAGACGAAATTCTTTGTTCATATTTCTACCTATACAAGGTGTCCCAAAATTCAACGATAAGCCGGGACCAGAAGATTTGCCTGCCCAAGGCTACTCCAGGAAAAATAAGAAAAAAATTCTATCGACCTTTGCCTTTAAAAAAAAGAAAAAAAGAAAATTCTTTGAAAATTTACACCCTTGAAGACATTTTCCGCTACCATGACCACAATTTTGCGTATTACGTAATTTTGTTTTTTTGTTTTGGCAACCTAAATAGCACTGCTATCTACCACAAACCTTCAAAAACCCAGCATGTCTCTAGGTTCTCGACACGAATCCATCAAAATATTTTTTTTCCCTGAAATTTTGATTTTTTCCAACTTTCAGTCCACATTTACCCGCCGTGGTGTAAAAAAAATGTATTGACACTACCATGGCACTTAAATTTTTTACAGAACAACTTACCAGATTTATTGGAAGACGTGCCATTAAGTAATTTACAAAACATGTGGTTTCAAAATGATGGTTGCCCAGCTCACTATGCCAGCCAAGTGCGACAATACCTAAACGAAGAGTATCCAGAAAGTTGGATCGGGCGACTTGGTCCCATGTTATGGCCGCCTCGTTCACCCGATCTTAACCCCCTGGACTTTTTCTACTGGGGTTGTCTCAAAGACAAGGTTTACTCAAAACCTATTTCAACAATGGACGAGCTCCGTCAAAAAATTAACGTAGCTGCTAATGAAATAAATCGCAGAGGATATGCAAGAAAAATAAAAAGATCCTTTTTAAGGCGATGCCGTGCCTGTATTAATGGCGGTGGCAAACAATTTGAACATTTACTTTGATTTTAAATGCAATAAAATTACTTGAAATTAAGAAAGATTTGTTATGTTTCATTTAATAGTGATTGTCTAATTAACTCTCTCTAAATTCTTAAATGTATTTATTCGTATAAATTTCAATAATTCGTAGTAAAAACATGTTTTGAGCACATTAACACTGTCACCTTGAAACATTTTTGATTTTGGGACTTTATTTAAAATTACAACGATTTTTTTTTATTTGGTGCGTAATTTTTCTAAGTTTTATACCATTTTAGAATCTTAATTAGATGCGCCAACTTTTAAAAAAAGTTGCCATGGTAGTGTCGATACATTTTTTTTACACCACGGCGGGTAAATGTGGACTGAAAGTTGGAAAAAATCAAAATTTCAGGGGAAAAAAATATTTTGATGGATTCGTGTTTTTTAAGGTTTGTGGTAGATAGCAGTGCTATTTAGGTTGCCAAAACAAAAAACAAAATTACGTAATACGCAAAATTGTGGTCATGGTAGCGAAAATGTCTTCAAGGGTGTAAATTTTCATAGAATTTTCTTTTTTTTCTTTTTTTTAAAGGCAAAGATCGATATAATTTTTTTCATATTTTTCCTGGAGTAGCCTTGGGTAGGCCGATTTTGGGACACCTTGTATATTCCTCGGGGAAAGTTGTTCAGACTGATTCACATGCTCTGATTCTGACATGATTCTGATTACATTTTTACGATAAATTTAAAGTCTCCCAATATTTTATTAATAAAAAACTAATCAAGTCATATGCTGTTTTGTATGTACACAGGATATACCGTTATAAAGCAGTGTATAAGTATCGCAACGGTTTATGAGCGCTGACCTTGAACCTAACGAGCAGAAAACAAGCGAAACAACCTCTTATGTCTACAACGGAACGATATTGTCATTCAATGTCAGCGCTCATTAGTCGTTGCGATACTTGTAACACAAGTAAACATCCCACATAAATATATTCTGTTTGCGTAAGATTAGTTATGGATATTACATGTGACTTGCCATAAACTATATACCTTCTTAATTATAACATAATTATATCTCAAGTCACGAGTTTATTTACTTTTTGCGTCACAGTCATATTTTTTCTTTGTTCTGTCGAAGAAAGATATTGTACACTGAAGAGCAAAACACGATATGAAGTAAAGTGCAATATTATTATTATTCTTTCTTTCGTCCCATCCATACATTCACACCTAAAATCCCTTTAGGGGTAGGCAGCACGTCGTGTGGTTCTCGAACCATTTGACGTCACATTTGACATTCAGTCTGAAGGTTATTACATGAAACATGAGTATGGTGGTGATTAGTTGTCAGCCTTTCTCCTACGATACTAAAAAACTCCTCGTGTCCCACTCGCCGGCTCCTATGATATGCCTGGGAAGACTTGGCAGCTGGCACACTATAATAATAAAATTAATAATATTAAAACATTAAATAAAAAAAACTCAATATAAAACTTTTTTTTATATAAACTCTCTCTTGACGTAATCATTAAAATTCTAATTCAAATTCTTAATATAATTAATATATAAATTTTCCTTTGATTCCCAGTTCAGTTCTTTCTTGAAGCTTTATATGTTTAAACAGCGCTTGGTGCAATCAAATCATGATTCAATCCCACCAGTTCCCCGGTTAATAGGATCGCAGAGAATAGGACACAATTGCCTCACAGTACTTACCTGACAGGCCAAATCCTGGAACACCTGAATCAAGTGCGTATTCCGTATGCTAACAAATCAAAGTATTTTCTATTTCTAGTAGAATTTTATACGCGTTTATATAAAAAGTAAAAATTCTAGCTTAAATATCTCAATTTTTTTTAAAAACTTTTGTCGCTCTTGAGAACAATCTTGTTCAAGGAAAAAATGCGGTCGAAAATGTAGCGATTCACAGACATAATCTTTACTTTACAAATTGAAATAGGTATCTTTTAGGCCCCATTCCTTTAGAAAATTTCCCCAAAGAAGTAGTTCCAAAAATGAATGTAGGTTACCACACGCGTGCACTCTGTACTGTTGTGATGAGAGCGGTTTTGCAATGAAAATGGAGTAACCTGATGCGCTGGCCTCTGTACTTCTGGTGTCTAGCCAATGGATTCGCAGCTCATTAAATCGATATACTATGCTATAATTTATACGTAAAATGGCTCCCACGCGTAGTCTATAGCGTAGTCTATACACCTACTAAATAGGACAATGTTTTGGCTGGAGGTCGATGTCCTTATTATACGAGTATGTGGAAATTTACGCGGTTCTCGCGAATATCGTGTTTGGCTCGTAGAAAACTAGAAATACAGTCGCGACGCGATCATTAAAATCTAACACCTCCCTTTTATCAACAAATGTTCCTTCGTTTATTAACCAATAAATGATTTGTATAAAACTACTTATGATACGAAAATTACGAAGGTTAACTTTCAGCTACTAGAAAATTATCATTAGTTGTTCTTAAAACAAAACTTTTGTTATCATGTTTTGGCGGGCTCTTATCAACATTGCGTGTCACAATAATAATTTATATTATATGTGAATATTCGCTATTGTACTCATCACCATTATACGCATGTTTCTTTTAATGTACCACAGCATAATAAATAACCCATAGCGCTACGCAATGTACCGCGAAACCAAGCCCTTCGTGCGAAGTTCTGCGCCCCTATAATAATACTATGTAAATTGCTGGTTTTGGTTTTTTACGCTGTTATGATTGTTTTTTTATTGCAAAATGGAATGTATTTTAATGAATAATTTAATTTTAAAGAGAAAATTTTAAAATGATGGTCTGAATTCACCTGTACCTATAGATTCACCTGTGTATGCATCTGTAGAGAAAGTGAAGTCTAGATTTAATAAAAAAATATAGCTGGTTCAATTATGACTATGTACAGAGGCCAGCACATCAGGTTACTCCATTTTTATTGCAAAACCGCTCGTATCACAACAGCACAGTGCACGCGTGTGGTAGTCTGAGTTGTGGCCGTCCGTACTTATAACAATACAGTAGAAATAAATGTAAAAAAATGTCTCGCGAGTGAAAATGTTACAGTAATCCCGTGAGATGACAAAGGAATAAACAGGAAAATGTTTCTCTCTCAGGGTTCTGTTTTTCTTTGCCTATTATAATCAAAGCTACTACAAGATACTCTGAAATTACTGTTTACGTACACGTGCGTCAATAAGGAAAACCTTGGAAAAGATTTTTCTTGCTGCTTCCGAATTTTTAACAATTTATAAAAGAAATGTTGTTATTTTCTCTTACGCATCTAATTAAATAAGGAAAACATTTTATCAAAGCAAAAATAAGACTAGGACAGTTAAGGAATGTATCATTTTTGTTTTATTAACATATTGTGGAGAGAATTGGGGACTTCTAAGCACATTGTCAGTGCAGTTACCAATTTTCGTATCACTCTTATTTAATACTAGCTCTCCGCCCGCGGCTTCGTCCGCTTGGACTACAGGTTATATACTGCCCAGCCATGAGATAAAATGTAACCTATGTCCTTTCCCAAGGTCTAATCTAACTCTGCATCAAATTTCATCAAAATCAGTTCAGTGGTTTAGCCGTGAAAGCGTAACAGACAGACAAACATAGTTACTTTCGCATTTATAATATTAGTAGGGACTGTAGCACTCTTCATGGGACATATTTTAAAATAATTTTGTAGGTAACGAACCTTAAACTTCAGATGCTAATTTTAATTAGTGAATCATCCATCTAATGTTTACAAATTCCGTGTAACTTTGTTTTCATGAAGCTATTTCGGGGCTGTAGTAATATTCCTTACTCACTTCATGGTTTAATAAAAATATTAATGGTGGTTCACATAAATAACGCATTAATATTTTTACGAATCCACACAGTAAATAAGTAAATTATTCGTGATGCCGAAAACGATTGTGTGATGACAGTTTTTTTTATTCTGATAATTTTTACAAGTGAAAATCTATTCTTAAAAAAATTTAATCATAGTTCGACTTAAAACTAGTACGAATGCGACGTCAATATAAACACTGATATGATAAGAGAGCATTGACTTTTGTCGTCTGTTGGTTATTGGCAGTGTGCAAATTTTAAAATAACACATATACTGGGTGAAAACAAACCTCCTAGCTATATTCAAAATCCTGAACCAGTGTCACTCAAAGAACACATTTACGAAAAAAAAAATTTAAAAAAAAATTTTTTTTCAATGGTAATATTTAATTTTTTGCCTAAACGTAGATATTACTTCTATACGCGAGGGGTACGAGTAGCGCTCGGGGGGTGCGCCCGAGTGGTGTCTACGTTTAGGAAAAAAAATCCACCCACCCCCAAAAAAAAGAAAAAAAAAAGCAGAAAAGTAAGTGATACTGATTCAGGATTTTCAATAAAGCTAGGAGGTTCTTTTTCAACCTGTATTTTTAGAACTTTCTAGAGGGATAGGAAAAGCCAATATTGTTTAATTTGAAGTCAATTTCGATGACACATAAAACCAAATCACTATAACATATTTAAATTTCCGTTTACCTAATGAATGGGAGAAAGAGACGAGACTTGTTTTAAAAACTTTGCTTTGTTTTTTGGCTGCTTCTATACTGCCGCATAAACATTCTTTTGTTCGGTAATTGTCGATTAAATTTTTGACATTGGACTTTATTCCACCGTGATAAGAGCGAGCGAAGCAACAGGATAAGCGTGTTGCCCATTTACGGACCTCGGTTTATTCCGTTATGTATTGTGCTAATAATATCTTTAGTGAGTAAACGGCCACTGGTCTTGGGAAATGGAGGTTCAGTTCAAATGTCATACATTTGAAATTCCGTGATAAAGAAATAAATATCGCAAAATCAAGACATTTTTCTATTAGGGTCATGGGTAATCATGTCTGTTTTGTGTATATTCCGAGTATTGACTTAGGAAGGGACCCCCCTATACAAGGCAAAACCTTAGTGTGGGCGTTTGAGTGTGTAGCGTTTGTTATTATTATTTATCTTGAAGTATGATAATGAAGAGGGATAATGAAGAGACCAAATACATCCCGAAAAAATTAAAACATTTGTTATATCATCCATTAAATCGTAATTCTCATTCTCAAACAGAGGAAAAATGCAATGTTCAATGATTTAAAAGTATTAAGTACTATAGAAAATTTCTGATAATACATTAGTGCCAAATAAATAGTCAAACTGTCCCGCTTCTTATTCGACAGATTGTCTGGAACGTTCATTAAATGAGTTAAGTGCCAATTTGTCGTTCACGAGAATCTTGAGTTGCTCTGAGGCTGAATTTGGCGGTGGGATAGGCTATATGTCACGGCCGGAGATTAAGTGTTAAAGGATTGGAAATGGGTAGCTTTATTGGCTTTGTTTCGTCGACTTACTGTACCGAAACTGAACAATTTTCCTGAAGAACGTTGAAAATCATCAACATTTTAGCCTCTATTTTTTCTGGGTTAGCTTGCTACATCCTCGATTACATCTTCGCCCCTAATTTAATTGTGTTCAAGAGTGAAACCATTAATTGTAAAAAACCGGCCAAGTGAGAGTCGGACTCGCGCACGAAGGGTTCCGTACCATTATCTATAAAAACGGCAAAAAATCACGTTTGTTGTATGGGAGCCCCCTTAAATTTTTATTTTATTCTGGTTTTTATTATTTGTTGTTATAGCGGCAATAGAAATAGATCATCTGTGAAAATTTCAACTGTTTTAACTATTACGGTTCATGAAATACAGCCTGGTGACAAACGTACGGACGGACAGCGGAGCCTTAGTAATACGGTCCCATTTTTACTCTTTGGGTACGGAACCCTAAAAAGTACCCAGCGGGAAAATTCCTGGATTCTGGAGCTAGAATTATCTTGCGGGACTGAATTACGTATAGCAGATTTTGATGACACGTACTCATATTGTTGGCTCTTAAAAGGAATTAACATGAGCTGAACTGACTAATTAATTGAATTTGACATTATATAAATAAAAAATAAAATAAATATTGTTCTATTCAAATTAAATCATATGAAATATATTCTTTTAACAAACATATTTAACCAAACTATTTTAAATACTTTTTAGCAGTTTGTTATAAGTTTAGAAAGAGACTAGCTAGAGTGTTCCCAAATACTACGTGTAAATTTCCATGTGGAAATGATCGTGATGTATTAAGAGTTAACGATTACATGTTAAACCGGGTAACACATTACCATTAATCATTTGTTATTGTTCGTGTCTGAATCCATTTAACACATTGTTTATACATTGTGTTTATGTGATACGGTTACTTACTGATAAGAAATAGCTTAAGACTAAAAAAAACTTTTTCAACCGTATAGATAATACAAACTATTGCTGTTGTTCGTTGAAGATAAATAGATCAAATATCTACTCTTTCACACATGCAAAATCAAGTAAGACTTGTATATCATATTTATATGTACATAATTTCTGTAAGCTGTAATATATGTTGGTAGTTCTAACTGGTCCCAGTTGTGACAATTGAAATACGAATTAATTTACGAGAATTGTTTATATGCGTAATCCTATTTATTTCAATGGTAAATTTAAATTGAATTGAAATTATGATTTCAGATAAGGTATATCCATATAGCAATTACATGTCAAAAACAAAATGAAAAAGGAATACAAATAAAATGTCACGACAATAATAATAACAAAAATAATATGTCAGCTAGATGTAGGGAGAAAGGGTGGCCCTGTCTTGTAGTCCTAGCCATCTTAGGAGTGAATGGTTTAACACAAGATCAGCCCATTAAGAGGATCGTCTCAGTGTTTTTTCCCATACAAACGGCGTCAATGGATTCCATCCCCTAAACGTCAACAGATTCCTGTGAAATTTTGGTATAGTATCAAGATCACCAATAACTAAGTCCGTACGTTTTGATATTTGTGATATTTTTAGTAGACAAAAAGATATTTGAGATTACAAGTCAGCATTTTTCGCAAAAAAAATTCTCAACATTAAAGAGGTAACTGTTAAAAAACTAAGAAAATTTTTTAAAAAAACAAAACGTATGAACCTCGTTTATACGCTTACAAATCGATAGATACCACAAACGTACGATTTAATTAAGTTTTTAGGGTAGGAATTCATTGACGCCTAAACTCATAATTTTGGAAATAAAACTCGGCATTTCGCCGGAAAGCTGCAATTGTCCCTTTCGTACAAGTCTGAGGTGGGTGGTCGACATCGAGACAGCATGAAAAACAACTGAGACGCTAGTCCAAACTGAGACGCTCCTCTTAAGAAGAGTTACTTGTACAATAACCATTTTGGTAATTTCTCAGGAGCTTTAAGAGGACAAATCGGAAGGTTGGGATCGTATTACTCAGAAGTACGTTTCTGCCTGTCTTCTAGCGATGCCTAATTGACTTGTACGACACACAAAAGAAGATATCAGATGGTTCTCTTGCTGCTATTTATGTCAAAAGCATATTGATAATACAAATATGTAAAAATTCCAGATTCGTGAAAGAGCTTGAGGAGGGTTTCGTCCGCCACAGGCCGACGGCGCGACTGAGGCAGTCCGCGTCTCTAGGTGCATCCTCCTCTTACAACGAGGTGGTTCCTCCCCCCCTCCCGCCGCCCCCCTCCACCCTGACGCAGGGCCGGCGCGTGGACTCCTCGCTGCGTCGGCTGGAGCGGGTGCATGACGACATCTTTCAGTTGTAGCGCCCAAGACAGCGCAGGTTTGTGTTTAACTATCATTTTATCTGAGCCTTCATTCACTGCAGTAGCTTTTGTCACTTTCCAGACGTACAACTGAGTTGATGTAGATATATAATTCGTTCCAGTCGCCTGTACGTTGCAAGATGACAGCAGGGCAAACGAAAGGGTAAAATGAACTTTATCATTATTATGTAAATTGGGTGACAATAAATTTGTTAGGTTCCCTGCTTCTTTACCTAACTTATCGGTTCAAAAAGCAAGCGCCGCTAGTCTACGAGCGCTAGTAGTGCTAATCCTATAACAAGGTGATATATCTTAAGGCGACTACAGCACCTAAATTACGATTTTATGATGCGTAGATAAGCATGACGCACTGCATTGAATCGAAGAAAAAAATACTACGGTAATATTCAAGACATAAACTAGATAAGTAGTTTGCTGAAAACATGATTCAGCACTTTTGGTTCGATAGAAAAAGCTCACAAAGTCACCTCTAAATACCCAATATTTGTATCTTTTAAGCAGTAAAAACCATAGTAAAATGCATACAGGAACTTGAATTTGCTATCAAAATGTTCGTGATTGAACACTCTCGATAAGTAGTTAACGCTTTTTCGATTTAAGCTATCACCTTTCCATAAATCTCATTTTTCTAACTTTCGAACATGTTTTTACGCACGCACGCTTTCATAGTCCGTAAACTTCGTGTATCGACACTGTTCGCACTGCCGCCGGCCCAGGCTTGTTGAAAGACGGAGATGGCACTATTCCTATGTGTGCTACCTTTATCGGGTGCTGTAGTCGCCTTAATAACGCTCTACTCACGATTACGTTGAGGGACGTCGCGTCGATTAGGGCCGGTGCATTGTGTCATAATTCCTAGCACGAGCAAGATGCCAGGAAGCATTCTTCAGAATGATGTACAGATGATATAATTTTATACTGCCGCTTAGCGAAGTTATGCCAATATGAATTATTATGAGAGCTATAAAATATTGGATTGAATTTAATTGAATATCTTATGAGATACTAGCTTTCCGCCCGCGGCACCGCCCGCTTGTACTGCAGTGCCCAACTGTAGGATAACATAGCCTGTATCCTTTCCCAAGGTCTAATATATCTCTGTACCAAATTTCATCAAAATCGGTCCAGTAGTTTAGCTTATTTATTCTGTGGTTTAGCCAAGAAAGCGTAACGGATAGACAGAGTTACTTTCGCATTTACATGGTGTTTCAAAAAAACCCAAAAAAAAAGACATTTTAAAAGTGAAATAGTCGCAACTCTAGTAATCAGTTGCACGTTTTGACATCTTTGAAAATGAAAGTTTCATATAATCTATATGACATACTTGTCATATTTGTAATAGAGCTGCGCAATAAGCTAAATTTTAATTAATTTTGAATTATCTTTTTTTTTGGGTTTTTTGAAACACGTATAATATTAAATAGGGATGATGTTCGTTCTGGAAGAATAAAATAGCTTACGGTGCTTTTTCTTACTGTGGTTCAGCAAATTTCGTATTTCGATTAAGTAAGTTTATTTTAAAAAGACAAACGAGGCAGACACTGTTACCTGAGAGATATTAAGAAAATAAAAGCACTGTACATTCCCTCCTTGCAGAATTGACTTATTTATTTTACGGTACAGAGGTCAGCGCATCAGGTTACTCCATTTTTCATTGCAAAACTGCTCTTATCACTACATACAGCACAGAGTGCACGCTTTAAATTAATTAGCGAAAATTAAATAAGTTTACTAAACTTAAACAAAAAACTTTCCCCAAGAAACAAAGTCAAGATATAAAAAAAAAATTTTTCCTCTCCTTACAACTTGTGTGATCAGCTGATTTTCTTAGTATGGAAAAAAGTTTTTTTTTGTATATTTCACAATACAACACAATACAATACAATATACTTTATTGCACAATTTGAAAAGAAATACAATGATGAGACACTTACAAATAATTTTACAAAAAGGTACAATATAGGCGTCCTTATCGCTTCAAGCGATTTCTTCCAGGTAACCTTTGGGTATGAAAAGTCACTAAGTGAAATCAAGATTCCTTTGGGAAACACATGAGTTCCTTTGGGAAAAGTTGCTCAAATTCATGGGGAAAATCACCACCTAAAGTTTCGTTAACTACCTTCAAAAGACCATAAACATAAGAATATGAGAGATGTCATCTATTCTGTGATAACGACCGATTGTCATTTCAATAAGTGAAGTTATTTCTTCATGTCTATGTCTATGGAACCAGATTATTAAAAAAAAAATTTTAGATCATCGGTAAGCGCCATCTAACGACACTTCGAGAAGCACCGTGACAACCCTTCATTGAAAAGCCCTCATTACAAGGTTCTTCAAGAGACCATAAACATAAGAATAACTGCATTATCTCTTTTATTCTTATTTTATAATTCTTATTTTATAATTTGTCCTCTCCTCAGACAAGCTTTCTCTTATCTACGACTTTTTTCTAACTCCAGATATGCGCGGTTCCAATGAGCATGGCACTGTGACGTCACGGCGGTCGCACCGAATCTGCCCGGTAGACCAGATCCGTCGGACCAGATCGCATGACCGCGTCCACGAACTAAGTACACGGGTGGTGAGTAACACCCATGTGAGGTCACGAAAAGTGATATTAGATAATATAATAGACCTTTGTAAATTATGATCTGTTCTTTATTGGATGTACTATACGCGTTAAATGAACTGTTATTTAAAAATATAATAATGTATTATAGATATATGTTCTATTAGGTGACTAAATTAGCAGGCGAATATTTTAGAAAACTGCCTCTCCATATCATAGGCTATGGGCTATGTTTTATTTTCTGTTTATTATGCTGTATTTCCTTGTGTGCAAATAAAGTATACAAGGTGTTTCAAAATAACCCAAAAAAAATAATTATTCAAAATTAATTAAAATTAAGCTTATTGCACAGCTCTATTACAAATTGACAAGTATGTCATATTAATTATATGAAACTTTCATTTCGTAGATGTCAAACCGTGCAACTGATTACTAGAGTTGCGACTATTTCACTTATAAAATAAAATTTTGGAATTTCTTTTTTTTGGGTTTTTTTGAAACACCTTGTATTGTATTGTATTGTATGATGACCGTCATACACTACAATACAATATTTGAACATACATACATTGATGACCGTCATACTAAAGAACGTAGCTCCCTAACTTCAAACTAATGCTAGATGAGAATATCTTCCCTTACAGCGCCATCACAGGACAGTTCTAGAACTAACAAAGCAAATCATTCAGCGTTTAATTTCGACTATTTCATCTAGATGGCGTTGGTAGTTAAGGAAACTGATCGAATGAAATCCAGAACATGCGACATCGATCTCGTCATTATGGAACTACGGAATGAGTTGACGATGTTCAGTATGACGATTGTCAGTTCTCTGGAGGTACATTAGTCCATACTCCATATTTACTGCCTTACTACCTTAGTATGGAATGTTTTTTTTCTTGAGATGTCAATATAAGTTCATTTTGATCAGTTTTACAGATAAATCCACCTTCTAAAGTTTCGCTGGCTAATTTTAAGTCACCGCATGTATAATGTGTGTCCGATAATGTTTAACTTGCCTGTTTATACGGAATATTGGACTTGTAAAGTAGTCAGTATAAATGTCCCTAATGTCTGTATTTTCTAATTAATGTTTAGTATAAAACTATTCGAGTTTTAACCCTACTTTATAAAGCCGAGATAATTTATCATAAGGGGTTCTGTTTTTTGTTTCATTTATCAGTATAACTTCTGAAACAGGTTCTGTAACTAAGACAACAATTACTACACAAGTATGCTAGCGTGGTTAAGTTTCTGTTAGGGCATATGTAGACGCTACACACTCAAAGGCCAACACTAAGGTTTTTCCCTTGTGTCGTGAGTCCCTTGGAACATACAAAAAGACAGACCGAGAACAAACATCTACTTTTTACAAAAATATTTGCCTCGACCGGGAATCAAACACTGGACCCGTCGATCAAGAGGCTGGCCATCTTAACAGCCAGTGCAGATCACCCAGCGCTTATCTGTACTGGTCCGCTTAGGTAATCTCTACATTAGAACTCGTCGGCGTTGTTCGGCGCAAATAAAGACTGCCTGCGCCGACTACCTGCGCGGACCGGTTTCGATAAGCGCTGGTAGATCGGCGCTGGTAGCCTGCTTTCTACGTGTTTACATCTCCAAGTTTTTTTATCTCTACCTAATTTTCTTTATCACGACCCAAGTTACCTTATCTCTACCCAATTTATTTTGACGCAAGTGACTTTATCAATACCTAATTATAATGAAAAAAGGCCCTGGTTTAATGAAAACACTCCTTATAAAGGAAAAAGTGGTTACTCTGACGCTGGGATTAATCAAGTTGGCCACTTGAATACGTACACGATAATAGTGCTAAAAATCAGTAAAAAAATCCTGTTTATGATAATCATTATGTTTATCGTCATCAGTACTCGTCAGCATACACGTTCCCACTCTTAAAATGTTTATCTTTGATTTATAAAAAAAACAAAAAAAAACAATTCTATGTATTCATAAACATTGTTTTATCGTAAGCAAAACGAAGTCGCAAATTTTATTATAACTTATCACATGTTGATATCTGTAAAGCTTTATAAATATTATACGTTTACAAATGTATAGTAAAAGTGTAAACCTTGTAAATATGTGAAATGTTCACAAATATATCTCCTAATTATAATTAAATGTATGTTTTATATTTTTCCTCTCACGACTTAAGTAGAAAAGTGTCCTGTGTTCTCCTGCCTGCTTTAAGTTTAATTATTCCATAATGGATAAATAAATAATAGTGTAATGTCTTTTTTACTTGTAAATATACTTTTCATATAAAAAGAACAAAAGGACATTTTCATACCGTCGTGAGCGAAAAAATAACTTTTTACTCTTAGAAAATAACACGTCCATGTCAAAATGTTATTTTCGCGCTTAGTGATTGTAGAATGAGATCCCAGGGCCGCCAGACCTTACTTATTTTCTCAGTAACCAAAAGTGTGGGAAAGAGTAGTGCTAATATGTACTATTAACATGGGAATACTTGCTAGCCTGGGCCGACGGCCAATTTTCAGCTATTAGGTTTTGAAGGTATTTCCAGAAATTACTCACTTGTCTTGAAGTCTGGGTGCTGATGTTTTATAGAATATAATTAATTAAATATAAAAATTAATGAACAACACCGCCAGACACTCCGTCGGCTGTAAATCCTGCCAGACGCTTTACAGTTCGCAAATAAATTATGCGATGGTACCAATCACAATCTGAGCCGTGATTTTTTTATATGATGTTCAGGGAACTATAACAATACTTTTTATAGCACCCTGACTTCATGACACGTGAGTAATTTTTGGAAGTACCTTCAGAACCTGGAAGCTAAAAATTGGCCGTCGGCCCAGGCTAGCACGTATCCCAGGCTAGCACGTTACATATTAGCACTACTCTTTCCCACACTTTTGTTTACTGAGAAAATAAGTAAGGTTTGGCGGCCCTGGGATCTTGGTTTATTGGGTCACCTTGGGGTCATTTATCAGGGTCCGCCCGATTTTGTTTTTGTCAGTATATCAATACTCAGAGTTATTTTAGTATCTCTTATCAATCAATCAAATACTATGATATACTGTAAACATTGTAATATGTTTGTAAAAATAACATGTGTGTAAATGAATTGTCTACATGTCCCGTTCTATATTTAAACCTACTATTATATTGAGCGATTTTAAATTATTTAGCAAAACTATAGGAGATGAATCCCCCATGAAACTGAAAAAAAAATTCCTCAAGGCACCCCTTGGAAATTCTCAAAAAATAATTTTGACTTTTCATAGGCAATCAGTTGGCCGCAAAAGTTGAACAAAGAGGTGAATTTTTTTAAATTTTTCGTGTTATATCCCTTGGGGAAAGTTGTTTAGTGGATTGATTCACATCCTTTCTGCTAACTTATTTCAAGTAATTTATTGATAAAATCCATAGATGTGAGTAGTAAATTAAAACATAATTCTACTGAATATTGAGTATGTTATGTATGTAGCATAAGCGAAGTCGGTTTAAAACACAGTGCCTTGTGATAGCTATGGTAGCTAGGTAGTTAGTAGCATTGCAGATTATTTACGATTAGATGTTCAGTCTTTATGTTTTTTAAGCACCGTACCAGTTTTAGATCCGATCCGTGCCAACAGGTAGCGCTAGTAGAATTTTAAAACGCAGTATCGCTTGTCGCCGCAGAAATACTGCCTCAAGTTTTTGTTGAATACACTTTTTTTTAAACAATAATTCTGGATGTTTTTATGTTGAGGTTTTTTGAATTTTTGTCCAATAGCGTCATCTGTTGGCTCGGATTGGAACTGGAGCGGTGCTTAGACAGTGCTGTGCTAGTTCTGTACATAGATCATCTATTTGAACTATTCAATGAGTACGTGTTTTGACATTGATCTACGTACTTTAGTGGACGCTAGTTAGGGGCCTAACAATTCATTTCAGGGTGACTTTAAATCAGTTAGCAAAAAACAAGGATATGGATCAGCCCATGACACCGAACTGCTTTCGCCAACAAACATAGTTCGAAATATGGAAACATTTTTGGCCTCGCCATACAACCTGTGTGTCAGCTGATTTTCCTTTGTATGGGAAAACTATTATTAAAAGAATATATATAAATATATAGTAACGTTTTAGAAAGTTGTTCGGTTCATGAGGAGGGTCACCCTCTAAAGTTTCGCTAACTAGTTTGAAATCACCCCATAGAACTCGTGCTGACCATGTTAAATTAATGATTCCGTCAAAAGTATACTACTAAAATATGTCGCAGCCTAATGGTAAACCTGACCGTTAACAAGGAGCAGTTTATTAACATTAAAAAAAATTACACTACAAGCCGTCGGTCCCGGCTATTGTTGATTAAACTAGTCGTTTAACCAAGTGATAGGTCATTTGGCGGCTTGAAAGCTCTGAAACCAGGGTTATTCAAGGGTTCCACGTCATTTATTATTATAGCGATACGATAAGAAGCTCCATATTTTTCCTTCCTTATCGTGGTAGTAAAATAATACTTGAAATAACGAAATCGTTTTCAGAGGGCTTTTTACTGACAAATTATTTTTCAACCTACGGAGCGACTAATATATGGAATTTCACAAATAATAATATACAATTTACCGACATTTAATAAACACGCTGGCCCTCCAATTGGTAGCCAGATTTAACCATTAGCTGGCGACATTTATACTATTTTTACTATATTCTTATCACTTACGTCTGCCTGTCTTTGAATATTTATAAACCATTTTGTATTATCATTTGTAGAATAAAACTGATTTATAAATTATTATACGTATATAAAATAATAAAATGATCTGTTGCTCGTTTTTCCTAGTCGATATAACTTCCAAATTAATAATCATGCTGTAAAAACGATATATTAAGTTACGGTGCTATGTGTGTTCCGTTAACACGTTCCACACATCTTTGTTTATTATTAATATTCAACCTTAAAGTCATTGTAATACAGTTGACTTCAATATTTGTTGTTGTCTGTAATGAATATTTTAGTGTAAAATCGCATAATTATCTTACGTTATGCACAATCTTGAATGTTTGTATGTGAACATAATAACATGTACAGTTGTGTAACAAGTAATATACATAGATGTATTTTGTATATTTATTGTTAATTATAAGAATTATGTGTATACCCGACCAGTGTGACAGTATAAAAAGTTCACAAGGTTAATTTTAGGTATATTATTCCGTATTTAAAGGGTCAATATTTCAGAGTGAACCCTATTAGAAAGGCATAAAGCGTAATTTAAAGAACTGAAGGATATAATTTGGTATACATTGTTCCTCTTGCTCTGATATTCCTACTCTAATATTTATATTAGAGGAGGAATATCAAAGCAAGAGGAACAACCTTTAATGCGAGATAAGTCTATATTTGTCAAGGCGTTTTCGCTTCGTATGCCTAGAAGCCATATTGAGTTGCACCAGCTATCCTACCTAGCACTTTACTCTCATGACAGTTGATTGTCAAGGAAAACATAACCTTAAATGTAACAGTAGAAGTTTGCATTTCTTTTGCATTCGACTGACGTTGACGAATGATCTTGCATTGCTAAAACGAGGCATGTCCAAATTCCATTGCAAAAGAAATAAAGATTCTCTGTATAGGGTACTATTTTCTTTGAGTTGATTCTAAAGAAGTCATACTATAAACTTAAGAGAGAAGTCTCATTGGCATCTTAAGCCCGCAGCTGTCAAACAGTTCGAATTTCTGATATATATTTGAAAGTTTATAAGTGTTTTAGGTTAATCCTAACCGAGCGCTAAAGAAGGTCTTGGTAAATACTATAATAATATGGTATACATTTTTTATGATTTCGTTCTTGACCACAATCTAGCTCAGATGCAAAGAAATAGTCGAGGATGTAGCGAGCTCACGCAGCAGAACTTTCAATTGAACTTTGATGCACATTTTTTCTTAAGTGAATCTGGAGTGAACCCATCTTTGAGATGTTTTAACAAAAAATGGATTTTTCTTAACGCTCAGTTAGAGTCCATTTTTGTCAAGGCGTCGCATACTGTCACACGTTAGATAACGAACAATTTATTATGTTATTTTGGCAGTTATAAATGCTTTATTTTATTTATGGAATGTCCTATTAAGTATGTTTATTTATGCTAGTTAAGCTTTAATAAACGATATTTTATTACACGTTGAATTTGTTTTTTAGTCATTTACTAATGCGATCAAAGCAGAAACGCGTAAAGCACAACCCGTGAGTCGCGCCACTTATAAATAACGGTGAAACTTCAAAAGTGACAAATAATTTTGGGGAAAGAAAAATATTCGGCGTGAATGGAACTTCAACACACGACCCCAGGATTAGATCTCGTGGTGTTCTAACCAACTGTTGTTCAAGCTATTGTTCATTCAAATAAAGCGGCCAAATTTCTCATTCCCGAACATTCGCGCCGAACATTTTTCTTTCCCAAAAATTATTTGACTATCCCTCACGCAGGTAAGCGTTTAAAAAATAAATTCATAAGTGACGTTCATCAAACGTGAATTGCTGTCAAAGAAAAGTTCATCGCCATCTTGGCACGACTCGCAGGTTATGCTTGGGATGCAAGCATTTACCTTATACTCAGTTACACAGTAAGGTTGAGTGTAGGAAAGAAAAGTCAAAAGTAAATTGTAAAAAATTTAATGTAAATAAAAATATAATATGGTACCCGATTTAACATAAAATATAATCCATTCAGAATTCATTCTTAAACATACCTACTTACAAATGTACGGATTGTACAGTATTTACACATTACATGCAACAATTTAAACTTACTCTAAAACTTTTTATAAAAAAAATTGAATACTTCATTAAATAAAACATTAATTTACTATGTGATTACTCGTAATACTTTTAAGATTGGGTGGGTATATAAAACATGGTAACTAATTAAAAACACAGAAAAAACTTAAATCTAAAACGTAATTTGGCCAGAACTCAGCTAGCTATAAAAAACTTAGTATCACAATTATTTATATAAATTTAGAATATCTTAATATATTTGGGAATATCACAATCGTTAAATTAATAACTATATTTTTATACTGTTAAATTACATTTGACTATCATTTAGAGAGGTCATGTTATAAAATGTGTTGTTTAAAACCACAATACAACACACATTTTATTCGAATGTCATCAATTTAATATACTGGGTGACTTAGTTTGCGAAATTTTTGAATTTAAATCTGCCCCCATGAACAGAAACCAAGGAACGAAATAAAATTAAACCTTTCGGAAAAATTAGATATCCTGTTTATTGGCAGATTCACATCCTAAAGTTTCGCTAGTTTAAATTCACTCCGTAGTAACTGTTTATTATCTGTGGTATAATATCATATTTGTCAACCACTACAATTTCAACAGTATTTTACATCTTTGTGTTTATATTTATAGTACAATCCCGCTCCAACTTCGTATACGTCATATGACGTCAATATAAAATCGCTACATGCCACACGGTCGTAAAAGCTAAAACCTAGAATCAATTGTATTTTGCACTCTGAATTTGCTGGAAGTATGAAAAGGTCTTTTAATTCTAGTGAAAATTTAAAGGTAAATGTAATATGATGCTCATGGCCTTTCAGAAAAACATAAGAAGCCAAATGTCAAAAATAAAAGTCTGTGGTATCTACATAACCCGAAGTATAATTTTAATGTTGAAGCAGTCTGAAAAGTACTTCCGGCCATGTGGAAGACTTGTGTTTCCTTTTTCTGAGCTTGAACGACTAACATACTGCCACTAGTATCATTAAATTTATACCGAAAGTGACAGAGCTTTTCATACTTTCGGCCGATTCGGAGTGCAAAATTCAATTGATTCTAGCTTTTTATCGCGATATTATACCTATGACGTAGGCAAAGTAGCGGGGTTAGGTACATACAGTCTATATGTACAGTACTTACAGTCCGATGGCATATACGCTTCGGTCCAACGGCTAATAAGAACCATGCAACAGATCTACAACCACAGAGACACGGTGGTGTGTGCCTATGGCCTCATAAAGAGATACCTAGATGAAAAATACAAATTTCTGTAGACGATCTCGATTGTAGTGTAATTTTTGCTGTCCTATGCCAGTTACTTCGATGTCGAAAAGTTCTGTCTGTGGTCGTTTTAATTATCCACAGAGCGAGTTTTGATAGAATTTATTTAAATTAAAACTTGTCTATTTACAATTTAGTTATCTAAAAATGGCATGTTGCACCCCTGTTTCCATGTTATTCGTTTCCTTAGAACACTACACTAGAGCCTTATCCTCCTAAGTGGGCGCCTCCTCTATTTGGTCTAAAACATTTTTGGCCTGTTCTTGAGTCCGATTTAAGAGAAAATCCAAATCACTGGAGATTTTGTTGAGCATTTTGTCCGTGTCGGGGGAATCGTAGGCTTTCTTCCACTCTCGGTTCACTTGTTCTATGTCAGATTTGGGTTTGGGTTCTTCGGGGGGTAGTTCCATGGAAGGGAGGGATATACTGGAGGTGAAGTCTGGTTTTGATTTTTTGAGGCAGCTTTTGATGGGTGGGGAGGGGATTTTGGAGACGTCAGGGTTGGACTGAACGCAAATGGAGCAGTTTTCTTTGGGGGTGTCGAAGCGGGCGTCGTAGGGTTCGAAGTCGACGGAGCAGGTGAGGAGGGGGGTCGGTAGTGGGGCGGGCGCGGGGGGCGGGGTGTGGAGGACTCCGAGCTCCAGACACACGCGCGCCATGTACTCCGGCTGCGGGGGGGGCAGCAGGGGGGGGCGGGCCGTCGGGATGAGGTCGCACACGGCGTGCGTCGTAGTCACGTGTCGGCCCGAGTACCGGTGCGGGCTCAGCACAGAGTCCTTGTACTCCACGCAGCGAACGATGTCCGCTCTGCTGTCCGGGGTTGATAGTCTTCTGAAAAGAATAGTTGATCAGCGTTTTTGTATAAATAAATAGAGTTAGATAAATAGTCCGTATATGAGTGCTGATAGACAAACAAAGGCCTCCCGTTTTGGTGGGAGTTGGTATGCAATTATTCTAGCATCATGCCTCTGGACCAGTGGTTTGGACAGCGTATTCCGTACAGAGCCAATACTTGCGTAATGTTTCAAATAGGTGCTTACTTATCAGTTCGGTTGGTATTATAGGCAGGGGGGTGCCACTTCGCAGTTTAGGCATGTTCACGCGGCGGGCATACTGAGTATGCCAGCGAGCGCGGGTTATTGCCACTCGCCGCGCGCGCGTGAGCCGCGTTTTCAACAAAATAAAAGTGTACCTACTTTATAACAATATTAAAAAAAGGCAGAAACACGTTTTGCCATCGCAATATTCTGTAGGTGTCTGTAGTTAGTAGGTAAATAGGCTAGTTATCTAATAACATGGTTGGTTGTTAATAAATTGTCTTTTAACTTACTACACTTCCTAACTAAAGTTATTCTTGATTTTATAAGCAGTGTTATCTTACATAATTTATGTCAATAATAATTTTACCTCTAAATCGGCGGCGAGTGTTAACCCTGATCTCTCGTCACGAACGCGGCATCGAGTCGGCGTTGCGCAATAGAATATGAACGCTAGCGGCCGACTATAAGTTTCAATTTCTCTTGCAAGCATGTGCCGCTTGCAATAGTAGGCAAATTTTTATGCCTAAAGTTGACTTTTGTTAGGGAGTGAGACTTCTGTACGTTAGTACTATTATTTATTCTGTGTTATAGGCACAAACATAAAAGTTTGTCCCATAAGAAATGAAGAATAGGAAGATTAAGTTTAGCCCAAGATTACGTTCATGTGAAAAATGTCACTCCGACAGTCTTATTGAGAAAAATCTGGCTGACCCGTTGCGGTCGTGTTGTATGACGTGTAGAAACGAAAGATAAATATATTCTCACATTCATTTTAGTAATAAAGAATTAAGAATACCTCTGTATCCTAGCTGGGCTCTCCAACCCCGGCGCCCGCCAATACGACGCAATCGGAGAGACGTGGGACGAAGAGGACTCCAGCACTCCGCCGCGACTCTCAACTTCGCCACCTTGTTTTATGTACACTGGAAATTCACAATAACTTTTGTAGAAATAACTTGACAAGTTTGTACAGAATGTTAATAAGTACAAGACTAGGAATATTTTTATTTAGCGTGTAGGCTGAAAAGAAAAACTGTTTCGACTAGTTTCCTATCCGGGGATTGACTTTCCAGCCTTCCAAAAATACATTGCAAAACATGTGAAATGAAGGAAGTAAAAGATCCTCCTTGTTGACCTCAGGCACTCCTCGTCATATCAATATTGTTTAAATAATAACTGAAATAAATTCCGTACAGCGCCATTTCTTGTTTACTGTAAGTGGCGTGCTGAGGTTGCTGCAAAGAGACTATGAAAATAAGTACTTACAACTAAGTGAGGTGTCCCCCGCGGGAGATTCCTGCCAGTCTCTGGAAGGGAGGGAGAGAATCCTCCTTGCTGACCGCAGACACTCCTCATCACGGATCACGTAGCATATTAACATCGCTAAACCCTGCAAAACCGGAATAACTTCAGATCTGGCATACATAAACGGTTAATTAGTACAGGGTCAACAGCATATCATGCTATCCAAAACTGTCAGATTTCTTTGATCTATTTTCAATTTTATCACGAAGCAACAGAGTTTACTACCCATTGGGGAAATTTGACAGTTTGTGGTAACCTGAAGTGCTGTTGACTGTACAGAGATATCCATTATCATACAAGTATATACTTACTAGCTCTCCACCTGCAGCTTCGCCCGCGTGGACTACATGTTATATAGTGCCCAGTTGTGGAATGAAATGTAGCCTATGTCCTTTCCCAAGGTCTATTCTATCTTTACACTAAATTTCATCGAAATCGGTTCAGTAGTTTAGGCGTGAAAGCGTAACAGACAGACAGGCAGGCAAAGTTACTTTTGTATATTTTATAATATTAGTAGCGATACTCTGTTATATTTTATAGACCCTTTACTTACACTATATTTAACGTGGCAGCTGAGAGCGCACCGACGTCGCTAGCAGCACGAGTGTATGTCAACTTACATTAGCTAATGCGGCAGCTGAGAGCGCGGCTACATGAGACAGTCGTCGCTCGCCGGGCTGGGCGTACGCCACGCCCGCCGCCTGCGCCGCCGACGTCGTCGCGAGCAGCACGAGTGTATGTCGGACTACGCGGCTTCTAGAAACATGAAGACAGCATATAACATTTCTGGAGTTTAGGCTTCGTAAAAGCGTGGGCAGTGAGCCATCACACAGGCTACCGGAAAGAGTTGGCTGCGCAGGGCTCAAAATGGAAAAGTATAGAGTACAATGGGGAAGATCTACACTCAGCATTGGGAGATACAGGTAGGCTGAAGAAATAGGAGAAGGATTCAACCTATAACCGTATTAGAGCGGGACCCATTCGTAAGAAAGTCTTCAAATAACGATTTTCGTGGGACTCACCTCCGCCATACGAAGTACTGGTATGTACTTATTTGGCATGTTTTCCTGAACTCAAAAAGTGCGGTAGTCACTTTCTAAGGGTATGGAGGGGGTAGCTATGACGTATCAAAGATGGCGGCCGGTCCTATTTTATTTACGCTATATTTAGATAACTACTGGGCAGATTTACTTAAATAGGGTCTCAAATGAAAGATAATTTAATAAACATTGTTTTATTCTAAAGATGCATTAGTGTAAAGCTAGTAACAAAATAAATATTTTCAAAAAACGACATTTTGTAAAATTAAACTTTTTTTTACTTGGTGAAAAGAACAGAAACCATTATGGTTACAGTAATTTAGCTTATTATAAAAAATAGCTACACTTATCAGCATTCTAATGAATCTAAAAACGTTTAAATCGAGCTGTAAACAACGGAACTGCAGTCGTCTAAGTGAGCGTGGGTAGCGCCGAACTGACTACGGTACTTAGATTTTGGTACGAATAATCTTGAAAATAACGTGATAAAACGAGTAGAATCACAGCAAAATGAAAAAGTATTATGAACAGGCAAATTTTTTTTAACAGGCATCATTTTTTTGTCAAAAAATTTTCTTCATTAAATAATGATTTAAAAAATTATTAAAAAAAAAGAAAAAATTCGTTCGTAAAAATTTACGAACTATTTTCAAAAGTTCTCGTAACAAAAATAACGTTTCGTATCATATCGAAATAAAACTCTTCATACTTGCACGTTCTTGCGTTATATTTCAAAACAAAGGACTCAGTGGTACTGGTCTGTACTGATGGACATAAGAGTGTAAACGTACGCACTCGAGGCAGAGGCAGGTCGCTGACGTGTGAGAGTGTACAGCCGCCGTTATATTTTTTACATCGGCAACACTGAGATTCATTCCGAGGAATTGCTGCGCCGTGAACTTTGGCACTTGTCGCTTCATTCATTTGAAATCATTTGGTCAGGCCTATGACACTGTTAGTACTAATAGCTGCGAAATGGCGCTGCTATCGCCTTTAATTCGCCATCTTGTGACGTCATGCTAACCTCAAACTTCCATGATGGCGTCTTGTCACTGAGCAAGTACAAGTACGGTATTATGTATGATTGCTCTCATGGTTCGCACAGGCGTTTACTGAAGTGCATTGCTAAATAAATGTAGTACTTATTATCAGTTTTCGTCGCGGAAATGACTAAAATGCATTTATATTTATTTTATTTTATGATTGTCATAAGCATCTTTTGCCATGTGTAACCCGTATTATTACCATTTAGCTTTGATTCCATATAAAATTTTATTATTTATTTTGTAGGTACGTGAAAAAAAATATTTTCGAGTGTCAAAACTATCAACAACATTTGGTAACAATTTTATATCTAAAATAAATACATTTGTTTTGCAAATTATATAAGTTTTTTTATTACTACTTTATAATAAATCTAAACAAACAAATGTGAATTACACCTTATTTATTTTATGCCTAAAACTAACGGACTGATTTTGATGGAATGTGCTGCTCTAGATTAATAAATAAGCTACTTTTTATTCTAAAAAAACGAAACCTTATGTTCCAACAAATGGCGTAGTAAGTATTAGTAAATGAAAATATGAACAGTGCTTTCTGCAATTCTTTCTATCGATAAATAGCTAATTCGCTCAGTCGAGCTTTCAGTGAACCGGCTTATCTGCAAATCGTGCCATCGGCAAAAAAAATATATTTAGAACGTCCTTTCGGCGAATTGAGCTGTCGGCACAACAAGGTATCGGCTGAAAATTTTTTCTTTCAGCCGATGGTCGGCGAACAGTGATTTTTATATACAATTTTATCGTTCAAGAGTAATTCTATGAACCCTTGCGAGCTCGAGTTGAGTGCTTGTGTATTTCATGTTGAGTTTGAAGTTGAGATTCTTGTCACAAATCCTCCTCCGTCGACGATTTTTTCATCTTAGGTTATTTTTGCAACCTGCTTTAACATGGAAACGCTTAAGTGTTGTGTTGGTGGTTGCGCTGCAACAGGTGAAACGCTACGGTTTTTTTGTTTCCCGAGAAACAGTTATCTAAGAAGTTTGTGGATATGTCTTTTCTCGCGCCAACAAATCCTATACTCCTTGAACTCTCTGAAGAGCAATTGTTGAAACAATGCGTTTGTCAAAAACATTTTGACAAAACGCAATTCGATGAAGAAGGCAAGAGAATTCGCTTTTCTTACACATGTCTCTTCACTGAAAACGGAATTGCTCTGGGTGAACCACTGAGTAAAGTAGGTAAGTCCATAAAATCTGTTACGTATAATTCTTAATTGGACACACTATATCTATTATTTTAATTTTCAAATTCAAAACTTTCCATCACGTGGGTCAGCTACAAAGAGCAGAAAGAGTAATGTGTTACCGTGTAATGAACTAATGACACTGGGGTCACCAAAAAAGATAACAATTCAATAATTATAGTAGTCTTTCAAGTTGCCTTACAGCTCCCGCCAAAAAGGTTAGACGTTGATAGTCATTGAAAATTTTTATTTTTTCTTTTACTTTTCCATTGATTATCATTGAACCATTTTGAAAACATGAGAGTGTTAAAGGTGTCACCTGGGTGTCACTCAAAAAAGTTCTTATCCACAATTTTTTCACAAAATGGCTGATTGCCATTTATTATAAAGTGAAGTGTTCTGCGCTACATGATATTGACGGAATTGCGGCAACACATTATGGGTCTATATTTGAGAATCTATCTATTCACTTTTATTTACTAGTTCTGGAAATTGGTTAAGCCTTTAGCGAAGTACCTATTCAGTTGTACAACAACTCAACTATAAGTACCATAACCTTGCCTCTCGTGAACTGACTAGATGTCTTACCACATCAATACAGATTTATTCCTAGTGCAGGGTGAGTCGGCTGACAGTCTGTTCTATGAAGAAACCCAATAGGCATATTTATTACACACTGTACTTTAAAACTGTACCTACTGCTTTTAAGTATTTAAGTAATGTTAGTTATTACTACCCAGCAGCATGTCAAAGATTTATTTGTTTGTTCTCGAGTCATGGGTGTTTGTATTTTTCTTTATGTGTGTTTTAAGGGACCCACGACATAAGGGAAAACCTTAGTGTGGGCCTTTGAGTGTGTAGCGTTTATTTATTTGTTTATTTATAATTATTTTCGAGAGCAAAATGAGGATGATACCCCAGAAATGACTTTGGTGATTGGAAGGGCTGGTACGTATATTTATTATTTAACGAAACTATATATCTAAAAAATCAATCAGGGTCAAAAATATTTGATTCGTGTAATGTAACTTTAACCATATCATTTCATATTACATAATCTAGTTATCTGAAAAGGAGATGCTTTGCATTTTTATTTAGATTACATTTGAATTTTTATCTATGTCTTTTTAAAGTGCAATCATCCTCCAAGAACAGACAAAAAATTTAACTTAGAGGGCACTAACCTAGTCGCTGTTACGTAGCAACAACATAAAGGCAACAGCTACTCAAGAGTCTGTTTCAACTCATGTATCATTTATTAAAATGGGTCAAATATTCAAATAAAAAAAGCTTTATTAATGCTTTTAAACTAGCAAAATTTAGGGCTCCTCATGAAGCTAAAGAACTTTTTTTAAAGGAACCCATATCAAACATCAACTATTTTTTTAGTTTTAAAAGGCGATAGCAGCGCCATTTCGCAGTTATTGGTACTAACAGTGTCATAGGCCTGACCAAATGATTTCAAATGAATGAAGCGACAAGTGCCAAAGTTCACGGCGCAGCACGGTGCAGGGATTCCTCGGAATGAATCTCAGTGTTGCCGATGTAAAAAATATAACGGCGGCTGTACACTCTCGCACGTCAGCGACCTGCCTCTGTCTCGAGTGCGTACGTTTACACTCTCATGTCCATCAGTACAGACCAGTACCATTGAGTCCTTTGTTTTGAAATATAACGCAAGTACGTGCAAGTATGAAGAGTTTTATTTCGATATGATACGAAGCGTTATTTTTGTTACGAGAATTTTTAAAAATAGTTCGTAAAAAAATTAAGAAAAATTTTTTGACAAAAAAAATGATGCCTGTTAAAAAAAATGATGCTTGTTCAGAATACTTTTTCATTTTGAATGATGCTTGTTCGTAATACTTTTTCATTTTGCCGTTTCGTCACGTTATTTTCAAGATTATTCGTACCAAAATCTAAGTACCGTAGTCAGTTCGGCGCTACCCACGCTCACTTAGACGACTGCAGTTCTGTTGTTTATAGCTCGATTTAAACGATTTTAGGTTCATTAGAATGCTGATAAGTGTAGCAATTTTTTTATAATAAGCTAAATTAGGTACCGTAATCCTAACGTTTCTGTTCTTTTCACAAAGTAAAAAAAGTTTAATTTTACAAAATGTAGTTTTTTGAAAATATTTATTTTGTTACTAGGTTTACACTAATGCATCTTTGGAATAAAACAATGTTTATTAAATTATCTTTCATTTGAGACCCTATTTAAGTAAATCTGCCCAGTAGTTATCTAAATATAGCGTAAATAAAATAGGCCTGGCCGCCATCTTTGTTACGTCATAGCTACCCCCTCCATACCCTCAGAAAGTGACTACCGCACTTTTTGTGTTCAGGAACATATGCCGAATAAGTACATACCAGTAGTTCGTATGGCGGAGGTTAGTCCCACGGAAATGAAGTCATTCTCCTTGGGTCCCGTTCTATATGGGGTTCTTCCATTTTAGTCATTTTGTCGATCCAAGTATAATTTTTTAACCTTTGATCGAAGTATAATTGCGAGAGGTGATTGCATGTTTAGCGCTACCCAAGGGAATTAATCGGGATTTATTGAGCAACATCGCTCATCGTCATTTCAGTCGCAAGACTACTGGACTATACACCTCCCATGGATATCCGGATTGATTGGTCCTCTGTCACTTGTAACGTCGTTAACCTTTGCCAGATCTTCGATTCACATTATGGGAGGCCTTTCTACGCTTGACCTTTCAGTACGCGGTCGCCACACAAGGACTTTTGAACCAACTAGTGGCCAACCGTCCTTTGAGGAATGTACCTTCCTGAATGCTACTGTAAGTTTACATAAGTTTACCATGCTAAAATTAAAAGAAGAAGAAAAGAAGGCATTGAGCAGTCTCTGTAAAGTTGGCAATACAATATATTTTCTTAATTTTGACGTATTAATACCTGTCTTTGAGGTAATTTCTTCTCTCAGCGGGTACTTTATGCGTGATGGTCCTTAGCCTGAGAGCAGCGCATACGGCCAGTGCTAAACACAGGATCGCCAGGAGAGCACAACCGGCGGCGCACACCGCCTGCGCAGCCGAGCCTATCTGTAGCGGTGCGCCGCCCCATAACCGCGCGGTTAGCCATGACAATGTGCAAACTCCTGAAAAAAAAAAATATATTGGTTAAAACATCATCTTTAGTTTTGTAACAACTCCTGTGATAATGAAGTAGGTAGGTACTCGTAAACGCAAGTAATACTCTAAACAAAAATAGAGGTCAAATTTTTAAGGAGTAATGAAGTACCTAAGTAAAGTGATTAAGAATTGATAACAGAACAAGAAAAGCATTACCTAAATAATCATACTTATGACTAAAAGATAGGTTCTGTGAAAATTGTGTGCCTTTAATATAATAGTTGGCTGTTTAACGTAATAAATATTTAGGACAACGTAGGTTAAAAAAATCATTTTTGCATTTTTTAATTTATTAGGTAGGTATATAAGTAGTTATTCATTGTTATTATGCAGTCGTTTCTTACACAAGTCCGAAAAGGTACTACAATTTTTTGTTAACTAAAACCTGTACTAGTTCCTGTCTCGTTACTCCCATGGCGTAAAGGTAAATGAGTGGTACTTTTACTTAATAATAATATCATTTACTTCTCCACATTACAGTTTATACATATATAAAAATATGTTTTGTTTGTATGTGTTTTCTTTCATTAGTTTGCATTAGTGTATCTATCTACCTGCCAGCAATCCCACGGAGGGCCCGCGCTGCCTGCGGCCCGCCAGCTCGGCCTGCAGTAACAGCGGCTGCGCACACAGCGCGGCGCACCCCGCGCACCAGCACGCTGCGCACACCCAGCCCAGCGCGCCCGGGCACGCCTCCTCCTAACACACACGTTTCACTATACTTATGGGTATTAGGGTCATTTGAATTCAAGTGGGAATTTACTAGATCAGCGATTCCTAGGGAGTTCCGGAGTGGAAGTTATCAGGGTTCCAAAAAATTAAATTTCAGTGGCTTTCATTTATAATAGGTTATTAGGACCTGTCTGAAAACAGGTCTAAGGATTACCTCATCTAGTGTAATTGTCAGAACTGATGCCACTCACCATTTTGGCCAAAATCTTTGGTTACATACCTATATGAAGATAAGCTAAATTAATAAAACTAAATTTGAGTAAATGTAACCATTTATATTTCACAAATAAATGATTGATCTGCTTTATGAGGCTTTGTTGATTGTTCTGTTGCCTTGAAAGTTTAGGAAGGCTAGATTCGCTCGACAAATGACATAACCTACTCGTATTTGACCTACCTGTCTAGTATCACATTCGAGTAAGGCCAGCATGGCAGCGGAATGCGTCCCAGCAGTAGCCACCTTCAGCAGTACTGGCAGCCTGGCCTTGCACCCAGGTACCAGTCCCACCAGTTGAAGCGCTGCTGCGGCCAAGCACATAGCTCCACCCAAGCCTACTGTTATCTTTACTATACCACGCAAGTCTTTTTCGGCATCCGTCTGAAAATGTGTAAAAATAGGTGCTATAATGTTTCAGTATTTGTAAAGATACTGAATCGTAGAGATTGTTTACTACAGGTATTTTAAAAGATAAAGATTTTGAATTAACGAAAGTTAAGTTTTATGTTACATATTAATGAATTTAATTATTTATTTTTAAATAAAGATTACACTTTTTAACTTTCTACACTTTTTAACGAAAAACTCAAAATAACTTAAGATTAAAGTCGCTAAACTACAAGAGTAGTTCTCTATCTGAAAACTGTGAGATCAAATAGTAAATTATTGTGGGTTTTTTTGTCAGTTTTTTAGTTTTGTTGCATTTTAATATTCGTGAACTTTTAGTGTACAATTATCAAAGTAACCACATATGAAAGAATAGAGGATGATGATGAGCTACTAGAATAAGTTGAAATGTTGAAAAAAACGAAGAAAAACTCAAAATCGCCACAAAAATGATTTTAACGGTAAAGCAAAATACACTTACAAGAGTAGACCTGGCAACTGTGAAGAGCGCATAAGTGCCAAGTCCTCTACACCTGCAGGCCACGTACGAGGCCTCTGGGACACGGACCTCGCAGGCCTTGGTAGACCAGTCGCGAGGATCTGATGGGGTGCGGAGACCACAGGCTAGCTTGGATGCTGTGGATGCAATGAGAATTTTTAGGAACGTATTATGAACGCGACTCAGACTCTGGTCTATACTTGAGTAGTAGTAGTTTTTGTCATTTTTATAGGGAGAGAAAGAGATAATCAATACTTATAAATCAAGACTTGAGTTTCCTTCTGTAATACGGGCCTTAGTTGGATTGTAATAATTAAGTTCGAATATCGAGAACTGAGAAAGAAGGTAGGTATGTGGAGACCCAAAGCTTATAGGACATAATGTTCATTTTGATATCGGTAATATTTTTATTTGCATCAAATACTTCAGACCTTAGCAGTGCGTCTAAGAAAATATGTGAGTTTTTTCTGCTATTACTAGTTAAAGGACAAACGAAGACAACTTCACATGTATTAAGTATTGCTAAAAATCAGCATATAATTAGATGTAGGAGCATAGAAAAGATTTATGGAACCACTTTTTTACGAGAATTTTTGACAATTGTATGTGAATTTGTATAAAAAGTACATGTAATGTAATATTGACGTAGCCAATGTTATGGACTAGATTTTTTTTATCAGCCCAGATGGAGACATATTTTCAGTACACGGGCATCCTTTTGAATCACGAAGAGGATTAAGGCTACACTCCACGGACACAATATACTACTAATATTTTAAATATACATAAGTTTGTGAGGATGGATGGATGGATATTTGTTACTCCTTCACACAAAAACTACAGGACGGATTTTTATGAAACTTTGCAGTAATATAGCTTAAACATCAGAATAATGCAAAAAAAAACAAACTCCTATGGGAACGAAGTACTACATAAATTATGGTGATCATTTTTAAGGTAAGTTTTCCAACCTACCAACTGCACTATAATTCTTGGCGTGCGTAAACAGCAGCGTGACAGTATGCTGAAGAGTTGGATCTACTCCAACCCCTCGACTCCACACCTGGACCTGATGAGACGCCAGCAGATACTCCATCTCTCTCCCGCTCCTGGAAGAGGACTCACTGCAGCACGAGTGAGGGAGAAAGAACATAAAGTTAACAAAAATAAAATAAGCGAAATTATAGAAATAATGAATTAAGTAACAGATAAAAATATGGTAAAAACAAATGCTAAGTAATAATTGTAAGTAAGTAATTTGGAATAAGTCTACACTACAAAAACAATAATAATCATAACAATTAATCAATCAAAAACATAAAAAACTATTTTATTTTAATAAAATGTACGGCAATATATAAGAATCACCAAAGCCAGAGACTATTTTAGTCTTAGTCAATCTATGGCTAGGTCGGGATAAATCCTGTTATCAGCACTTAAAGGCTGTTAAAAGCCTTGGATTGAATAGACCATGCCAGGATTAGGGTATTCCATTCATGTCGCTAAGCACCAGCCTATTTGAAACTTTGTTTAAACCGTTGCGTGCTTGTTTACGCCGCGTGCGATACAAATCTCGTACACCATATGTTGAAAAAGCACGTGAAGGCTTAAATTGCCTGCCAGAAAATGATTTCTAGAAGCTGATTTCTATGGGGTTCCTATATAAATTATTCATACATTTTATGAATGGCCCCTAGTGTGACGCCACATATTTGGAATGTTTTCCACATTTTTTTTTAACTTTCTAAAAAATACAGTATTGTACATTATATATAGTTATTCATTTTTATGAAATATCAGAACCCACTCACTGACCTGTCTGGGACTGAAGCTAAGTTTTCGTTAATAGTTAACGCGTGTCCTTGACATGTGACGTCACGAAAATTATGCCTCCCCACCCCTTGTCACACAACGTCACACTTCGTTGACCCCCTTTCCAACAGTAATTGTTTTAAAGATCTACTCACTTGAACTCAATAGACCGCCTTAGCGAAGGTAGTCTAGCCGCCAGATTGTGATACTGGATAGCTACTACCGTTGCGTTTCCAGTCCTCCCAACTAATTCCACACCAACGGATCCCAGAAGCCACTCCTTAGTTCCACTGGGGCTCGTCTGCATGGAGAAATGGGCGGCGTTGTCATCTCTCGCTGGCTTCGTTTTGACAGTAAACTCGTGGAAGCGAACGTCGAGGTTACTCTTGAAAGATGCCGTGTCTGCTACTGCGTTTTGGAGGTCGTATATTTTCTGTAAAATTTATAAGTAAGAAACGTTTTAGTATGATTTTTGTTCCTGTAAAAGCTCTAGAAATTACGGTGAACCACAATTTCAATACTTCTTCAAGTGTTTTGATTACATGCACCTTACTTTATTCTCCACAAGACTTACTTACTGTTATTTATTAAAATGCCTATTGATTTCGAAAGCCATTGGAGAAATGAAAATTTAAAAAATGCCGGCCGGTTTAGTCGAGTGGTAGTGGCACTGCCTCTTAATCGAAGGGTCCTAGGTTCGATTCCCAGTCGAATCAAATATTTGTGTAAAAAGCAGATATTGGTTCTCGGGTCATGTGTGTTTTTTGTCTGTCTTTATATATATTCCAAGGGACCCCGGCACAGGGGAAAACCTTAGTGTGGGCCCTTGTGTTGTAGCGTATATTTACTTACTATTTTATTTTTTATTTTTTTAATATTTTTGATGGAAAACCATTCTTTTTAAATTCGATTTTTCTTTTTATCACTTTCATATGCTTTTTATACCACAAAAACAACTACTTAACTAACCTCTTCATCCAAAAAAGCGTCAGGATGCCTCAACAGGGTATCATATATCTTTAGGAGGTGGTCGACACTGTCCACCCGGTCCCTTTCCTTGCCGGCTGCAGAGAGGAGGTAGTACAGCATGTCCCGGGAGTGCTGGAGGGGGAGGGTGCCCTCTCCGGGGTGCGCGGGGAGGGAGCGTAAGACGGCTCCGTATTGGTGCGCCACGTGGGATACATTCGCCCACGAGTAGCCGTAGGATATGCGGGTGAACTGAAAATGAAACGGAAGGTAATTTGAAATACTTATTTTTGCGATTAGAAGATAATATTACCAAAGAAAGACATTGAACACAATATACAACAGAACAGGGTCTATGATCGGTTATCTACTTAGACATAATGATTTTTTCTAAGTCATTATGGAAGGTAAGGAAGGAGAGGAAGAGGGCGACGGAAAAGACGATTAAGCGACCAGTTGAAAGAAAAATAGCTCAACTTAAAGGGATTTAAAAGATATGTCTCAAAACCGAATGAAATGGAAATTGCTACACCGACAAGAGCGTGGCTCAGATTAAAAAGAAGAAAGACATGATTTTTACACTAGTTTCACTTTTTTTTACACATTTTTCCACTTTCATTGGTTTCATCAAGAAGCAACAACACAAAGTATAAACTTTAGAGAAGATAATAAGGTAACCGTTTAATTGAGTCCTCGCCTGCGCGAACCAGGACGCGGGGGGAGGTGACTAAGGGGGCCGAGAGAGGTGCGGGCGGTCATTGAAACGGCATGTTGTTATAGGCGTTCATTATAGGCATATGAGTTTGACAAGTCAGATCTACATGTTAGCAATGGCATCATTCTTTCTTATGGTTTTTTTGTAAAATTTTTGCTTGTGTAAAGTAAAGAAAAGCCAAAAGCTGGAACCACACAAAACAAAACATAAAGTCCATAAAATCCACTAAATAAAAGAAAGATACGCAGTTTTAAAAAAAATGCCGATATACCTTGCGGTGATTTTTAAATTTGACAGGACCAATCGGTGGGGACATATACGGGCTGTTTAGAAATAAAATTATAATTTAAAAAAACTTTTCTTAAAACAAGCTTTTATTCTAAAATGTAGTTGTACTAAAACGAAAAAAATAATTGTATGCAAGGGTCATGCTGATAAATGTTATTTGAGGGTATACGTATACATCAATGTTTATTCAGCAATCTTGCATAAAACTATATTATATTCTTTATACATAAAATAATTTCAAAAGCTTGTAGCGCAAACAGAAAAAAAAAGAAATAAATTTCATGCGCGCTACAAGCTTTTGAAATTATTTTACGTATACCTTATTATTTGAAATATACGTATACCCTCAAATAACATTTATCGTTTAGGAGTTCCTATGGCCACCTCCAGACTCCATCATCAAACCAGCTCAATGGTACCATAACATTGCATTGTCATCGTACTTACACAAGTATACCAAATTTCAGCATCGGTTGAAGGGAACTGGTCTTAAATTCAGTTGCAAGATTTGTCCCACACATACTAACTAACTAACAGGGGAAGTCAAATAAAAGCTTGTAAAAAACAAGACTAATATCAGCGAGGGCATAGGTAACTGACCTGGTCATAAATATCTTTAAGTGAGTCAGCAATGCAGCCGGAGAAATCAGGCGACATCCACTTAACTCCGTGCTGACCCGTCTTTGGCTCACAAAATCTGAAGCGTAAGAAAATTTTTATCAACCCCCGACAAAAAAAGAGGGGTGCTATAAATTTGACGTGTATATCTGTCTGTCTCTCTGTGGTATCGTAGCTCCCAAACGAATGGATCGACATGGTACTTAGCCATATTTGATCGTAATTGGTCCAGCTGTTTAAGATTTATAAGCGATGAATGTTTTGGGGGATGCAATTATTTAAAAATTTATATTAGTTTAGGTTTTACAGATAAGAGTAATTTCACTTGATCTTTAATAAAAGGTAAAAGCTTATTCTCGTTAGTGTTTCATACTGCCAACTCCAATTTTCCAACTCATATTTTTTTCACTGCACTCGCGCTATGTCGTAGCGATTTGCTACGTTATATTGCATATCTACGAGGTGTCGTAGCTCTCGTAGCATAAGTTAGATGGTGCTGACATGTGCTTGGAAAGAGTTTACGAGGTTTGAGTTTATGTTTGAGATAACATCAGCTCTAGCAAACAAGTTTACTACTTTTTAAAGCAACACTTTCATAAACTGAAGTAGATGGAGGCGTGAAATTGCAGTAAATATTATTTAAGTAAATCCTAATAAGCGTTGAAGTTTATTCGGCATTTTTATGGTTACGACAAAGTAAAAACTTTTCATTCGAAACTTATTTTACATAAGATTGTCTTTACGTACACG
The DNA here is from genome assembly GCA_949987775.1 of Aproaerema taeniolella. Classification (NCBI taxonomy): domain Eukaryota; kingdom Metazoa; phylum Arthropoda; class Insecta; order Lepidoptera; family Gelechiidae; genus Aproaerema; species Aproaerema taeniolella. The sequence goes on from OX465262.1 coordinate 5,154,516, forward strand.
AACTTGTTTTTGTATGTCCTGTAATCAGCCCCGAACTCTTTTATTATCCTCATGTAAAAAGGCTTCACGATTCGTTTCTTCGATACAACGTGAAAATAAAACGATGAACAAACAAAAAAACGACCTAATATTCACTTTTGTATTAAATTTTTTCATATGTGCAAAGAACTGAATTACTTGAACTGAAACTCCTTTTAAATCACGAAGAATCAGAATCAGTTCCCAAGAAACCTAGAATAGTAATATTAGGTATATGGATGCAAGAAACAGTTCGATTATCAGGATTTATTACGTCATTGGCTATATTGAGAGTCTCGTGCGCATCCAATGAAAATATACCGCCTTTGATTAAGTTGTCTATATTTACAAAAATGAATCTCTATTTCCCTTGGTCATCATATCACGTGTGAACGGATGGAACAATTTCACTAATTCCTTTTTTGTTGTGTTTATTATTGTCAGGAAAAGGTTCTTATGAAAGAAAAAATTAGGAAAGTTGAGCAACGTCTGTCGGGTCAGCTAGTTTTCAATAATTTAAAACAAATAGAGTAGTGTACCTGGTACTCTCCCCACTATGTCCGGGTGGGCAAGTAGCAGCAGCGTGGGCCCCCGGCGCGGTCTTGGGCCACCTGATGCCATGCGAGGCCTCGGTCTCGCAGGCCTCGTCACTAGGGCCCAGAGCCCACATAGTCACTCCCTTCGCATTCGTTCCCGCCACTGAAGACACTTGGCAACGGAATTCGCCAGATTTCTGGGAAATTGTTGTCATTTGTATATATATATATATATATATATATTTATTTTACACGAAACATGCATACCTACTGTTGCAAATAAAATTGGCTATTCTAATGAATTTCAGACATTCATTTGTGACGGCAGTTGCTAGAGAAACGACCAATGGAAATATTCTTACTTATGGCTCAGTCAAATTAATTCTACCTAATCAAGGAGACCTGCGATTTATTTACTCTATGTTAGTTTTATGCTTTATTTTGCTGTTCCACTCGACCCCACTACTGAGCAAAGGCCTCTCCTTCTTTTTCCATATAAATGGAAAAAGAAGGAGAGGCCTTTGCTCAGTATAAGAGTATAAACTCGAGTATAAACTCGTATTACGCATTAATTTTTCAGTTAATCTCTATCTATCGCCTTTTTTTACTTCTTAATGTGATCCCTAACCTAAGATCTTTGAAATTTCTAAGATCTTTTTGAGATCTTTGACGGCCGGTTTGGTCGAGTGGTAGTGACGCTGCCTCTTGATCGGCGGGTCCTGGGTTCGATCCCCAGTCGGGGCAAACATTTGTGTAAAAAACAGATGTTTGTTCTCGGGTCATGGGTGTTTGAGTTTGTCTTTTTGTGTGTTCCATGGGACCACGACACAAGGGAAAACCTTAGTGTGGGCCTTTGAGTGTGTAGCGTGTAGCGTTTATTTAGTATAATTAAAGTATACAAGCTTTCTTTGGATAATATGCTTTCTCAACATTATGTTTCAGACTTACTAAACTTTTTGTTTTGCCTACTATACTATGCTGTTACCTGTAATGGTAAAATAAGCTTTTAAACCAACATTATATTCACACCTGCACATTATACAGCTTGAGCACGCTCCCAGCGGGGTACAGGTCCTCCCAGACCTCTCGACCAGGCGCCAGCGGCAGCAGGGTCCTTTCCCTCGCCCAGCTGAACCCTAGGGCACCGTGGATCCGTCCAGCTCCCGCCAAACACGTGATGCTTACATTATCACCCTGTGTAGTAGAAATATTGATCTTCGTTCCTTCTCGTGTAATTAAGGAAACGCTTGTGACAAATTGCTACTATTATGGTCTCCCATCAGGTTAATATTATATACATAATTGGTGAACCTTATTGTTATTTGGGGTGTGCTAATAAATAAAGTATTTTTATTTTAATTATTATTTACATACATGCATAAGTTCACGCCTTTGTCCCATTGGGGTAGACAGAGACCACAGATTGCCACTTGCTACGATCCAAACACACCTCTTTCGCTTCCTCTACATTCATAATTTGCTCATATATGCTCTTCGGGTTCGGGTACTCCAGGTTAATATTAATTTAGTGATAGTTAAGTTGGACAATTATTTAATTGTACAGCTAAGAAGATTAAAAACATTCAAAGTCTACTACTAATGGAAATGTTTTTTCAAAACATAACAAAGAATAGCCTCAGTGCATTTGCAATTTCTTATGACTTTTGTCATAGAGCAATACATTTTAATGCTTATTTTATTTTTAGGACCCAAATTTTAATATATTTGTCTCTTGATTAAAATACAATCTTTATTTTTTTTAGGTTAAGATATCATGTATACTATTACCTTATTAACCGTCAAAGCCGAAGGCACGAGTCTGATATCAGGCGGCCTTAGCACGGCCAGCCTGAGAGCCCTGCAGCGGCGCCGGCCTCCGTCCTCCGCGGCGCAGGCCCACTTGCCCCCGTCTGGTTTCTTTGCCTCCGACACGCCGAGGACTGACATGCGTCTACCTAGCGCATCCTCGGCCACTGTTCGTGTCCATACGTCCCTGTAATTATATGCCTATATGTAAATCCTTTCGACCATGGTCTTCTTCTTCTTATCATGTGTCATCTGTATGGCGAACTTGACTAACCCTGGTGTCAGTGTTATCAAACCGCACAATGGCCTCTGGCTTGGTTTTAACGACTATAGCAAATCGACAACAGCCGGGACCGACAACTTAACGTTTCCTTCGAAGCACGGAAATGCTCGTAATAAATTGCCACTTCGGTCACCCATCAGGTTTCCTGCCTCTGTGTACGTTGCTTAAGCTCACTGATCGGTTGAGACCAGCGAGCGCCACTGGGTCAAGTGATATATTGATTGATTTAGAACCAAAGTGGTTCAGTATTGACATGTTTTAAGTAACATGTTCTAAGCCTTCTTGCCTGTGACTCATGAAAAGTAAAACTCGTATCTATTACTAAACACATCAAAAAAATATGAATCATTTAATACCTCGTAGTTCCATTGAAGTTGACTTTGATTCCATCTTTGTACCAGGTAAAACTGATATCTGGAGATCCGTACGCCATACAACTTAGTATAAACTCCGACCCCTCCCATACTTCTGGACGCTGGTTCACGATGAGAGCCTGCGAAAAAGTTTATGAAGGTCACTAATTGAGACGCAGCTTGAAGAGTGAATATGTTGCAATACACAAACAAAGGAAAAAATCTAATATGTTTTTTGAGTTTTTGTAATTTTGATTCGTAAAACAACAAGAATTCTATATGAACACGAAAGTTATATGAACAATAAATTCAACTCTATCACATAAAGTGTAAGCCATCACATTATCTAACTTTTGTAAACCTTCTCATCGTGACAGCGTTAAACACATACATAGGCAACTTGATATGCTAATATTTATGAGATGCATGGTCTTTGTTTTTATCCAACTTCAAAAAAAGGAGGAGGTTTTCAATTCAACTGTACGTTTTTTTTTTGGTATATTTGTTACGCGATTACTGCGCCAATTTATGAATTGACTTTGATGATTCTTTATTTGAATGGTACTTCAGAGATTGTCCCAAATTTTTATCGACAAAAACACAATCTTATTTAGATGACGTTTTGGTTTGTAATAATCTGCCGCCAGGTATTGTTGGGATTCAAGTCGGTGGGCGTTTTTAACGTGTAAAATTATTGTATTCATTTTCAATGAAAAACTGTAGCTGAGGGAGAAAATACTTCAAGTTGATACAATATTCCAAAATCAGATCAAACAAAGATAGCCAATTTACCGCAAAAACCAGAGTAATTCACGAGAAGTCCTATTAGTGTAACAAAGAAGGTGCTAAGTCAGGTTAACGCGCACAAGTTGGCCACGTGCCACGCGAAGCCTGCCCCGGCACAGGAATGCACGTTTCAAATAATTAAACTTTCACCCGCCGACATTGCAACGGGCTCCTGTGCTTTTTATTATTCGTGTAAATGAAGTCAGACATAGTATGTACTTCTAAGTGAGGACAGAGGATTGGTAGAGAATTCTTTTAGGGTTATTTTGCTTTTTGTTGCTGCAGCGTTCTTGACATTGTACAATGTTGTGTTTACTTAGTACAATTTAAGATACCCGGTTTTTTATTAAAAAATATCTGAGGCGGATTTTTTTGCATAAATCACGCGACTTTAATTTGACTCTGTATTTGGTACTAGTAAACTCTGGAGTTGTTTTAGAACTGTACCTGTAATAGGGTTTGCTTTAGTACCTAATTGTTATGCTCTCTTACGATTGAAAACAACTGTACCAATTTTATCAAATTGTTCGACAGGATCTATTGTTTTTACATATTATGTGCTTAAATTATAAAATAGAAATTAAATTTTATGTTTAGTAACATCTGTATACAGGGCTTTAGGTATCTCTCTTTCAACCTCTCGGGTGGTTAATCAGTCCATGAAAATAAACAACTTCCCCAAGGAACATAGGTCAAAATACGAAAAAAAAAGTAAGTTCCCATACAAAATTCACCCGAGAGGTTGAAAGAGAGATACCTAAAGCCCTGTATATAAAATTGCAAGTCCTTTCTCACTGACTTCTTAACGCCCAGCCAAAACCCTTGGACCTAGAAAGCTGAAATTGGAACGAGGTTTTATTTTATAACGTAGGAAGGATTTTACAAAATTCTCACGGAAACGATTTCCCGGGCATTTTTTTACTTTATATAGCAAAATCCAACAAAAAACAAAAAAAATAGAGCCATAACAGTAAAAAAAGGATTTCAAAAAGAACTCACATGTAAAGAGAGAGCAGGATGCATATCAAAATGCAGCGGTGCGTTGAGCAGACGTAGGCGATCCGTGCGCGTGCGCGTTGCAGCCAGGCGCGAGAGTGCAGCGCGCATCGCCCCCGCCTCCTTGCGCGCGCCCCATATGCGTAGCCACACTGTACGTGCGTTGTTCGCTTCCAAATCACTGCATGAAAACGTAGTGTTAAATGTTAAACCAATAAAAATACAATTGCGAATATGGGATCATTTTTACTGTTTAATAAAGGTGTAGTTCTAATTGTTTTTTTTCGTAAGTGATTGGCAAAAAACATATTCACTTAGTTATATAACTACAAGTGAGGTTGTTACATCTACATACGATTTCGCAATCATAAGCATTGACATAGACGAAGAATTGAATTTTTTATTATCATTACGTTTGTTTACATTCCTTGGAATCACTGGCATTTATGTCCCGGATCTTTGGAGATGCGTGAGGCCGAAGACAACTCGTTATTATTATTTTTTTTTTGCTATTCGCTCAAATGCCCACACTAAGGTTTTCCCTTGTGTCGTGAGTCGTGGTTGGAACATATACAAAGACAGACACCAACACCCATGGCCCGATAACAAACACCAGCTTTTTACATTAAATACTTACTCCGACTGGGAATCAAACCCAGGACCCGTCGATCAAGAGGCAGCGTCACTACCACTCGACCAAACGGGTCGTTCGTCGTCATTAGCCCATATACGTCCCTACCGAGGGGCACGGGCCTCCCTTCGAAACACGAAGGGGTTTTAGGTCATAGTCCACCACGCTGGCCCAAACTGGTCGTTATTCTAATCTAATCTAACTAATATTATAATAAAAAGGCAAGATTTGATTGTTTGTTTTTTTGCATTGAATAGACTCCGAAATTTGAAAAATTCTTTCACAGTTAGAATCCTACATTATCCCTAACGAAAATAGGCTACATAATTTTCTTGAATTCCCATGGGAACGAAGTCCCGGGCGGGCAGTTAGTAAATGATAAAGTGCTAGAGAATTTTGTCGGTTTAATTTTACTTACCTTATATTTAAAATCTCAATTTCATCTTCTAAAGTGATGTTTGACGCTTTTAAGTAGCTTGTTAACTGGAAATAAATACGCAAAATGTAATAAATATTTTCATGAAAATATCTAAGTCTTTATAGAACGTAAGTATAAATAAAACAGGCTACAAAATTTTTAGTACCAATTTTAGAACTCATTTCAAGTAGAAAGTGGGTGGACCGGAACGAATGGAAAATTACCAATCTAGAAGTGGCTATTCAGAAAATACCTTTAAAATTAAATTATAATTTGCGTCCTTCCTAGAAATAGAAGTTCAAAGCCGCAATTTGTACACAGCATTATGCGGTTTAAATCAATCATTAAGTCCCATTTATAACCACAATCTAGGTGCTGGAAGGCCGTTTCTCACAAGATATTCGGGGAAGCCTAAGTAGCCACAGAGGGTGTTAACTTATCATTATACATTATCATATTATAATAATACAGGGTGTATGGGACAGGTTAGCAAAAACTGAAACCCTGAAGTCAGACCATCAATCTAAATAATATTTCAGTGGAATTTCCTCAGGATTGGTTGAAATGTTTTTTTTTTTTTTAATTTCTCTGTTTTAAAATTGATTTATTTATTCTAATAAACTCCATTTTCCAATAAAAAGCAATAATAATAGCGTATAATACGAAAACCAGCAATATACATCGCATTTTGACGGGTTGCTTGCCATTTTTACGCTTGCCGTCCCGCGCTTGTTTACGCCGCGTGCGATACAAATCGTGAACACACGCGTGTTTGAGAAGCGCGCAAAGGGTTAAAGTATTTGCTTACACCTTGTATATGTTTTTATTTTCTCAATAAAGTCATCTTATTCTAGAAAATAGTTACAGAAATATTATTACAAATTTTATGGGGGACTGGTGCCTAAACTAAGCCGGACCTTGTATTTTAGGACACCAGGAGCTCCTCAATTTTGCAAAAGGTTAAGTAACTGTATTGTACTTACACGCTGACTGACAATGAGCTAAAAACACACCAGATAAACGCACTTACACAATACTATTTATGTTAGTTTTTTTAATTCTTGGTATCTTAGAGGGAGACTCAAGTCTTGATCTATACTTAAGTATTGATTATCTCCTTTTCTCACTATCAAAATGAGAAAGTCGATTGCTACAGAATAGATAGGATAGTCTGAGTCGCGTTCTGTTATGCGGACCTTTTTTTATACAATTAATTGTTTATCCACAGACTTCATGTCAGTGCCCTTGTCTTATTACATTGAATATTATAAGGACCTTAAATTCAATTAAAATATACCTAAGTTTCAGATTAGTAAAGGTAAGTAAGCAATAAACTCCTAACGAACCTGTTTCACTGTCTCCTGGGATATGTTAATATTTGGTTGGTCCACTATTTGCAGTCTTGTCTCGAAACGTGCTGAAGCTGAAATTAAATTCAGAGTTAATGTTACGCTACGAGTTGATTTTATTTTAGGTCAAATTTTAGAATGAATTTCAAAATGAAAGGTGTTAATATTTTGTTCATCTTAATGAGGCAATCATAATAAAATTATTTTAAACGTAGATGTTAGTCTCTTTAATTCAACCAAGTGCTTTTATACTAAGTATAGCGGCAGCGGCTTAAGAAAATTGTATTTTTTTTTGGATTTTGACATATTTCAAGTAAAATGAAATAAAGCTATTTTGATCCCATGCATCAACCATGCATGGCGGAATTAATAGACGCAATTTTATCTTTATAGCTGAATTAAATTAAATTGCCAAAATTAAGGATGTGAATCAGCCCACGAAACTAAACAACTTTGACCTTTCCATATTACTTGTGCGATCAGCTGATTTGCCCTTGTATGGGAAGTCGAATTTTATTTTATTTTTATATAGGTTCCTTGGCAAATGTTGTTCAATTTCATAGGTAGAATCATCCCCTTAAGTTTCGCTTACTAATTCAAAGTGAAATTAATTGAGAGGACTATCTACTCACAAGCATCTGTGTCTTTTGGATTGCAGTCGCAACTGCCACCTCCTCTGCAGTCACTGGGGCATTCATCTAACCCGCACTCTGAAAATACAGAAAAAAAGAATTTTACCCATAAAAATTCATCGACAAAGTAACCATAAGTGGCCATATTTAAACAAGCGTTCCTGTTTCTTTGTATGTGCCTGAACCTAACTCAAACTTTATGATGTCAGCAGGCCGAGTACGATAGTGACAACGCCGCAACAACACCGTGGTCCTATGTCAAAATGTCAACATTAACAACGCCATGGGCGAGCTAGCCTTTGCGCGGGACCCTCACGAAATCAAAGTGAAGTTTCAGCGTGAGCCGAGAGCGGGTTTGTCGTTATCGTGCTAGAGCTGCTGTGAAAGTTAACTGTTTGTTGCAACTCTTTGTTCTACAATTAGGCTATAGTAACTTGAAAGCAATTTGTAAGGGGTCGTCCGTAATTCACGTAATGTTTTAGCATCTTAGTCCCCTGGTGATGATACGTGGTTAGGCGCTTTATTCATTGTTATCTTGCTTGACTATCAGAGGGACAGCTCTACTAGGAAACAACGATTGACAGTCAGTCTCGTTTCTGTCGGATGGACCAGCATGATGGAACGCTATCATATAAATAAGGCCCTTAAGGTAACCCTACCCGAATCCACTTGTAATTTTTTATACAGACAGCTTCAGAGATACCTGACCACTCCTATGAAATAAGGATGAAGTTACTTCACGAAATACTTTAGGTATTTCAATGATATTTTGTATATTATAATATAGTTTTGTCAACTAAACAATTACGCTTATTCACGATTTTAAAATGTTATGTTTCCTCATAGACAACTTCATCTTTATCCGGTATGGGTGGTCAGGTAACTCTGCCGCTGTCTGTACAAAAGTATCTTTTAATAATTTCAGAATATTATCTTTGAATACAGGTATACTTATTAACCTATCCAGACAGACTTTAGAAATCGCAATCAACGAAAAAAACAAGAACAGAGGCCAGCGCCACAGGTCACTCCATTTTCATTGCAAAACTGCTCTTATCACAACAGCACAGAGTGCACGCCTGTGGTAGCCTGAGTTGCGGCCGTCCGTATATGTGTTCTGACTACATCTTCCCTCTTAGTGATTTTTACTAACTCTCTTTCCTTCCCTTTCAAGCCTCACGTTATTAATCCTCTGCTAATTAGGGATTACGATCCCTAAATTCAATCGTTAAAGTTTCTCTAAATGAGACCATCGCTGAACATACAAAACAATTCGACTTTTAAATTGTTTTTGCAATAAAAAGTGCCTGATAAACGAGTGTAAAATTACACCTCTAGAACTTCTTTGATGTTGCACCTACGAAGTAATACAAAAGACATTAGAGAATAATTCTACTACTTCTATACCCTATAGACCAAGATCCCAGGGCCGCCAGACCTTACTTATTTTCTCAGTAACCAAAAGTGTGGGAAAGAGTAGTGCTAATATGTACTATTATCATGGGAATACGTGCTAGCCTGGGCCGACGGCCAATTTTCAGCAACCAGGTTCTGAAGGTACTTCCAAAAATTACTAACTTGTTTTGAAGTCTGGGTACTATAAAAAGTATTGTCATATTTCCCTGAACATCATATAAAAATATCATGGCTCAGATCGTAGGTACCATCGCATAAATTACTTGCGAACTATAAAGCGTCTGACAGGATTTACAGCCGACGGAGAGTGTCTGGCGGTGTTGATCATTAATTTTTACATTTAATTAATTATATTCTATAAGACATCAGCACCCAGACTTCAACACAAGTGAGTAATTTTTGGAAGTACCTTCAGAACCTGGTAGCTGAAAATTGGCCATCGGCCCAGACTAGCAGGTACTCATATGTTAATAGTACATATTAGCACTGCTCTTTCCCACACTTTTGGTTACTGAGAAAATAGGTAAGGTCTGGCTGCCCTGGGATCTCAGTGTATTACTGATATCCTACCCTAAGGTTGCCTGGAAGAAATTGCTACCTAGCAATAATGCCGCCTTGTTCACTATGTTTTATGTTGTGTTAATTGTACTGTATGTCTCTGTGTGCAAATAAAGTATATTGTATTGTATTGTATAATTATGCCGAAGAATGAGAAAGGTTACTTTTCCTTACGAATCACAGTCGGAAAAGACATTGAGAAAAGCCTTCCTTATGAAGCTTGACAGATAAATAGCAGTATAATACAAGTTGGAAAGAAGCTGTTAGAGGGCCCTATAAGCGTAATGTCGGTCGTTAGCCGCCAGTTCTTCATTAGCGGCGGCTTACCTCATCACGAGGGTAATGAGGCCTCGACTCTACGGACTCGACTTATCTCAATACATATAGAACAGATTGGACTGTAATAACATGTATTATTATATTTTAGTTTTCTGTGGTTGGACATTGTCCAGATAACACCGCGATATATTAACTCCTGAGGATCTTTGTAAGATAAAACACGGCTGTGTTAAGTATATTTCCCCGTGTGGTGATCGGTTGAGAATAACACCACCCCGTCTCTTTCCGTGGGTGTCGTAAGAGGCGACTAAGGAAACACAAATGAGACCTGCCTCCTAGTAATCTATCCCAGGCAACAACACTTCATTTTTTCTGAATCTGAGGTGTCGCCCTATGGTCTCATGCGGTGTGGTAGGCTCTGTAAAGGGCCGTCTGGTTCGCGACCACCCTCCTACCGAAGTCCGACGCCAAACAGCTTGCTGTGTTCCGTCCGTGTGTGGGAGTACCAGTGCCTTTAGGCATTTTCTGGGTTAACTCGCTCCATCGTCGACGTCATCTTTGACCTTTAGGGTCAAGATTGAGGTCAAGAGTTGACTCATCTTCTAATAAAAAAAAAAATCATGTGCTCATAATTGTAAAAAACGAGAAGTACTTGCAAATTAAATATCTTCTTGTTTTTTGAATGTAACTTTTTTACATATTGTAATTTTAATACAGCAGAATTAACTTTGTAAATTTTGAGAAAAACTCTCTATATAGCGTTAAGAAAGCCTCTTGTTTCTTGAATTATTTTTTCCTTCTAAAATAAAATAAATCGAATGTGATCCCTAGACAAATAAACATCAAAATAATTGAAGCATAGCACACTCGTCAGGTTCACAAAACACTTAGAGCTTCACGGGCAGTTAAACAAGGTGTTTCCTTTCCACCTGTTGTTCCTACCGTTGCACTGTTCCTCTACACATAATATTATGCACAACGAAACGTTGGAGTGTGCTTGAAACATGACCCACTTGCAAACTTTAGGTGCCACTGTTATAGACCGGGTGTTAGCTGGTGATAGAGGCTTTATGTAGAGTGTCTCATTTCACTTTGTTAAGTCGTGTTATCATAGTTGTTACGGCTATGGTTAGGTTTTCTTAATTTTATTTTATTTATAATTTCAAATACAGAAACTCACGCCTTTGTCCCGTTGGGGTAGGCAGAGACCACAGTCTGTCATAAAGTTCAACTGTTTGGCAGATTATGTAACTGAACAAAAATGTAACAAAATGTAACTTCACTTATTTGTAATTTATATATAAGCTTTATATTTTATGTTCGAGTATAGAGTTGACCTCCATGTCTCTATTAATATGGAGTGTAACCCTTTATAATATGTGAGCAACTCACTGTGCACTATGCAATGCAATGCAGGGGCACGTGACTAAACACGAGCGAGTGTTTTCACCTTTCGGTCAAAGCGTGCAGCGTTTCATATTTTCACAAGTCAGTGTTACATTTTTACATAAAATGATTGGCCAAGTCGCCCTGAGTCGCTGCAACGTAATAAGTTTTCGATTATCCCACATGTCTAGGAAGAGGGCCTTCCTTCGAAGCAGTGAAGGGGGTTTAGGAAATAGTCCACCACGCTGGCCCAATACGGTATGGCGGACCGTGCAACTTCCGAAAACTTAATTTTCTAGGACGTGCGGGTTTTATCATAATGTTGTCTATCACTGCTGAACAAGTGATAATTATTGAATCAGATTTCATGATAGCCAAGTTATTGGCTGAAAACTCAGACCTTCCGTCGACATATTACAAACTGGACAGCTATTGACAAATGGTCAGAAACCACAATGAAACGTTCAGTGTTTGTTGGTCAAAACTTCAGCCAAAGGTGTTTGCTATTCATAAGTTCTCAAACTATGTAGAGTGTCCTCGTAACTAAGTTACAGAGTACAGTAGTTACAGTTTCAACTACAAGTCTTAATCTATACAACCAAGTTAGTTCCAGAGCTAGCTTGTAATTGTGTGCGTAATTAGTAGACATTAGGGATGTGATACTGTACGGATGGAATGATAACGATAAAAATAATATCCCAGGAATAGTAATCGATACTAATGATTGTCCACGTTAAAAACAAGTCAGTTAATTTTAACTTAACTGACTTCAAGTCTAACAATGCCTATCAATACCTATATAAGTTTGCTGTTTTATAAGTAAATAAATATTATATATGTACGAGTATATATTCGTAGATAACCACAACCCAAAACGTTGTATATGTTATGGACCAAGTGATTAATGCGGGCATTATGAATAATGCCCGGGCATTATTCATAATGTCTAGCTCTATCGGGCAAAGTGATTAATTACTATCTAAACTTCATTATTTATTATATTGCCCGGTCATTATTATATTGCTACGTGACAATTGGGCAATTTGATAATAAAGCTAAGTGCGGGGAGGGAAGTGCGGGGAGGGAAGCGGTGCGGGGAGGGAAGTGCCCTCGTTGCAATTTATAAAAGTTTTCGTTATTTTTTCACGACCGCCATCTTAGATTTCAAAATCTAAAACGACATCCATGACGGATTTTTACAAAAAATGCATGTCCGCCATCTTGTATTTCAAAATGGATGTCGTTTACGGAATTAGCACCCCCGAAAACCTATTAAACGACACACATAACAGTTTTATCAAAAATGTAAACGTCCGCCATCTTGGATATCAAAATGAACGTCATTTTCGGAATCAGCATCCCCGACAATCTATCAAACGATACCCATGTCGGCATGCCCGAAAATTTAATATCCGTCTTCTTGGATTCTTTGTGCGGGGAATCGCGACGCTCCGGGGTTTGCCCTTCTCGTCACGATTCCCCCAACTAAAATCAAAGTTGGCGGATATGAAATTTTCGGAAGGCAGTCGGCGGGTAAGACGCTTGGTGACGCTTCGGGCTTCGCCCTACGCAGAGCTCGGCCTTCGGCCTACGCTGAGCTCGGCCTTCGGCCTCGTCCTATACGCAGCTTTCCTCGGCATACGGCCTCACCCCACCTTTAGTATCTAAACTTGTATGGCGGCCATCTTGAATTGGGGGGGGGGGCTCTGGTCGTCGCCCTACGCGGAGTTTGGACTTCGACCTCACCCTAAACGCAGCTCACCTCGGCCTACGGCCTCGCCTCACCTACAGTATCTAAACTTGTATGGCTACCATCTTGAATTGAGGGGGTGGACGCTCCGGGCTTCGCCCTACGTGGAGTTGGGCTCAGTCTGCGACCTCGCCTCACCGTTAAAATCTTAACTCGCATGGCAGCCATCTTGGATTGGGGGAGGGAGAGGCTCCAGGCTTCGCCCTATGCGGAGCTCGGCCTTCGGCCTCGCCTTTTACCTTGCTACTTAATCCAAATAATGAGTCTGATTATTTAAATTGTTTAACATTTAGTTTATTTGAAGTTAAATGACTATAATAATAAAAAAACTGCAATTAAATATGTTTGTATTACTCTGCCCAAAAGGTGATGGGCATTATGTATAATGTCCGGTCAATTTGATTATTTGAATAATTATTATCAAATTGCCCTCTCATATTGGGCATTTTTCATAATGCCCGGTCATTATGAATAATGCCCCATTTATCACTTGGTCCATAACATATATACAAAATTCGTATGTATTTTAAAGTAAAGCTATTCAGTTTCCTAAGGAGATTCGCTCCTAAAGTTTGGCTAGATAATTTAAAGTTACCCGATAGATAATCTAGTGAAAAGAATTAAGTATTTTTTTAGAACATAATATTCAACAGAAAAAAACACTTTATGCTAGCTGCTCTTTAATTTCAGTAAGATTTTTAAAAGTGTATCTTACACTTTTCACATTCTTATGTACTGGTCACATTCTCCTATTTTAGCGATACTTATGGATTTAACTGTATCGAGTCGGTATCAATATGATTGCGACTACAGTACATCACTATAAGGTAGGTACCTCTATTTTGTTAGGAATATTTGATTTACTCCTACAAAGCTAACAACTATTAATACATAGATGAGTTTGCTTAGGATAACTATGACATGTTATATGTACATTATATATGTATTTCTCATTAAACGCTGATCTATTATTTAGGCAAGATTTCTACATAATTACTATTGCATTAGGATGAGTAGGTTCTATAATTACAATTAACTGAAAATAAGTGACGTGGTTTTGGTTTCTTACAGTACAGAAGCAGCACATCAGGTTACTACAATTCATTGAAAAACCGTTCTTATCGCAACAACACAGAGTGCATGCATCAGTAACTTGATGTGCCCCTCTGTATAAGCTATTCTAAGTCATTTTCCCTTTGTCACACTTTTTTTAAAACTAGTTATTAAGTACTTTTTGATTTGTAGCTGATAGTAATAATCGTTTTTTTTTCTGTGACACTAAATGGGCATTTTTATAATTCGAACGGCACGGCACTTCAAAATTTGAATTACCATTGCCCCCTATGTTCTCAGCTTCTAGTATTACTGTTACATAGGAGGCAATGGTAATACAATTTTGCCGTGCCGTTTTAGAATTATAAAAAAGCCCAGTAGCTTTTTAAATGTATTAATTAGTAAAACAATTTTCTTAAATTAGTTTACAGTTGTGAAGTTGATGAAGCTGTCGATTTATATTAACTTAAGTTTTGAAGCACTAATGATGACATGGGATGGTGTGATTCGAGACCCACATAGCACACAAGCTAGGTCGCCACCTATGAAATTGCGGTTTAATTGGATAACTGTTTTTTTCCTTGTTTTTTTTGGTCTAGGGATATTGCACGATTTTTCATGCAAAAGTGGTCTGTTTGAGAAGCTATAAAAGCATTCTCGAGATACATGGAGGGCTATTATTTTCAGACGAGCAAGTGCTAAACCTAAATTTTCAATTATAGTGAATAAATTTTGTTTTATTTGAAATTAGTGAAAACGTGACAGGAAAGAAAACGAAAATGCACTTTTTGCCTGCTTTTCTTATGAAAATAGTCGAATTTACGCAATTTTTTTTTCATTTTCGTCACGTTTTCACAAATTTCAAGTAAAACACAATTTATTGATTAGAATTGAAAAAACAGGTTTAGCACTTGCTCGTCTCAAAATTATAGCGCTCCATGTATCTCGAGTATGCTTTTGTAGCTTCGCAAACAGACCTCTTTTGTATGAAAAATCGTGCAATATCCCTAGACCGTGTTGATGTATATATTATGTACTTGACAAAAGTAAACATTGAAATAATCTTCAGTTATTTTACTTCTTTTTTCTTAGGAACAACTTGTTAGGAAAATCAGAAACTTGAACAAAAGCTCTTTACAGGGGGTGGGGCAATTTTATTGTAACACGGAAAATAGCTCGGCCCTAATTGCGGAAACAACGTTTTCCCCGGTTCCGCTTAAACGGTGCCTGTCTGTAAGGAACCGTTTAAGAAATTTCAAGAACGTTTTGTATATTAGATGTTTGATGCTAATTGAACTAACTTGAAATAAAAAAGAGAGAAACAAAAATTGTTTATTAAAGCAACTCTAATTTAATATAAAAAATACCTAAACTTAAATATACTTACATGTAAAGGGTTAGCTTTAATAGGCCTCCACTCAGAAATGTTGTGATCCTTCACGGGACTACAATGCTGATCTTCCATGGATACCGGCTTATAATTAAAGACTTAAGTAAGTATTTATAATTAAACATTTACAAATATGAAGATTGATTAAATGAGGTGAATTGGCGTACACGCGTCCCTCAATTTGTATAAAATTCGTTTTAATTTAAACCTTATCGTCAAGAAACTTAGGTGGAGGATAAGCGACAAGTGTTTAAATCGATACCTAGTATGTACGGACGGCCGCACATCAGGTTACCACAAGTGTGCACTCTGTGCTGTTGTGATAAGAGCGGTTTTACAATGAAGATGGAGTAACCTTATGTGCTGGCCTTTGTACCAGTGAGTTAAATGTCTGACTGAGTTAACATCATTCCTCCTCGATGTGTGGTTATCTGAGGGAAAATATCGTGGGGAAATCTACACACTCAGAAGATCAGTGAAATTATATCCAGTGTCCAATCTGACAAGCAATGTCATATGGATCCGATAGCTGTCACTCCACTGTAGTAACCTGATCTTCATGGTTAAACGTATACAGATGAGAAAGAGGCCATGCTCGTCATTTTATGTATTTTTTTGTGTATGCAAATAAAGTACACTGTTTGTATTGGTGCGCTATATTTAACTTACCCGGGTCAGCAATTTGCGCCTCACACAGGTCCCCGGTGTAGCCAGGGGCGCATATGCAACTCACTGCAGCGGGACCCATCTGTCTAAAATATCAACAGATTATTGGTCTATTGTTACACTTTATAATAGCGCCAGTCATTACTTTATAATAGAGGGAGGAGATATTATTATAGAGATGTGTCATAACTTATAAATGTTATAAAAAAATGTAGAGATGGTAATGTTTTCATAACAATCAATCGCCTCCCAAGAGCAGATTTACTCTGACAACATCGCTCCATTTATTTTCAGAAAGCTTTTGACGCGAGAAAATGCATTATGTTAGACAAACAGCTCAGAAATAGTTCAGTTTAAGTGAATTCACAAACAGAAAGATTTATCCACTTAACACTTCCTAGGACACGACTTCCAAGACGAACTGAATACTCAAGTTGCAGAGACTTCACTTAGGTTTAATATTTCCAAAGTGGCAAACACATGCAAATAAGTTTCTCTCGTTAAATAAACATGCGGATAGTTTTACAACTGCTAAGGCGCGCAAATGAGTAACTCCAAGCTCCACTCAAGAAATGCAAGCCGTTGCTTATTTGCGAAGACAGTCGCGAGACTCGACCGAAATACGAGTTAAATACAGCGGAACCGCTTCAGAATAATGTGCTTTTAAGTTGTAACGAGCGCAAGTTTCTCTCAACAAATATCGAGAGGGTTCCGGCGCGGACCGCGCGAAATTCGTTATACCAAGGAAATTGTGCCACATTAAAGGAAACGGGGGACCGCGCTCGAGAAAATAAATGCAGCGCGGAAGTAATGTATGATTGCAACGCTTTCAGTGTGTGCGGCCTGTAGTCCATTGAAAAGTTACATTTGGGGTTGCGTTTTTTAGAGGACGCAATTTTATTTTTTTGATGTGTAGGGGGGGTCAGTGTAAAGCTAAAACCAAGTTTGTGGGGTCGCCACCCTTGTCCCACGGCCGCCATCTTGAAAATAGGGGTTGAAATGGTTTTTACGGTATATCTCTTAAACTATTTATTTTATAAAAAAAATTTGTTAACATTTTTTGTTGCAAATTAAATTCTCTACAACTTTGGTCCAGTAACTTTTTGTCGTAGAACTATAAATAAAAAAGTTATAAGCGAAAATCTTCAGAAATTCGAGAAAAAAATTTATATTTTTCAATGTAACTTTTTTTTTATCATTTTACGAAAAAATGATATCAGACCATTTTTGTAGATCGTTTTTTGAGGAACAACTTTTATTTGCATCATTTTTTCATTAAGTCAATAGCTAAGGTTTTACAGCGCTCCGAAATGAGTACTATTTTTCAGCACTCTTAACTATACCTATATTATACATGTGTACTAATAATATGTCATCAGTTATTGTTTTTTTTTTTAATTTTTTTTATTTTTTTTTACTTTATTATAATTTTTTAATAAAAAATTTTGCAATTTTATTAAAAATTAATTATTGACTCTTTTCCCCACCACCCACGAGGTAGAGTCTAGAGGCATGTTTTTTTTACGTGGTATCCCCGATAGGCCTAATCCACGGTGATTTTCTAAATTACAACTACTCCGTCCTCAGTCGTTTCGATGGACCAGGCTGCGGCTCAGCATCTGATCGGCTTTCTAAATTAAATACCAGTGGGAGAACTGGCGAAGGAAGTGGTGTTAATGTTGGCGGTTCATCATCAAAGTCATTTTCATCAATTAATTCTGAGAGTTCTATTACGTTGCTGCAAGTCTCTCCAGAACAATGGAAGCACACTGCAGAACATTTCAGTCCTGCTTTTCAACATCCACACATCGCTCCACAGTTTCCTTTGCATTTGCAAAAAATCAATTTTAGAAGCTCAGGGGGTGCTGGAGGTTTTGAGTTCTGCACTGGCATCAATAATTTTCCACATTTTTTCCAGCCCCAGTCTTCAGGATCATTATAATTACCAAGCCACGACTGGACCTGATGGTAGACTCGGAAAGTATGAAAGCGAGCTGTGTCTTGTGTTGGAGGAAGTGAATAATTAATTTTTAATAAAATTGCAAAATTTTTAATAAAAAAAATTATAATAAAGTAAAAAAAAAAAAAACAATAACTGATGACATATTATTAGTACACATGTATAATATAGGTATAGTTAAGAGTACTGAAAAATAGTACTCACTTCGGAGCGCTGTAAAACCTTAGCTATTGACTTAATGAAAAAATGATGCAAATAAAAGTTGTTCCTCAAAAAACGATCTACAAAAATGGTCTGATATCATTTTTTCGTAAAAATGATTTTCATTAATTTCTGAAGATTTTCGCTTATAACTTTTTTATTTATAGTTCTACGACAAAAAGTTACTGGACCAAAGTTGTAGAGAATTTAATTTGCAACAAAAAATGTTAACAAATTTTTTTTATAAAATAAATAGTTTAAGAGATATACCGTAAAAACCATTTCAACCCCTATTTTCAAGATGGCGGCCGTGGGACAAGGGTGGCGACCCCACAAACTTGGTTTTAGCTTTACACTGACCCCCCCTACACATCAAAAAAATAAAATTGCGTCCTCTAAAAAACGCAAGGTAAGGCCTAAAAAATGTAACATTTCAATGGACTACTGTTACATGGAGGGCCATTGAGTTGGGTCACTTACCTGCAGGTGCCGCCGTTTTTGCACATGTTGGAGGTGCGTGGACACAGCGGGCCTACGCCGCAGTCGCCGCCCGAGTAGCCCTCGAAACACGAGCAGAAAAACTCCCTGCGATGCGGAAAATATTGCGGGCTCAGCAATAAATTTTACAAAATACTAGCCGCATGCCGCAACACAATATGAGGGGCGTGTTTTTGCCGTGCGCCGTCCAATTTGTGTACTGTGAGGGATGGCCCTATTTTTTGCCGACAGTGGATCACGCTTGTCATCGAGTTCATCGCCCGTTTTGTACTTTGCACTAAATTTTTACAGACTATTGACCGCGTAAATGGGATGCCAAAATTTTGGTTGATATAAAACCATAAAAACACAGCGATGTTTTTGTTGAATTTTATGTATTCAAATAAACCGTTCCTTCTTGAAATTTGACAAGTCTTAACGAGTCGGATTTTCATTTCGCTCGAGTCAAATTGTAAAAGACGAGAATGAATCAATTATTCAAATGATGTCTGGTAAAATTTCAAGTACCTAATTTTGGTATTGTAGTATTTCGCTTTTGCAGACTAAATTATTCTGTTAAGTTTATTATCATTTGGGGTGATAATTATTATCTGGAATTGTGGACTGAGAAGCGAATTGTTTTGGTATTGTTAGTTGATTATTGAGATTGGATTGTTATGCTAAATTTATTAAAAGCTATTTGTTTAACCACATTACATTATATAAATATTTGCGTTAGGAGACGTGGTTTGAACTTACGTAGGTAAGTAATCTTTAGTTAGGAACGAGCCATAACTTAGTCCTTAGTGAGTCCCTACATGGCGTATGGCGATATTGAAAAAAAAACCTTTGTTGCGATTGAGTGGGATTACAGGTTAAAGTATGCAGTACTACCTATATGTATAATAAGCTGATTATTTAATTTTTTTATTTTATTTGGGTAAACAAACAGTGGCACAGTACATCTTTATAAATACAGACTGAATATGACCCGAGCAACTAGCACTTGGTTTTTCATTTGTTTTTATTGAGATGAACTCACGCCATGTCCCGTAGGGCTGAGACAGCCACAAAGTTCAAAAAAATACTAAGGCCTGTGTTCACCAAAAATATAACCAACGGTTAAACAGCGGTTAGAAGCTAATCAGACAAAATGTCAAAAAAAATTTATGAAAATGACATTGTCAAATCTCTGGTTAGCTGCTAATCGTTGGTTAAATTTTTGGTGAACACTGGCCTAATTTGGCTACCTTTAGAGTTACACTTCTACTATGATCGTATTATGCAACTTTTTTTTTCTTTAACAATGGGCATTCCCTGCGTCAACAGTTTGAGGAGAAGTAAAATTATTTCGCTAGGCTGAAACTTACTGGTAATCATGTCTAGCGTAGCAGTGGCCCAGTAGTCGGCACTCAATGGCGCTGCAGGATGGGGGCCCTGGGGGCTCCGTGGGCCCTCGAACTGCGTAGGTGACGTTGAAGCCAAACACGGACAGAAGGCCCAGGGCCCTCAACTGAGTGCCCTCGAGCCTGTTCAGCGACAGCTCCACCACTAGGACGGGACTTTGGACCTGCGACAAAAAATACTATTAGGCTAGAATAATATATTAACAGTTCGTAACTGGTACCTACACAAGAGTGCTCCGCAAGGGTGTGTTACGGCACTCTATAGTGGAGGGCCGTTAGGTTTAAACCTCGGAACCCGGATCCACGGAATGGATTGCCGTGAAATATTTTTTAATACGTTGTTGGAGGTATAAATAATAAAGGTATAAATTTAAAATTTGCCGATCTCAATTGTATCTGGTATTTAAAAATTCCCATACAAAAGAAAAATCGGATTTTTTTCCCACTAACAAATATTTCCACGCAAAATCAAAAATATTAAAGCTGTAAATTTTCAAATTCAGTTTCTCACAAATACGATTAAAAGGATGCCTTATATAAGTTCAATATACGTAATTTAAGAAAAAACTTCCTCCATGCAAGTCAAATACGTTTGTGCATCAGAATTGCGTCTCAATCAAGTTAGGAAAATAGTAGATAAAACTTCAAGCTAATAAATGATTTATTATAAACGCGATAAGGTAGATTTTGCAACGAAAATGTGGTTGGAGATATAGACACAAGTTTGATGTACTTGCGTCTATATTCGTAACTTAGAGGAATTATTTATGAAGTCGCTGCTCCAGTCTTCCAAGAATTACTAGCTTCACAGGAAATGGGATTTGGCAAGTCTCCAGAATCAGGAGTTATAGTTTTTCTTCCTCTGTCCTGTACGGTCAGTTCTGGAAAAATGTTCCATTTTTCAGCTGACCGCTTAAATTGTTAAATGATTCCTTTCATAGCTGTAAAATAAAGTTTTTATTTTTATAGTTGGAACATTTTGGGAATGGAGAAAATGTAAGTTGTAGGCGACACGGATGAATTTAAGCCACGCACAAACGTGAACAAAGGAAGCTGAAATACTATGATATACAATGATATTATGAAACGAAAATTTTACACATTACAGTAATTTGTATAAGTATGTCATAAAATACGTGTAAGAGCTCAAGGACTGAACTAAATAAGGCGTGTAGGCGTTGCGACGTCCTTAGGCACTTAGAGTTACAGCAGTGAATAATTGCGAAAGTTTGTGCGTTTCCTAAAGATTTTAAGAGCAAAGAACTAAAGGTTATGATGGGAACGTAGGTATATCGTGTATATGCCGTGCGATTTCGCGTATGAATAGCAAAAGCCGAACATATGTGGAAGTAAGGGTTCCAACAACAGACTATTTCTAGAGAAACGATGTTACTATGTTCATAGGTCAAGTCTAGTCATCAGTCATGATCACATACGTTCACCTTTACGTACACTTTCTTAAGAACTGTTTTAACCATGTTTACTTGAAGCGCTGGTGTCCTAAACTTACAAATACAACTGGCGTAAATTAGGCAATAGAAAAAAGAAATAAAATAAAGTTTAGTTCACACTCTTTAAGGAGTAATAGAAGAAAGATAAGGGCAGCGATTTAAAATGAATTTTTTAGTAGTATTTTTTGACATTCAGTATCAATTAAATTTTATAATCAAAACTTAAATAACAATTTAAACAAGAAGCGCAGTCTGTATGAAAGGATGAGTTATAAGGTAGGTAGGTATTTTACACTAAAATGTGGACGAAATAAATTCATATAAATGGCCCCTTTTAGTGTTACAACTTTTGCTTTTGGGCTAAGGACGGAAATGTAATACATTTTCCGAGTCCCAAATAAGTTACGAGAGAATTTTACAAAAATCAGCCAAGTGCGTGACATTTTTCTTGAAATCGAACTTCTATTCAAATATAAAAAATATACCACTTCTATTCAAATATATCGTTTGATAAATTACATTCGAGCATTTTATTCATACAACCCCATAGCTAAATATTTTATCTTACAATGGCATATTTTACAATAATCATTTAAATAAATGTATGGGAAATGCGTAAATCACACTTCTCACCAATATTGTAAAGGTGAAAGTTTGTGTGTTTGTTACTTTTTCACGCTTAAACTGCTGGGCCAGTTTTGATATAATTTGGTATAGAGATAGCTGACTAACACATAATCTACATTATTTTCCCAAATTCCCACAGGAACGAAGCCCTGGGTGAGAAGCTAGTCTATACTAATATTATAAAGAGGAAAGATTTGTATTTTTGTATGTAACTAATAAACTTAAAAACTACTGGACCGAGAATATAGGCTACATCATTTTCCCGAATTCCCACGGGAACGAAGTCCCGGGCGGAATGCTAGTTGTGTAATAAAAGTATTACGAAAAACATAATACACAATTTTTCAGTTTCCATCCTATATCCCAAAGTCTGCTCCTATTACACTAGCTCGTTAACAACCGCAGTGCGACTGTGTCTGGATGAATATTACATCTACACATCCCAAAAATACAATCATAACGGCGTCATTGCACTCGAAAGTTGTGAAAAAGGACTCTTATTTTCATGAGTAATTTTTCTGTAAGAAAAGTGTTTTTTTGTGGTTATAAAAGTAATTCGCATGCTATTGGAAATACTAAATGTTATAGGCCGGTGGAAATTAACATTAAATTCGCAAAGCATGATGTAGTGCTGCATTTTTGATATGTTGTTTGGATCAGTTAGGGTGACGTAAATCCCAATTTGCAACTTCGAAAAAGTTGTGCTCGCTGCGCACCACGTGATAAACTGCGAAAATGTTCGACTTTTTTCACTTTTTGCTCTAAAAGTCATAAACTATGCGTTTCCAACAAGTAACATTCATTACATAAATGAAGCTAATTAAATTGGCAACAATTTAAGCCTAACCGCAGCTCTAAGCCTAACCTTATAACAACTAAGCTGTGGCCCTTCAAAGATGGTTCGTTTTTCCCGAAAACTTGAAATTTTTAGTTTTGCTCCCGTTCGAAGCAAAATATTGGCAAAACCGCTCGTTCTATGAGAAGGTCGTAAAATAAAGTTGTAGTACATTTAATTTTCTTTTATTAGAGCACAACACAATCACTCACAATCTGCATATCAAAACATAAGCTGGGAGTACCTCCACGCGGTGAAGGCGGTAACAGTGTAAACTGGCTAAAACTCCCATTAATTATGTGTATAACGAAGCAGTCAGATGAGCAATTGAAAGAGCACTTCAAATTTGAATTGGCCCCTTACCCAATGGCGTTGTTCAATGAAGAAGGAATGCGAAAAGGGACCAAATCAAAGTTTTACGAAGCTTTCATTCCAGCCTCTGAAAACGTCTCTCTCTCAATGCCACCACGCATGTAGTAGTAGATTGGGGGATACCTCCTGCATACTGTCATCTGGCATCGAAACTCATCTATACAGGAAATTGTGGCTACCTACGTCAGGTACACGTTAAACCACTTTGGCAGGAACGTAACAGTGGTATTCGATGGGTACCCACAGGAGGGTGCCGATCGGAGTACAAAATCTGCAGAGCGATTAAGACGATATACCGCTTCTTCCAGTGAAATTGTTTTTGACTCCTCCACGATCATTTCAGTACCTCAGGAGAAGATGTTATCGAATGACCGAAACAAAGAACTTCAGCAGCCCATATACGTCCCCACCGAGGGGCACGGGCCTCCCTTCGAGACTCGAAGGGAATTTTCGAAACAAAGAACGCCTCATTCAATATCTATGCTCTGCATTTTCTGCCGAAGGGATAGTAACGAAGACAACGACGGAAGATGCAGACCGCGATATCATTCTGATGGCATTGGAGAAAACCACGAGCAACGATCATGTGATTGTTGTTGGAGAGGACGTGGACCTCCTTGTTCTCCTCTGTGGGTTGGGTTCTACCAGCACCAACTTGCGCTTTCAGAAACGTGAACGTGGCAGAACAAGTTGCATTCAGTATACCACCAGTGCGTTCAACCGAGGGGAAGTTGAAATGCCCAGTGGGTTTGAACTCTTTCTTCACGCATTTACTGGATGTGACACCACATCTGCACTTTTCTGGTAGGGAAAAAGAAAATTGTGGGGACAATTTCAGAAGAGGCAGGACCTAGTAGATCTGGCTGCCATCTTCCTCCTAACAGATGCAACGCATGAAAGTATTGCTGAAGCTGGCGAAAAGTGTCTGGTGGCACTTTACGGAGGTGTTCCGGATACTCAGAGACTGCACGACCTGAGGTTCAAGCTGTTCGTGAAGACAGCGGCAAATGCAAAAGTAAATCTTGCACGTCTGCCCCCAACCACCGAGGCTTCCTCTTTTCATGCGTTCCGCACCTACCACCAAGTGCAAAAGTGGCTGGGAGTACAGATGGACCCCATCGAATGGGGTTGGGAAATGAGCTCTTGCGACCTTATTCCAATAACAACCCACAAAGAGCCAGCCCCACCACAGCTTCTCAAAATCATAGCCTAAATGTAAATGTAAAAAATAAATAAAAAAAAAAAAAAAAATAAATGTAAAAAGGGATGCAGGGGGGCATGCACTTGCCTAAAAGCTGGGCTCAAATAATGATCCCGAGGAAGCTGAGGAAGAACAGGAAAGTGAAAAGCTTAACGAACCAGAGGAACGTGACAAGCCTGAGGAGGAAGAAGAAACTGAACCTCAACCAAAAAAAACGCCGAATGACTGCAGCTTCTTAAACATTCAATTCCCAAATTTTGTACTTTTTTTGATTTACCTAGCCTGCAAATGAAAAAGTATTATCCTTTTTATGATTTTATATGCCTTCTGTTTCAATTCTTTAAAAATCTATTTCTACCCTCTTTTTGTTTTTCAGATATTGTGAGTGAACTATTTGTCTCACAGACTTTGTTCTGTGCTCTAATGAAAGAAAATTAAATGTACTACAACTGTATTTTACGACCTTCTCATAGAACGAGCGGTTTTGCCAATATTTTGCTTCAAACGGGAGCAAAACTAAAAATTTCAAATTTTCTGGAAAAACGGACCATCTTTGAAGGGCCACAGCTTAGTTGTTATAAGGTTTGGAGAGCTGCGGTTAGGCTTAAATTGTTGCCAATTTAATTAGCTTCATTTATGTAGTGAATGTTACTTGTCGGAAACGCATAGTTTATGACTTTTAGAGCAAAAAGTGAAAAAAGTCGAACATTTTCGCAGTTTATCACGTGGTGCGCAGCGAGCACAACTTTTTCGAAGTTGCAAATTGGGATTTACATCACCCTAACTGATCCAAACAACATACCAAAAATGCAGCACTACATCATGCTTTGTGAATTTAGGGTTTTTTAGTGTCGATTTCTGCCGGCCTATTATTGACTGTTTACATTTCAATTTGGTCGGTTCATACGTGTTACGTATCGGTAGCAACATGTGTCATTGAACCCTGACTGGCGTCAGCCCCACGAGGCTCGAGTCAGCACAAGAAGTGGAACGTAGCATCAGCGCCTCGTGCCCAGCCGCGATCTGCTTATACATCGATTACGCCATCTAATCGTGACCTCGTTAAACCCAAAATGTTAAGTAATTATCTTAAGACGAATCAATGTAGTTCTGACATCGAACTCGTTCGCACCTAGGTTAGTTAGTTTTAGGTCTTTATAATGTAACTTTAAATATAAATTTCGTCCTAAGTGATTTTAGTTTCTCTTTTGCACCCTCCGTCTGCGGCAAAAACGTAATTGGCGCAGTCGGTAGGATGCTCGCGGGTTGGCTGGCTTTCGCGACCATGGTTACTTAAGAAGAATACCTCGTCGAGCAACGCTACACCTGATGGCTTCTAAGTCACCGTGGCGGGTATCCAGAATCTGCGTGAAGCCACAGCGGAGGTTATCCAGACATCGATAGCGCGGAGGGAATCAGAATATAGTATTTAATCAAAAATCTAAATTAAGTCAAGAAAAAAGAAGAACAACATGTAAGGAAATATAAATTGATTAAGTAATATAATATATAAAAAAGGAAAAAAGAAAAAAAGAAAAAAAACTGGAGCTACCTTGCTGGCGCACCATCAAGGACATCCACCTCCAAGGCCTCCAGGATCAGGAAGCACCGATGGATGTGGACGAGTCCCAGAGGACTCACGAAGATGCGCAGCTCATCTCCAAGGTCCACACGGTACCCGTGCTTGAGCAGCAAACCTTCCAGCAACGGTCCCACTGGCCGAGTCTACTGCCAGAATCCACCGCTCCGCGTCATAAAAGGGCGACCCATTAATCCCCAGAATGGGAATTTGAAAGTCCTTCCCCCGCCGCAGACAATGGTAGAACACCGCAGGGCACACTACACAGTCCGACAGCAATATGATTTCCATTTTTACTAAAAAGGTTTATTTGAGAAAAAAAAAGGAATGAATAATTCAATAGATTCGCGTACGAAGAGGCACTAAATACGATTTCGAAATTTAAGGAATTTGAAGACAAATCTAAATTAAATTATTAGAAGCGAAGGAAGTATCAAATATCTGTAATTTGCACACAAGCAGTTATTACGATAACCGCTGCGTTGTAATATGATCAGAAAGAATCCATTTTAATAAAATTATATAATATCCAATCTGCCAGGATCACTCCTTGTTCGTAAAAGACCAATAGAAGAGTCGAGAAGGCTAAGATATACCAGCTCCGAAAGAAGAAAACCTATGATATGGCGACCGGCACAGCACTATTCTCGACGTTAGTCTTCAAATAGTTGCTGTTCTGAGGGTGGAGATGTTACGTATCGGTAGCAACATGTGTCATTGAACCCTGACTGGCGTCAGCCCCACGAGGCTCGAGTCAGCACAAGAAGTGGAACGTAGCATCAGCGCCTCGTGCCCAGCCGCGATCTGCTTATACATCGATTACGCCATCTAATCGTGACCTCGTTAAACCCAAAATGTTAAGTAATTATCTTAAGACGAATCAATGTAGTTCTGACATCGAACTCGTTCGCACCTAGGTTAGTTAGTTTTAGGTCTTTATAATGTAACTTTAAATATAAATTTCGTCCTAAGTGATTTTAGTTTCTCTTTTGCACCCTCCGTCTGCGGCAAAAACGTAATTTACGTCATTCGAAAGAAAATTTATTATTGTATCAGACAATCTCGAACGCGCGCACGACCCTAGTATAGCTGTATCATGTGGTATCTATCCAGCAACGTTCCATTTTCAGCTACTTTCAAGAATAAAGTTGATCGAAATAGCTGAATTTTTTTAACGAAATCGCTCCTGAACACCTATATAGAAGGAATGGGGAACAGGACGTCAAGAGTGTGGTTTATTTATGGTGAGAGCAGTGAGAGCTTAGAAAATCTGTGTGCCGTCTCTAGAACCAATTTTAAAATCCTACCTAACTACCAAATACGAATTATTATTTTCAAATTCGCAGATACACGTATCTGTAAAAGTGATCTTTTAGTAATTTTATGCGATATATTAACCGCTGCACTGAGACAAGCAAATAATTTTGTGTTTACAATGGACATTCTTGTCTGCTGGTCTGTAAGGTTCAAATTAAAATAAACTCCGTTCAAGCGGCAATTTCGGAAAGGATCACTTTGTAAAAACAGAAGTGGAAACAGATGTTCCTTTCTTTATAATAATAATAAAATCATTTATTTTCAGGCAACTAGGCCCATAGATAAATACCTTACAGACTAACATACTCGTACATTATAAAATGTAATTTAACCAAATTAAAACTTAATTAACACTATTTCCCGGGTGTTTTTTCCGGGGGTGTCTATAATCGGGAATCTCCCTCGAAAACGGCGGAACATCACGCCCTCCGGCCAAAAGCTCTCCTTCATGACTGTCTCCAGCATGAACGTCGGGAACCGCACCACAAATGCTTTGAAAATAGCATGGTGATGCGATTCCAACGGTTTCACTCTCTGGAGACCTAAGGGAACTTTTGTCTTCTGCCGTATGTACTCGACGACGTCTTGCACCTCAGTGCTGTAGTGCAGTCGCGACAAGTACACAGGCGTGCTCAGAGCTGGACTGGCGGCGCGGGCGGGGGAGCGGGGCGCAGGGCGGGTGCAGGCGGCGGGGCGGCGGCGGCCGGCGGAGCGCGCGCTGCTGACACAGCACTAGCTGCCTCAAACTTGACGCCAGCGACGTGCTGAGGCACGCTCCGCGCCTCGAGTTGATGTTCGTGGCGGTGGCGTCCGGTGACCTACATATAGACATAGACATACAATTTATTCACAAGCACAGGTACACACTACATTACAGACAGAAATAATACGACAACAAAAATAAAACACAAGTACACACAGGACACAATGTAGGCGCAAGAGTCATAGTGTGTGCACCGCACCTATGAATGGGCAATGGCTCAGCTACATGTTGCAGGAAAACTGCAACGCTGGTTTTCGGCCAGTTGCCCCAAGTACGAGCGAGCTTGAGACGCAAAGATATCGCGCATATCGCGAGTGACGCACGCAAGGTATCGACCTCCTTGCGCAATTCACTCACGGTACGTTCCGATGCCTCGAACTTCAGCACCATCTGCGCCTGGTTCGCCTTCAAGGATATGATGTCCTTCAGGAGGCATGTGAAGTCAACGTGGTCGAACGTCACGGGAGGAAGCTTGTGCAGCTTCTGGGCCACGAACGTAGACACGTCGTCAGGATCGGTCTCCTTCAGCAGCGTGATGATGTCCTGTGTACTCTTTCGCGTCCCGTCACGCTGGCTAGACATCATCTGGTCCAACTTGTTGGTGGACTCGAACAAAAGCTTTTCCGTCTCGGCGATGTCAGCCTCACTAAAGTTCGACTGACATATCTGGAGAGCACTAACCTCGTCCATTACATCCAGCTTTTGTTGAAGGAATGCCAGGAACTCGTTCACCACAAGTATATTGTATTGTATATTTGCCTAATACAATACAATATACTTTAATGTACATAATAGGAAAATACAGATAGCTAGCTATATATTACAGATAGATATATAAGCTTTTTTTGTTAAATGAAAAAAAAACCCATCATAAGTAATAATATTTATTTTTTGACCTGATTTGAACATGTCATAAACATCTCCTAAAATGGATAATATGTGACTATTAATTAATATTAATCTAAAATAGAGTAAAATTATAATCAAGTGAATGCGCTAGTAAAATACTATACAAACTCATTTCTTACGAACCGTAATAGTGTCTAATGTTTAATAGATAATTTCTGTGACTTTGATTTTTTTGGCAACTTTAGCGGTATACGTTCATTACGAAGAGCTTTATAGTGCGTCGCACAAGGAACAACGATTTCATAATACTTCTCCTGAAAATGGCTGTAAACAGATTTGTCACCAAAAAATTTGATGTTTATGACAAAATGAATCAAATCATCTTTGTACTCCTCCATTGTAGTAAAGCCTCTATCGATGTTACAGAATTTTACAGCAAACGCTGCTGTAGTGTGACCGGGAATTAAGGTTCGTGACGGAATTATCTTAAACATCTTTTTCATTTCTTTCGTTAAATAAATCTTGACAGTGACAGGATAGACATGAGAATTTGTTACAGTGAATTTATCTTCACTCTGACCATGTACGACGTTAGGGGAGCTTATAAATAAAGCATATGGTGGCATAATGATCACTGGATCCGGTAAAATATCTGCGAAAACTCGTGTTGTCTTGACTATTAAGAGTTCGCCTGGATCCTTTGGTTCAATAAACTTAAAGTCGAAGTAACAGTTGTGACAACCTTCATTTGCTATTTTTGTAAAATACACAGGAATTTTAACCTTTTTAGGATGCCACACTAGAAAAGGCACATATGTTTTTGCTATGAAAAACTCCTCCAGAGAGCGTTCAATAATTTCAGAAACAAGTATAGCCACGTAGGTCTCAGCGTCCTCTTCAAAAACAACACTATAAGGATTTTGGCCAAATATACGTGATTTATTCATAGAAGAACGCGATATCATTTCTGATTTCTTCGTTGAAAGACGCGATCTTTCAGATTTTCTTTTTAGTAAATCGTCTGATAAATTGTCTGATTGATGTTCTTGTGACCCACGTGCTATTTCATCATCATCATCTTCAGAAACTTCATCTAGTGATACAACTGGCACTTGTAACTTCCGACTAACAACATACAAGTGGTACATTCGGCCATCGTTGATAGTTACATCAATATAGGCTACTGGGACTTTTTCTTTCAGTTGCCAAGCGTAAATTGGCGGCATTTTAACGACTTCGGTCACTGAGACGGACCTGTTCTGTGCGAAATCCGATTCAATAGGTAAATATATTTGTTCGGGAATAGACTCGAATTGTGCACTCTTTGCCTTAAAAAACAATCCTGAGGTAAACTCAGTTTTCATCTGTTTCAACTTAAAAACACATTTAAATTGTTTTGGTAAACCTGGACATAATTTCTGAGAAGTGTGTGGAATTACAGCTACAAATTTAAATGGCATTTTGTTTGCGGTATTTTTATATTGTATAAATATACTGCGGCTAGTAACGTTAACTGCTGAAAAAACTAATTTCTGTACACAAAAATCATCGTAGATAATTTTTAAAATAGGGGGTGAAAATCTAACACTTTCTGGAGGTCTCAAAATAGTAGATTCCTTGTCAACCCTGCCCGCTTTCAGAGCCTGCTTAGCATCATCATAACTTGCAAAACTGATATTAGAGAGCAACTTGTGTGAATTAATATTAATACATGGAGGTAAACAAATTAAATCCTCGTTAACGCCATCATAAGTGTTAAGATCTTCTTTACTCGACAGCGGAGATGGTACACGAACACTAACGGACTTGACTGTTTCATCATCATCAGATTTGCTATCACTTTTACTTTCTGCCGTGCATACATGTTGAGTGGATTCTACAGCTTCTGAACTTAATACTTCTGATACATCTTTAGAGAGTACCAAATCTAAAGCCGATAGTGATTTCTTCTTTTTTTTTGTTAAATCCTGCCTGGTTTTCCATTTATTTGCTGTTCTTGCGAGAATATCTGTAAGCTGAAATGGTGACAGTCTCGTCGATTCTAAAAATAGTTTACGCATGATAAGTTTCTTACGAAGCAATGAATTTTCCAATAGTCGTTTACAGTCGGTATCGGGGGCATGCAGGCGTTTTATTAATTCCTTCCATTGGGGAAGTGATATAATTTCCATCTGGTATTGCTTTTCTATGGACCTTATAAATTCATCTATATTTGCTGTGTTATTGTAAGTATTTGAGTCCCTGACACGAAAGTGTTTGCATTCTTCAACTTGCATTGTGTTTTGTGGAAAAAAGTAATAAAATTAAAATAAAACGGGTTCACCTTGGGTATTGAGTTATTATAAAAGTTGAAATTACAATAAATATAATATCTTTCTGAGTAAATTGTCAAATTTCAAGAGAATTTGACTTAATTGACTTGACTATGACTTGACCAAATAGAATATACACTTAAGTGATATAACATCTCTTTGATATACTCTAAAGCGCATGGATGTGGTACACTGACATAAAGTGTATGGACTGGCAGTCCTCTATAAATTACAGCATTTCTCTTTAGGACGCATTGAAAGTGACAAATTGAACGGAACTTGACGCAGTAAATTGTAAACAAATTGAAATATATGAAAATTTTGTTAAAATTTTAAAGACTAAGTGAATTTTTGTATAAAGTTTTATTAATATTCAATTTTGTGACCATAAGAATATGCTTGGTTTGTAAATATAAACAGAAAAAAGGAGATAATCGGTCAATGTACAAGTATGTTTTTTTACAAACTGTTTTATTGAAAAATGTTGTTTTAAAACGTCTTAATTCTACTTTAAATGATTAGAAATTGTCGGGAAGACATTCCTCTTTTTCTAAGTATATATATAGTTATGTTAAAATGACTATAAAAGATAAAATTTTCGCATTTTCAATTTCGCTTGATTCGCCTGCTTTATTTCGCTAGTGCTTCCAAAGACAGTCGATAAAAACAATGTCGATAGAAACATGTTATAGGTATATTAGTGTAAAATATTACTTAATGTTACGTACAATGGCAAACAAAACCGTTTTTATTTTGTTGAGTACCCATGATTACTTTTTTAGGGTTATGTAGTAGACTACAAAGTTATAGTTTCGCCATATCCGTCTACTCGCATTTTTCTAAGAGACCCTTGATACTACAAAACTGTAATCATACCTTAGTACCTAAGCTTTTCAAGATAACAAGTAATGTTTGATTAATTTGCGCGTCGCTCGACACGCTCTTGAATGATTTTAGATAAATATTTAAGAGTTTACTAATCTTCATAAGAACAGTAAGACAGAATACCTAACCAACCAAATTTCTTACAACAGATTTCCAACCGACAAAGTTTAAAAAAAAATGGCTTCAAAATATGAATGTTTCGAAGAATTGGACATCAAAGAAAAGCCACGAAATATGTTCGAAGCATTTTGACCCTAACTGTTTCATAGGAAGTAGGAAATTGTTAAAATTTGGTAGTGTTCCTACAATATTTGAAGAAAATGTTCAAGGTAAAGGTTATACATAAGGGTTACTAGAAACATGTCACGATCCCCGCTAAGGGATAGTAGTAGGCTTTATGAACTATTGAATAATATTTCAAAACTGAAAAAAAGAGTACCAGTTTTCAAAATTACATACTTTAACTTTTTATAAAGTAACACAGCTTTAAATATTATTGTTTTTGAAACTAATGCAAAAGATAAAGCTTATTTCTTTAGTTTGAGTCATGCTAATGTGAGAAAATGGTTTTATTGTTTACGCAAAATTGATGCTCTGCTGTAAGAAAAACAGATCATCTCATACTTACATACTTTTGGGGAAAAAGAAAAAAATAAGCTCTACATTCCGCTAGAGAACATAAATAGTCGACTTATCGACTTTTGGTCCTCACTTGTTAAAAGTACAACTTGAGCTGATTGCCAAGGCAAAGTAGGTACTAAGCACTAAAGCAAAGTACAACTTGAGCTGATTGCCTGCCTACCCCGCTGGGAATACATCGACTAATCGACTTTTGGCCTCACTACGTCGAGTTCGGTTTTCTGCCGCTGCCGCCTACAGCGCCAAAATGGCGAAAATCAAGTGGTCTCGTTTTTGATTTGACAACAGCCAGTCTAGTGGTATTTAACTTATTTCTATGTCTATGACCTAATATTAATATTTATAGGTAGTTCTATACTAATGAAAACATAGTGATTATATACTCCTTGATTTTCTTTTATCAAACGTAGCATATTGTAATCACTACGTTTTCCACAAAGATATAAAAACTAGAATGGTGTAGGTCTTTGAGTATGTAGTATTTGTTTGTGTAGGTACATGCATAGAAATCTACACTAATATTATAAAGAGGAAAGATTTGTACCTATTTTTGTATGTTTGTATGTTTGTAATGAATAGGCTCAAAAAGTACTGGGCCGATTTAAAAAAATTCTTTCA
Organism: Aproaerema taeniolella; assembly: GCA_949987775.1. Lineage (NCBI taxonomy): Eukaryota > Metazoa > Arthropoda > Insecta > Lepidoptera > Gelechiidae > Aproaerema > Aproaerema taeniolella. The sequence goes on from OX465262.1 coordinate 5,188,314, forward strand.
CCATTCGAATGCTACATCATCCCTTGAGTAACATAGGCTACATAACATTCCCGAATTCCCACGGGAACGAAGTCCCGAGTGGGATGCTAGTACGTTATAGTTTTATAAGACTTGTTTTTTAAATTTTCAACCGACTTCACAAAAAATGAGGAGGTTTTCAATTCGACTGTTTTTTTGTATGTTTGTTACGCGATAACTCCGCTAACTGTAGGCCGATTTAAAAAAATCTTTTTTTGTTCGAAAGGAAATTCTCCTGAGATGGTCCCATATAAATTTTATCGAAAATGATTTAGCGCTTTTACAAAAAATCAACAAAAAATACTATTCTACAAACCGGAAAATCATCTAAATATGAAAAACATTTTCGTTTTGTGGATTGAAGTCGGTGACTCATACGTTTTTAACGTGGAAAGTTATACTGTTCAAGCCACTCCATATATTATAATTAAAATAAAATGCTATGGCGAGTATGATCTCGCTATTGATTCAGTACTCTGTTAGGATTGGGCGCACTTAGTGCATAGTAATGAGGATTGTGAGGACAAATCTTTAAGCCGTGAGTGCAGAACTGCGGCGCAAATGGGGAAATTCTATGAATAAAGCCTAAAATTTATTAGTTTCTAATGGTATTACTTGAATATCGGTTTTATAAGGAAAATTATAGGAGAAAGTTAGGGAAAATTGCTGGATGTTCAAAAACATGCGACAACAAGCTCAAAAGCTACCATGGCGAGAAACCTCTCTGGGACATCACAATTGGCAATCAGTAAATGAATTACTTGTAACTTGTGGCAATCACTTTACATAATTGATCAGTCTGGTTAAGCAACGTACGCAACGCAGTGATGCCACATTTACACACATCGGCACATCAGACTATACATGTTGACTTTGACGTCACCCTTATGTCGCTTGTAATAGCATCTGCTTTCGTAACCTGACGTGCTGCTGTATGTACGTTAGTAACTAGTTTATTATCTGTGACCTTGTTGGTCGACCATTCGTTGCTTTTTAATTATAAAATACCCCTGACTCTGACTCGGCTTAGGCCAGCGAAAGTAAGAAGATACCGGTTTAAAAGACCGAGCTGAAAATCGGAGAAATAGAATAATAATAAACACTACACTACACACTTAAAGACCCACTAAGGTTTAACTTTGTGTCGTGGGTCCTTTGGAACATACACAAAGATAGACATATTATGAGCACCCATGATCCGAGAGCAAACATCTGGTTTTTTGCGTAAAGATTTTCCCCAACCAGGAAACGAGCCTAAGACCTGTCGATCAAGAGATAGCATCACTACCACTCGATTGTTATCTCTCTAATACGATGTACTTCTTCTTATCGTGTAGGTACAGTCAAGTGTGTAGCGAACTTCATGTGAACTTCATGTGTGTAGCGATGTACAATGTAATGCGATTAATTAAAAAGAGCACCCTCAGAGTTTCTTGCCTGTTCTTCTCTGGGGAAGACTGCACCTTTGCGAATAGGCATAGAGTTAGTAGGGTCAATAGAACGAATGCGTATGTATGTATTTAAATCCTTTAATGTATGTTTGTATGTATTTCATGTAATCTTGACTTGTTTTAAGTGGCATCCTGAATGTCCTATAAAATAAAGATTTTTTCTATTCTATTCTATTCAATCAGCTGATTTGCTTTTATAAGGGAAGTCAAATTTACTTCGAGAATTTAATATACTTAGGTCATCGGGGAAAGTTGTCGGGGAAGTTGGGCTTTAAGGTCACAAAAATCGGTTAGAGCTGTACTCTTGCTTCTCGGTAATTTCCATATACTGAACTTTTCCATCTTATTTTTCTTTCGAGATCTTTCATTTTCGGTGCTATAAATGCAAAGAGGTGGCGCAATTTGGTGCGGCCAGCTTCAAACCATTATCATTTCGGGTTTCATTTTGCCTCGATATCATTGTGCCTTTCTAGTTTCGTCTTAATACGTGTGTGTGTCTAGACTATATTCGCTCATTACTCTATTCCGTATTGGGGTAGACAGAGCTTCAAGTACCCTCTCGTAAATATGTCTTCGTAATACTTATCATATGGTATGGTATTATATGTACATAATGTTTGGGTATTAAAACAAAATTTAAATTTTTTAATCTTTTGATTAAAATGCTTGAGGTTCGTTTTAAGTGATAGCAAGAAATATTTACCTTTCTTTAGAAATATTTATCATTATAAGATCGTGCTTAGATATAGATACGAGAGCGTCGGTGGTCTAACGGCTAGTGGGTCGGACTATTAAGCAAGAGGTACCGAGTTCAATCCTTTGTGCCGCCATGTACCAATGACTTATTTTCTGATTTATGTACATTTGTTGTACACTAACCGACGATGCTTACGGTGAGGGAAAACATCGTGAGGAAATCTGCACATTCAGGAGAGTAAATGTGTAACCATGATTCAATCCGGTCAGGTTCCCCTGTTAGCGGTCACGGAGGTCTGATGGCAGTCGCTCCACTCTAATGACTTGACCTGCCAAACTCTGGATTATGGTCAAAGTGTTCCCCGAATGAGAAACGGGACTAAGCGATAGGAAAAAGAAGCTTAGATATAGATACGCTTTAGTTTGATCGTTAAAATTTATTACTATTTGGTGAGTGATAAAGTATGCAATGATGAGGAAAAAAAAACTTCAAATCTCAAAATTGTAAAAGAATTTTGCCAACAAACATGATATGAGATTTTAAGATTGCATTTCAACTGCTAAGTATTTCGGATCGTATAGTGAGTTAAGAATCAGTAAGCGGCTGGAGGGTGAGAACATTTTCATTTTCGTCACGACCTCGATTGTGAGTGGCGCTGAAATGCTGATTGCATAAAACTAGTCCTGGCGGGCCGCCAGTCGCGTGCACTAATCTTTGGTCCGTCGACAGAACTTGGACATTTCTAGCAAAATATAATCCGACTTCTGTCTAAGCCTAGCTTATTTAATGTAAGTTACTATGCTGGCATGGAGTGAGGTCAAAAATCGTTCTGCTTTTACGTAATGACTGTCGCATTGTCACTACTATGTCTGAGAAAAGCTTCATTTTATAGAAGTTATACCAATCACATGATTTTTTGTCTCCTTTACTTTTTGAAACCTGTTTGCTTCATTTTTCTGTGTGTTTTCAAAATAACAGGCACTCGTGCCTTGCTGAGAAAGTTTTTTAGGCAAGTTGGCAAAGTAGTTCAGTAGCAAAATATTCAGAAAGCAGAAAGTTACTTCCGCCTTTCCATTTCCATTTTACCTTAGACAAATGTTACGACACAAATGTATACCAACAGGCGAAGGCAGTAGAAGCATGAGAACTAGCCATAATATGTTATAGATGAGCCTCAGAAAGGGGAGAGCGTGCAGCAGAGATGCCAAGAGAACAAAGATGCTGATCTGAATTTTTAGGGAGCTCAAGAAAGTGCGCGCATAAAAAAGCACTGAGCAAGTAGCGCGGGCATCTCCCAATATTCAGTACGGTCCGTGTTAAGTTCGGTAGGACCTTGGGTGGTGGAAAAAAACACCACCATAATAGAACATTGTTTGTGCTTTAATTTTGACAGTTTGAACAGTGCATTAGTAGGTACTTCACTTCTTACCTGGTTGACTACTCGGCCCAGCGTTATCTGTGACCTATACAGGTCTTTACAATAGGTCTTCACGAGTGAAAAAATTACAGACAATTACAGATAAACTCACCATAGTTTCACTGATTGAAAAAATTGGTTGTATTATTATTATTTTCACGTAAAATACTACATTTGCTTACAAATCAGTTCCGTGAAAAAATACGAACAACGCAGAATACATTTCTACCTTTTTTTACTTGGAACTAGGTACAAAGGCCAGAGCATCAAGTTACTCCATTTGCATTGAAAAACCATCACAACAGTACAGAGTGCACGCGTATGGCACTGTTGTATCACAACAGTACAGAGTGCACGCGTATGGCAACCTGAGTTGCGGCCGTCCGTATTTACCATACAAAAGCAAAGTCTATCCATGTTGAGGTAATCTGCAAACAACTAATCTTCTTAAAACCCAGTGATTTTTCTGCTGGCGCTCGACTAATTGGCTCCAAGTTAATTCAGCCAACAGACTTTAATGGCTTTAATTCATGCTTAGTGCTTTTCAATTGAACAGAAGCTTACCTTCTGTGCAGTTCATGGATTAAACAGTATAGATAAAGGTAAAATGAAACGTTACGACACTCCAGCTAGCATACGTGCGTAATATAGTTTTGTCTTGTCTCTCGTTCTGCAGGCCGAGTACGATAGTGACAGCGCCGCGTCAACACTGCGGTCCTATGTCAAAATGTCAACATTGACAACGCCATAGGGCGAGCAAGCCTTTGCGCGGGACCCTCGCGCAATCAAAGTGAAGTTTCAGAGTGAGCCGAGCGCGAGTTTGTCGTTATTGTGCTACTGCTGATGCTAAGCGTCAAACAGTTAAAATGACGTATGACAAAATAATCTCACGCGTGTATTCTAGCTCCAAAGGTAGTTTCTTCTTTGAAATCACTATTAAATCTTGTGTGAGTCGCCAGCTGAAGAGTGTCAGTTTTTAGATCATTTTGATTTTATGTGTATTTGTGAAAGGAAAGTTTTATCGAAACTTGATGAGATGTTGTAGTATTATCAATAAGATTCCATTTACTATCTCTGCTTAAAACAAAGGTGTGCGCATATGTATGCATTTATGCAACTAGAAGTTCAAGTAGTCCAGTGGCGCTTCGGTATTGATCAAAGAGATCATGCAACGTAGCAAGACAGCCTTGATGGTGTTGCCATAGTGGGAATTTGACATGATTTACTTGCTCATAAAAAGGGATCGAAGATTATCATTATTTACTCTTTGAACTTAGTCGAAACGACTATTAGCCGTATGGTGCGGACCTTGAGTGTGATCAGTAATAGCGGCATTACATCGTAGCCCAGTAGCGCTAGCTGGAGGCTTACCATGATCGCTTAGCGCGATCCAATTTAGGATCTAAACAAGTCTGCAACGCTTATTCGTACCATGATGGCTTATAAGCGATTCAATTTTGGCGCTGTTGCGATTCAAAGGCAGACCAGCAACAATTTATGTAGACATTTAAAATGGATCATAGACAACCGAGCAGTTCAAAAGCAGCGCCATCATGGTAACATTTCAAAAAACATTCCAATTGCGAAGCAGTTAAAAGTTGGATCCTAAACAGAAATGCTTTTAAACGATCGTAGTAGGTACCCTGTTCTGAACCGATCAGTAAGGTTAAGAAACGTACACAGGGAACCTGATGAGTGAACAAAAGTGGAAAATAACGAGAATTTCTGTGCTTCAAAGGGCACGTTAAGCTGGTGGAACTGACTGTTGTCGACTGACCACAGTCGTAACACTGAGTCAGAGGCCACTTGTCGGTTTGAAAACTCGGATACCTACACGATAACATATTATCATGGCAAAATTACTCACTATTTTCACATACAGATACGAACACAGTAAACTCATTTACAGTAATTAGCAAACTCATAAGTTTCTCAACTGTACGTTTTATGTCCTATGGCTTGTGTGCTCATTGAACCATGGCTCTCGCACTAAATGAAGTGTTTTAATGAAAAGTCTATAGAATCAATCCAAAGCATTCCGTAATTTCACTTCACAGGGTATTTCTAAAGGCAGTATCTTCTGACAGACTCAAAGGCCCATCATTAAATTTTCCTCTGAAGCACTTGAAAAAAAACAATAAAAGACGTCGTCGTTTACTTACATTACACAAATAAAAAAAAACGATCAAGTGACACTTCCTTTCACGTTCTAAAGATTTTGTAGGTATCCATATATCTAAACTAGTTAACATAAATCGAAGGCTGCACATTTTAATGAGACAGCCATTCATCTTAAGCATGATTTCTTTGAATTATTTGTTTTTTCTTACAGAGTATGGATAACAAAAACTGTTCATGTTTGTCATCCAGCGGCGGCCAATAGTAAAACAGCACTTTACGCTTTTTATTAAAATTTTAAGTTACTTCAAAATTTTAACTGTTTGACGGAATACTAACGAACTTATGACTTATACGCGGAACACAAACGAAAAGTAAAAAATTCTAAAAAGTGAATTTGATAGATTTCAAAAGGAAAACAAAGTTAAGTAATGAAGTAAAAAAACAATCACGATAACGATCAAATCAGTCAAGTGACTCGAATCCCGGAAAATATTTGAAGAGATTCTTTAGTGACGAAGAGATTTTTTATTATTGTCTCTCGACAACTAAAGTCAAATTGAGTTGAAATAATTTGAGTGGATGGGCGAGAAATGGGTAAATGAGTGAATGGAATTATGAATGCGCAGTAGTGTTGTACACATCAGGCAACTTACCATAGCTTCATTGATTGATAAAATGTTTTTTTTTTTACGTAAACATGCTACATTTGCTTACAAATCAGTTCTATCTAAAACACGAATAGCGCAGAATATATTTCTACTTTTTTTTATTTGGAAAATAAAGCAAATGCAAAGGCTTTCGTAGTGCGAATAGATAACCTGACGTGACGTGTCTGTACTTTTCTGTAATTTTTTAATTTTATGTTAATCATTAAAAAAATGTATCTCAAAGCAATACAACATTCCAATTCAATGACTTCGTGTCAAGAGAATTTTCTAGTGTTTCGCCACACACAGAATCTTAAGGTGAACGAAAGCCCTTGTTTTTTATGGGAGTCATAAGTTTATTGTTTAGGATTCGCAGTCTGTATTTTCAAATCAAACTCTAATTTATATTTGAATGGGGTAGGTTCATTTACCTAGGATCACTACATTTATAACTTGAAAAAATATGCGTTTGAGTGTCCTCAAGTTTCTCGAGTTCTAAAATTCCCAGTCAAGTATTTAATAATATGTAATCATCCGTCTTTAGGGTTCCGAACCTCGAAAGGAAAAAAAGGAACCCTCATAGGATTACTTTGTTGTCCGTCCGTCCGTTTGTCTGTCAAGACCCTTTTCTTAGGCACCCGTGGAGGTGTCAAGCTGGAATTTATATCAAATACTCAAAAATATCTACTGTCCCTTGGAGCTGTAAAAAATCAAACTTCTAAGCCAACGCAATCAAAAGATACAGCCGTTTATGCCGCTAATTTCCGCAAATTTTCGGCACTCACAAGGGAATCAAAACCTATAGGGTGCTTCCCGTGAACCCAGAATCTTGAAATTTGTTACGAAGCAACGTCTTATAGCACACATAAAGGAAAATTTGCGAAAACCGTAAATTTTTAGTTACATCATATAATAAAAATATTTTTAAAAATTTTAAACTTACTACCCCTTTCCTCATTAACGTGTAGAGGTATTAAATTGAACTTTTACTTATATACCTACAGGTTTATATGGAACCCTCGGTGCGCGAGTCTGACTCGCACTTGGCCAGTTTTTATTTCTAACTGCCGTACTCAGAGACGTCAATTAAAGTTAGGTACTGTTAAACTCTGATGTTGTCTGTTACACTCTTGTTAATATAAACAAAGATAGCATGACATTTAATTACTTCTTAACTTTAATTGACGTCTCTGAGTACGGCAGTAAGAAATATATTTCTAATGTAAATTTAAGACTCAAGTACTCGAGTATGGCACAACACTACACGGTTTTAAAACAAATCGCGCTGATTAAAACTGGACCTGACGAAGCCCCGCAATTTCGCCTTTTATTCCTCGATTGAGGTGCATTATTCGAAATTGAACAACAAAGTGGCTTTTGGGAATATTTAACGTACTGAATCCGTGAAACTGCTGGTTATGTTTCATTATCATTTTTTAATTTCAATTGCATAATGCGGTGGTCGACATTGCTATCTGTTAAAAATATTCTCGGTTTATGTGAAGATCAAATTACGGAGACGAGTGAACATAAAGGTTTGACCGCATTTTCCGACTTTACATTACACTGCGTGAAAAAAAAAATTGTTGATGTTATTACAGTCACTATATGCCATGGTTATAAATTTACATTGTAGCTTTGTTCATTTTTTCACACAAATACTATAGTCATATATTACTGTGTGTTGAAACGTCTAATAAAAGTGGCTGTTTTTAACCAACATACATACACTCATATCCCTATCGGAGTAGGCAGAACATCAGGTTCTATGAAACAGGTAACTTTTGTCCAACAAGTGACGCCTTGTGCATCACAAAATTGAAGTAGATACACCCTTGACCTTAGGTCGAACTGTTGAATTTTTTAAGATATAAAATATATACCATTCAAAGTCTTTACAAAATGGCAGCACGTATTGGAATTTTTTATGGAATGCTCCAAATAATGAAACTACCGAAAATTTTATCTACCTAACGATTTTATTTTACATTAAATGTTACACAGATAAAGAGGCTACACAAAAGGAATCACAAAACAATGAACACAAAAAATCCGAGAAAAGATAAATCCAAGTGATGGATAAACATGTTTAATTATAAAGTAAAAGAATATCAAAGGTCATCTGCCTATTGTATTTTGACCCGAAACATCTCGCTTATAGCTATTCCACTAATCAAGTAATCAATGTTGTCTCAATGGCGGTTGAATGACAATAAGTAGTCGCCATTTTGACCATTTTGGTGGCAAAATTGAAAACTATCCAAATTTCATAAGTCTGATGACGGCTGCTTTGACTGGTGGCGCCACCACCAACTGAATGTTAAGTTGCAAATTGAAACTTTACGTTCGATTGGCGGGGGCGCTGCTTGTCGGGGTCGCTGTCAGCAAGTATATGAAAATTAAACCACCTGAACAGATAAAATAGCCAAAATTGTCATTCAACCGTCATTGAGACGCCATTGATTAGTGGAATAGACGCCCAGCAGCTCTAGCACGATAACAACAAACTCGCGCTCGGCTCACGCTGAAACTTCACTTTGATTGCACGAGGCCCGCGCAAAGGCTTGCTTGCCATAAGGCGTTGTCAATGTTGACATTTTGACATAGGACCGCGGTGTTGTCGCGGCGCTGTCACTATCGTACTCAGCCTGCAGCAGCAGCATGTCTACAAACGTTAAGGTCGTAAAGCAGTTTTAAATAATACTAATGAGTTCGTGTTATGATTATGAGTCTTAACATTAAAATAAACTGATTCACTGACAAATTAAAGTACAGCCCGAACACTTGTATCGAAAGCTGAAATGCACACAAGTTCCCTTTCGTAAACTGGAAAACTGGACTTTCCTAAGTTTCTTTAAAATTAATACACAAACGAAATCCCAGACGACCTCTACGTATTTTGTGCAAAATACTGGCACCCAAGCGTGTTTATTCCCTCCCATTGTCTTGGGTAAAATGGAAGAGCTTAAAAAACATTAATGTGTTTTCCTTCTCACCGAAACATATAAAAACACTCGCGTATAGAAAATAATAGTCCAGGAAACGCCCACAAAAACACCGGACCAAATGGAATAGGAATAATGAAGTCTGGTACAGCGTCCGAACAATGGGATTGAGTAATCAATTCCTTCATTTCTCGGTGAATAACAATATATAGGAAAAAGGAAAACAAGTTGCGATGAAAAATGGAGACAAATGATCGGAAGTAAGGAGAGAAATTGCAAAATTTTGTGTATTAGATTTTATTTCAAATTGTTTTCTAACTTGAGTTTTACGATAAATGTAAAAACACAACGCTTATTGACGTCGGACTGAGAGGAAGTAGTTCCATTTCCAGAACCACTGTTCTACAATCTAAGTCAGTGTTTTTCAAACTGTGGGTCGCGACCCCCAGGGGGGCGTGAAGCCTTATTCGGGGGGTCGCAGGTAAAAGAAAAAGACAATAATTTGTAAATCTTACACTAAAATAAGACAATTTCAATGAAAATCCTGTCGAGATTAAGGAGCGATATAGTGATCAATTACTTTCACCTCACGAAAAGATTTGAGGTGGTAACATTCATAACCAGTCGCAACATGGCAAGAAAGATACGGGGTAGTACAATTCTCAAACCGATCGCCAGATGGCATGAAAGATATGGGGTGATATTATCAACCGATCACCAGACGGCAGGAAAGATGTGTGGTGGTAATATACTCTACCGGTCACTAAACGGTGACCGGTAGAGTAGGTAGCCCCAGGACACAAAGGAGCCCTAATAAATAACTTAAAAGTCTCAGGGAACAACTTCGCTTTTGCTTCGTTTACATTGATGACCTATTACTTACCATCCACATAATGACCGTAAATTTCAGTTTTTTTTTATTTTTGACCTAAACTACTGAAGCGATTTCTATAAAAAATTTATCGGACCAATCTGGAAGTTGATGCTACCGAACTCATAAAAAATTTTGAAATCGGTCTACAAATGACGGAGTTTTGAGGTAACAAACATAAAAAAAAAATCACCCGAATTGAGAACCTCCTCCTTTTTTTGAAGTCGGTTAAAAAGTACCACTAACATTTTGGTTGAGCGAGCAAAGGAATCTTTACTTAGACATTTGAATCTTTATTTTTATTTTGTTAGCATGTTTCAAGCGGTTAGAAAAAAAACATATTTTCTATAGTGGGTAACAACCGTTATCAATTTAACCTTATGTGAAATTGATAACGGTTGTTACTCAGGTTATTAAGGTTTGTTTTTCCTTCACGTCGCAACGAAGCGACGGAGTGACGTAATTTTTTGTAGAGTTGGAGGTCTATAAGGACACTGACGAAGGAGAACATATAGTCGCAGGCAAAAAGCTACTAAGTAATAGATAAATTAGACAACATTTACTTTTATTTGTTTTCAACGGAAACTAGAATGCTAAGGTAAATAGAAAGTTAACGAAGTAAGCAGAATTACAGTATTTGATTTCCGTGGCTAGCTTACTAGTCTTAAGTGAGCAGTGGTTCTATAGACACAGGACTTACAAACGTATAAAGCTTTCTATTTGGTATCGCCAGAGAGGTATTGTTCTATCATTACTTTACTACATCTTTTGATTTGAGTTGTCGATTTTGTAGGATATCTATCACAAGTTCTGAATAAACGTTTTTTTTTCTCTCTCAGAACAAAATCATTTATCATATATTTTCCATTTGCCAAGTAATTAGAAATACTGGCAAACGGCAAATATATATAAGAAATAATTTTATTTCATTTTATAAAATACAGGATTCGCTCTTGATCCCATTTAATGTTCCTTTTATCAAAATACACGTTCTATGCGACCGTAGTTTTAGTTACTATTTTTTTTTGCATTGTTTCCCTTTCGTATCGTCAACCCAAACACTGCTTAATAATAGGCGAGAGAGTAAATGAAAAATACATGGCAGTGCTAAAAATATGGTGTCGCGTTCGTAAAAGAACAAACCGTTACTCTACCTATATACAGCCCTACACTTTTTGTGGTTTGAAAAAACTCTCCGCTGATCCACAGATTTTATTATTTCCCTTGATGTCGCTTTTGTCGATGTGTCTTTAATTTCTTGACACGTGTTGTCTACAGCAAATTTGCCGTTATTTCGGTTTTCTTGCATCAATATACCGATGCATTCAGCCCATCACTCTTAGTCCTTATTCCGAGATCGGTCGAAACATATCCCCGAGTCTGTGACTGGTCGCACGAACGGATTGCCTTTATTTTTCTTAGTAGAAGTTCAGTTCCGCAATCCACATTAATCTCAAAGTCAAACGCGAGCTAAATAAATCGGAAAGTTTCCCTCGTCTTACGTCGACAACTTTGGAAAGCGATTACTGTGAGCACATACCTACATTTAATAACATTTAAGTACGCTTTAGAAACCATTTCGCTTAAAAATGAGGGAACGAACCAAGTTTACGATTTACTTATCATGTAGGTGATTGTAAGCTACATTACATAGGGTTTCAAGTTCATACTATTCGTGTACGACGTTAAAAAATCGATAATTTTTAGATTTCTCGCATCTGTACTAAAAGCTTCTGTTATTTATTTAAAAAGTATGTTTATACCCTTATTTGCAAATTAAAAAAAAAAGACTTTTCATATTAAAATTGTTATTTACTTACGCAGATGTTGTTTTATGATGTTCTATGATGTTACGCAGGTTATGATGTTGTTCTATGCCTCAGGAACTAATTCTTGTTTGTAGGAAAAGTCTTTCAGCGATTTTAGGGTCATAAAATACAAGAACCGAGTCTTGTTAGATCCCACCCACCACAATAATAGGGTCGGAAAGGAACCGACCAATATTATCATCCGAATAATGAATTTTTTGATGGAGAGGCCTGCGTTCGACAGTGTTCCGAATTAGATTAGTTTTGGTGATCTTTATTCCTATAAGAAAATAGTCTCTACAGACAAAATGAGGAAAATAATTAAATCTTCTTGGCCCGATATTATTTCAACAAAAATTGAATTTGTCCACTTCGTAATTGAAAACGAAGCTTGAATTTCTAGATTTTGTAGAAAATGTGGGTATTTTCAAAATGTTTTGAAGTGTGATTTGTTTTGTTCAAAGTCGCCTTGATCGAAATATCTCTGGTGTCATGGGTCCCTTGAAACAAACACAAAGACACGAAAAACCAGGACCCAAAAACATAAGATTATCTTGAAGATAAGTAAATAAATTTCAAGAGGTGCATCATTTATGTACTGATAGTATCATGCTCTAAAAAATATCATAAGTTATAATACATCAACTGCACAATTATCTTCAATAACAATCGTAAAGGTAGGTAAAGATCTTGCGGGTAGACGTCTTCAATACATCGCACTTTCAGAACGATTCTAAAAAACTGGCTAAGTGTCTTAATAATAGGGCCCCGTTTTTTACCCTTTGGGTACGAAACCCTAAAAATAAACTTTTTGGGAGATTCGTAAAGTTAGAACTTTTAACATTGACAGAAATTATTTCACCCATTTTGTTTAAAATATCAGCGTTTATTCTATCATAAATCCTTTGCTTTTATATTCCAGGTAGAACATATGTTTTTTAGTCTCTCAATTGCGTAACTCAGTTACGCTAATTTTTGAGTTAGGCCCATATATCGTTCTGAAGGTGCGACCATACTGTATTAGTTACACAAAAAGCACTGCATTATCTAAATTTTCTAAAGGTGCAAGTATTTACTACATAAATATTATTAAATCTAACTTGTTGCAGCCTGGCTTGGAGCGAGAGCACTGCAATCTCGTCAAACGCTAATACCGGACTTACGGTAGAATATATGGTATTAATAGTGACTCAACTATTTAGATATTATTTAACAGAGCTCCTATTTTCTTACTGTCCTTTCGTGTTTTCGAAATTATAACAAAACAACGAATAAGTATTTATTTTCTAAATTTACATGATTGTAAACTCTTTTGATAAGTTATAGATCTAAAGATATTCGTTTGCATTCAGAAAATCGAACATTGCAGAGACACAAAAATAAATTTGAAGCATTGTATTAAGCCTATTGCCCTTCACTGCTTGATTTACTTCCTTTTTTCTACAACAACATTCTATTTTTAACAGAAGTTGTGTTTCTAACATGCGCACTGTGACATAAGCTATGTCAATCCATTGGCTCAAGTGCCATGACAAAAATTAGGTCACGTGCCTTTCAGGGGCTTATCCCTATAACTTTCTAGATCATGGTAAAGCTTACGAATATTACACGGAGCAAAGTACTAGGGGAAGAAAAAGCAAGCAAATACAAGCAGTTATTGTCTACGCGCGTGGTCTTCTTGAGTTTTCTCAGTACCAGTTCAAACTGTACATAACATATACCGCACTAACACCGGATTTCCAGCCGCGCGCATTCGATTCCACTTTAAACCGGTCCAGACCGGTTTTCCACCACTAAATTGACATTTGGCTGGAGCTTCCCATCCGCCGCATCCTTTGATATACTTTATTGGCTGTTCAAAAGATTGTTACTTACCGTCAATACTCAATAGAATAGTCTAGTCCAGTGTTTTTCCACCCTTTTTATTTGGTTATCCCTTTGTCAGTTGAAAGTTCTGGCGTGAAGCCTATCTACGTCAGAGATTTTAAAGACGTAATGATAATAAGTCAGCAACAGGGTAGGGGGTTAAGGTGGGAGGCGATCAACCTCTCATACTCTATTTTTCTTGTAATTATTAGAGAACGCCTACTGAAATTTTAGTTTTTTTATTGTAGCCTCTAAATAATTATCTTTTCCCGTTACTCCCTGAGTATGGCTTCACAACCCCCAAGGAGATCACGACTTACAGTCACGGGTTGAAAACTAGTAACTCAACCAAAGAGCATGAATAATATCCTGAGAGCTGAGAATTTTCTTATCATACGGATTGTTATTGTACAAGTTTTGAAGATCAAAGAAAAAGCTCCCGACAAAGAAAAAGGGGTTTTATAAGTTTGGCGTATGTATCTCTGTGTCTGTCTGAGGCATTACGATGTGGATTTTTTTGTTTGCAAGATGACGTAATCGAGATGATTCTCAGTTATAATTGATCAAAACTGGTTAAGACGTTTAAAAGTAATAAGCAATCGAATAATTTGCTCTTCCCCCGTCAAACTAATTATGCCTTTGAGTATGTAGTATTTGTTTACTCTTTAGTCATTGAATTATGCAGATCCTAAAGACAACAACGAGTCACAACAGTAAATTCAAAAATACCAATAGGTCCCATCTTATTTTCTATTCTGTTATATTCTGCCAATTCCAAATGAATTGTTTTGCTTTCCCAACCTTAGTACGCTGAATACCATAAGTTATACAGCTAAGTTCATTCTAATTTAAACCTTATCACCAGCAGATAGGGAACATGTGTGCCTACTTTGGGAATAAGACTAAAGTGCATTGAAACACCTAACTGTCCGAACTACCAGCTATCAGCTGCGGGTCACCCAAATGCTCTCAGCTAGAGGCCATAACGATTCACTTAAAGCCACAACGTTCTGGGCGGCTATTCTGATAACCAATAGTGTTTCAATGGAAGTGGAGTGGCGATGGCGACAATTTTTAAGCACCGATGAAAAAGAGGGGGTGTTTTATAAGTTTTACGTGTGTGTCTTTAGTGTCTGGCTGTGATATCGTAGCTCCTAAATGAATGGACCGATTTCGATGTGTTTTTTTTTATTTGAAAGCTGTCTTAATTGAGATGGTCCTTAGCTTTATTTGATCAAAAAAGGTTTAGCAGTTTGAAAGTTACATGCAATCAAATACCAGAGGCGAAGCAAAAACCATATTGAAGATTGAAAAGTTATTAGGTAGTTTTGCAACTTAACGTTTAATTGGCGGCGGCACTGCTAGTCAAAGCAACAGTCATTAAATGTATGAAATTCTCAATTTCGCCAACTGAACGTATAAAATGTTCAACCATCATCATTCTATTGCTATTGAAACGCCATTGATAAGCAGAATAGCCACCCAGTACGTCGCGAGCCCAATCCGGTTAATACATAAACCGGGGATGTCCGGCCCGACTACCCGGATATGAATTTTGTATTACCCTGAGTGCCCCGGATTGTTCACAAATTAGAAAGGGTCGAAGCTGTTTATGTATATGTGATAATATTGCGCAAGTAAATACCCTATTTAAAGTTTCGTTGAATTTGTAAGTAAGATATTAAGTTTTTTTTTAAACGCTTATTCACATGAGGGATATTCACAAATAATGTTTAGGGAAAGAAAACTGTCGGTGTGATTGGGACTTAAAACCACGACCCCAGGATTAGACCTAACCTAACCTAACCAACTGAGCTATCGTGCTTTTAAGTCAAGCGGTGAAATTTCTCATTCCCTAACTAACCTAACTCACGCACGACGTGATTTTGCAAAAGTGATCATTTCTTTATTTTATTTATACTAGAAAAAAGAACACACAAGCTGTATTTAAAATACCCAAACAGTTAGGTTATGTTATAATAGCACATCATCAAAATAGTGTTAGTTGGTATAATTATTTTTCAAGATTATTTAGTAAATTTTCAAGTGGTCCTAATATACAGTCCCAGCACATCAGAATGCACATTTTCTTTTTCATTTTGAAAAATTTCTCTGAAGAATTACTCTCTATACGTGTGTTTCTTCAGTTATTATTCCCACATAATAGTGGGTCACCGATATAAGCAAGTGAATCGGCGAATCGTAGTCATCTACATGGAAATCAATTCAAACGACTTTCACCACGAGGGTGGGCGAGTCCCTTGTTGAGTGTCTTTGAAAAATAGAGTACCTTATAAAAACTCTGTCGAGAGCAGACTCGAACCCCAGTTCTGTAGTTATATTTTTTTGGTGATACATTGTTAGTAAAAGTAAAAAGTTATTTATTGTCACAGAACAACTACAAATGGTAAATTACTTAATAACTACTTTAAAAATAATAATAAAAAGTTTGACAAAAGGAAGATGGCTCAGCTTGTGCTATGAGAGGCCAAAACCACGTCACTATGCTGATTTTTCCTATTCCCTTTAAGATGGGAACTTTTGCAAAAAAACAATGAGTATGGAGGGCTTAATACTCCAGGAACTTGAGCATTTCACTTCGAAAAAATTTCGACCAAGCCGAAAATTTTTGTGTAATGGGCTGTTGTTTTTATAAGCTCTAACTAGGCACACTTAAAGTATAATTAAAGTATAGCTCTACTAAAGTATAGTTACGGCCGATTTGGTTGAGTGGTATTGACGGTGCCTCTTGATCCACGGGTCTTGGGTTCAATTCTTTTTATTTATTTATTATGAGATGGGTTAACTCTTGACCCCAATCTTGACCAATTCCCGGTCGGAGCAAACATTTGTTTAAAAAGCAGATGTTTGTTTCTGGGCGTTGGCGTTTGTGCATTTTTGTCTGTCTTTTTGTATATTCCAAGGGATCCACGACACAAGGGAAAACTTTAAGGGGAGCCTTTGAGTGCGTATCGATTATTTTTCTTTTTCATTTGTTAAGAAAACATACAACATTATACCTCTACAAAAATACTACACTTAAGTAATACAACTGAGCCAAAAATAGTTTTCACTGATAAGTAACGTGGAGGAGGTTTAGGCAAGAGTACTGATATGAGTCGAGGAGTAAAAGAAAAACTTAAAATGTGCCAGCTGCCAACTCTTACCAGTCTAAAAGCCAGTAACTGTGATGCAAGGGTTTTGCCGTATCGTGGACGTAGGTCTGACAACCTATCACACATGTTCCATGTAATAACCCACAAAATGTATGTCAAATGAATGTCAAGTGATTCTAGAACCATATGATGCTCTGTCTACCCCGACAGGGATTATAAGATTGAGTATATGGACTGACATGAGTCTGGTAAACGGGACTACTTTGAGGTTAGTTAAGGGCTCTTTTAACATGCTTATACAACAAATTCTCCCTCCTAACGACTCCCTCAAAATTGACCCTTTACTAGACTTACTCGTACGTCCGTATTACAGAACGCGACACAGACTGTGATCTATTCTTAGGTAGCAGTCGCCTTTGTCATTTTGATAATGAGAGAAAAAGACAATCAATACTTAAGTATAGATCAAGACTTGAGTCACCTTCTGTAATACGGGCCTTAGTGTTGATAGGTATTTCGTTTTCATATTCGGGACATATTTACCATGATCCAGGAAACCGCCATCTGGGCCCCGATTCTGTAACTTCAGTTGTGTGTCGATGGAATGGTCGCCATTTTATCCGTCAGGTGGCGAAATTGAGAACAATCCAAATTTGCTGCTTTGACTGGTGGCGCCACAGAATTTTCAGTTGCTAGGTAGTTTGCAACTTTACGTTCAGTTGACAGTGGCGCTGCTTGTCGGGATGGTTGTCAGCAAGTATATGAAAATTAAATAGTTCTCAATTTCGCCACCTGAACAAATAAAATGACCTCCATTGCATCGACACACAACTGAAGTTACAGAATTGGGGCCCTGACCTGCGTGATATTACTAACACGGGAACCTAATCAAATTTATCTCGGTTCACATTTAGTTGTCTGAATTCAATCAGGTGGTTTTTCAACACCTTAAGAGCATTTACACAACTCATATAAATTAGACTTCCTCTTAATTCTACGAAATCTGTAATATTAATCTAGATACCCAAATTCCAAGGTTGTACGGGTAGTAACGGGGCTCTAAAAAGGCCTCGAATGAGGGTTCGATTACAAGGGTCACGTGGGAAATCGGCGGCAGAAATCGACGGAAAAGAAAAGAGAAAGGCGGGTGGCGGACGGCCGGCGGATTGTTAACAATTCAGTCGATGCTGTTGAGTAACGAAGACAATTGTCTTAGCACAGGAACGAATTCGGTAAGTAATATACGAGGAACAAGATTAAAAAATAACATCGCTTTATAAAAAAACCACTAACATAACTCGTCACAGTTATGTTAGTAACATAACTCGTCACAGTGCTTTTATAAAAAAACCGAAAGAAATAACTTTAAAATAAAAATTATTTTATAACCCCTAATATTAATGCTTTAAATAAATTTTAAGCAGCTGCTTTTAACAATCTTGCCAGCTTTCTAAGAAAAAATATCGCATCGAAATTGGTCCATTTGTTTAGGAGCTACGATGCTGTAGACTGACACACATACATACAGACACATACACGTTAAACTTATAATACCTTAACCCATAATATAACTCCAAACCCATAGTATTCCATAAGAAAGCAATGTGGCAGGTGGTGGCCGCATGGTTTTCTGATAAGGTTATAATGCGCTCGGTTAAGAATAACTCTCCCTATATATTTTCGTGGGTGTCGTAAGACTAAGGAAGCACATGGGTTGTACTGTCTTTTGTTTGAGGCACCCAGAAATTCATTTAGGAATTTTCTTGCCTACGTCATTCGTGAACCTCTGTACAAAATTCTAAGTTTCTTACTCAGCGGTTTGAGCTGCCTGTTGTCTGTCTGTCGAGTCATTCCATTATTATGTGAGTCATTGTACTGTAGAGCAACACTGTACTACTTTTACGAGCTTGTAGCCCGACTAAGCCATCGGTCCCGGCTATTGTCGATTGACTACAGTCGTTATACCAAGTCAGAGGCCATTTGGAGGTTAGGAAACTCTGACACTAGGGTTAGTCAAGTTCGCCACACACTTGACGAAACCTACACGATAAGAAGATGAGATTTTTGAATAGCCCAAACACACCTTTCACAAACTCGCTCATTTATCATTACTTGTTTTACAGCAGCTCGAGCACGATGGCAACAAATTCGCGCGGCGCTCCACTCGGCTGACACTGAAACTTCACTTTGATTGCGCAAGGGCCTCGCGCAAAGGCTCGCTGGCTCTCTTGGCGTTGTCAATGTTGACATTTTGATATAGGACCGCGGCGCATTAAGCGCGCTATCACCATCGTACTCGAGCTGCAGGAGAAAAACGACCCACTGTGCATATATGGGTAAGATTGCTCACGATAAACAAACATAAACATTTTCAAATATGAAAAATAAATAAATAATAGAATCTACTGCCAGCCCTGGCACAGTAGCACTCCGAGAATCCGGATCCAAAAAGCTGAGGAGCGACTGAAATGAATTGATGCCAAATTCAAATCATTGTTTGAATTGTTGAGTGTTTAGATTGGGGCTGCAGGATCCAATACTACTAAATGTGAGTTAACTCAAGGATATTTCACTCGTTTTTAACCCTCGACTAAAAGGAGGGCTGTTATAAGTTTTACGTATGTCTATCTGTGGCATCGTAGCTTTGAAATAAAATGATTTTGATGCCGTTTTTTTTGTTTGAAAGCTGACGTAATCGAGATGGTTCTTAGCTTCATATGATCAAAATTCGTTGAGCCCTTTAAAAGTTATAAGCAATCGAATGTCGAGGGTGAAACAACATTTTTAATTTTAAAGTTGTTGTCTGTTGAAATTGTTCTATTGAATTTTCCAAATGTGAGTTTTTCACGTTTATTATTTTTGTTTTCATTAATCCTTTTCGGAAGAAACAGAGAAACATATTTCCAGTTTAATATCCACACCATGTCCACACCTATGCAAATTCAACAATTTTACATAGGAATACCCAACAAAAGTATAAGCTTCACAGTTTACGGGCTTTCGCCTCTCTCATAATGAGGCTATATGTATACAATTGTACAAAAAGTATAAATGTACGAGCATCTTTTGTCTAAAATTAGCATATTAAAGTTTATTCGGGAGGAAAAGTTTGGTTGAAATCCCCACAATGAACCCCAGGGAATGTATGTATAAAAAACACTCTTGAAAGCAAAGTTCTTTCACAGTTTTCCTTATAAATATTTTTACACTTGAATTTCTTTACGTTGATTTTCCTATGAAAAAGTTTCTATCCTTACGGCAATAAAACGTTTCACGTTTAAGTATTCCTCTACAGCTTGGAATTTCACGCCTAAATATTTGGAACGTAAACGTTACATAAAAACGCACTAACCCACGTTCGAGCTCCACAATTTTTTGCACTAAAACCTAAGCGCGTAGCAATGTTCTACTACGAGGCGTAGCAATTTGCTACGGTTTGGCGTAGCACCTGTGCTCGAAATAGCGTGGTAGAGATATTACGAGTAGGTACGTATAATGTATTGGGCGTTTAAAAAAATGATGAATAGTGAGACTTGGAAGATAAATGATGTACCTATTTCTAAAGTACTCAGTGTTCACTATCGCTTCTAGGTTGAAACCACACGAAGGTGCTAAGCGGGTAATTGAATTGAAAGTTTTGGTTTTCGTAAGTAATTTGTAGAATCTTACTAATCACTGAATCAAACTACGAGTAAAATCCCGATTATTTTACATCCAACTTAAATTACTCAAATCTTTCGGTAAATATTGTAAAAGTCCGTTGGTCTAATAATCCTTATTTACAGAATCCTTAACACGACTGGTACATCATAACAAGCAGTAGCAGTAAACAAAAAGAGAGAAAACTACAAAATTTAATTAAAAAAACTAAAAAAAATTGGTAAACATTTTTGTCATATATTTTTTTTATTTCGTTTTGTTGACATTTTATTTTGTTATTATTTTTATATTTTTAACTTGAATAAAAAAAAGATATATTTTTATATCGTTTCCCGCGCCGCTCGTCGCAGTACTGTCTTCTCAATACTGAACACAGGTGGCATAGCAATTCTCTTAGGTCGGTTCTAATCCGGCTATACCATCCCATATAAGGTCATTAGGGCCAGAGGTCGCCCGATAATCCATTATGGAGGATCACTGCGATAGAAGCCTCAGGTTGGCCTTAATTTGTGATAGCTATTGCCGTGGCTATTTCTACGCTTGGGCTGGGAATCGAAGATAGGATGGTAATAGGGGGGAGGCATTGTTTACTTGTATCAGCATGTTGGTCCAAATTTTGTTTAAATATATTTATATTTTTTTATTATAAGATGGGTTAATTGGTACGAAAATGTATCAAATTCAAGAATAGAATAGAATAGAAAAATCTTTATTTTATAGGACATTCAGGATGTCACTTTTTTTTATAATCTTTTTTTTTGGGGGATTTTTGTATTTTTAGACATGTCAACCCCATCATGGCTGAACGTAAGAAAATCACTCCTGAACTTCCGTCAGCTTATACATAGCTATAGCTATTTTAGATGTAGGAATATAAAGACAACTTTGAAAAAGGCCGACATCTAGCTTATTCAAATTAAATTCGTTTATGAATGATTCAGGATGTCACTTAAAACAAGTCAAGATTACAATGAAATACATACAAACATACATTAAACGATTTAAATACATACATACGCATTCGTTCTTTTGACCCTACTAACTCTACGCCTATTCGCAAAGGTGCAGTCTTCCTCAGAGAAGAACAGGCAAGAAACTCTGAGGTTGCTCTTTTAAGTCGCATTACAAATTTTCTTATTTACTAATTTTAACTAAATCTGAAATAACTCTAGAGCTGAGCAGTTCATTCCCATGGCTGCCTGTCTGATAGATAATCAGAAATTTTGTAATAGCCCTTACATACATAATTAGATATTCGTTCTATTGATTCTTTTCACTTTACGCCTATTCGCAAAGGTGCAGTCTTCCCTAGAGAAGAATAGGCAAGGAACTCCGAGGGGTGCTCTTTTCAGTCAACTTACGAGAGAGCGAGAGGATTTATGATATGTAGGCGTACAAAAGGAAAATGATAACACAGTATTTATGTTTCATATAATAATCTTCAGAATGTACACATGACAAAAGGCATGTGGCTGCACAACCACATAATTCTCTGCCTACCTACTTTACAGTGATTTTGTGGATTTATACTAAGAAAATCGATTTAGTCTGCAATTCTCGAACAATATACTTAAAACAAAAGTGAATAGAGTGCAATTTAAAATTAATTCACTTGAAATACGGACATGTGAACACCGGTTTCCCATTAGCACATCTTGCACACGTTCTGCTGTCTTTTACGGTGTACGATATAAAGTTCCTAGGAAATACAACGGAGAAATACATATAAAATAGTTTATGTGTTTATAGATGGACAGAGTTGTTAATAATAAGGTACTTTATAATTTACTAGCTTTTTCCCGCGGCTTACAACGGGTTACGGTCATTACGACCTTACTTTAGAATATACAAAGACAAACGGTAACCTTTTTAGTAACATAAATTTCCCCGGGCTACAGATCTATTTAATTTACATTGGGTCACTGATAATATAATTCTATAGTAATTTAGTATAATTAAATAAAAATTGTCACAATTAGAAAAATTGCAAAACAAGTGCTGTAACTGAACCTTTTAACAGGAACGCGTAGTGAGATAAAAAGCATATTGTAAGTCAACATTACTTATAAACCTAAAACCATTTTGAACATGTTCATCATTTAAAATAATTATATAATTTTAGGAACGATACATTCATTATATGGATAAGTTTTCCTTTCGATGCGGAGAGGAAGTTTCCCCGACGAATGTCGAACTTTGCCACACGAGTTTTGGATTTGGATTAGAGTACTCAATAAACAACTTTGAATCTCCGATAACTAATTGCTTACGGAAATTCTCTATTGATAATTTCAAAAGGCTTAACTATAGGTATAATACAATGTCAGCTGGCACCTTCTCAGATTCTGATATTCTGTTAGAGTCAGCAAGGGACTGGAGAGCTTTGCTGTATTCTATTTTGTGACAAAGGGTTCTTGTAAGAGCTCGAAGGACCAAGTTATTTACAATTTTATAAATTACTAGGAGCACGTACGAGTGTATTCAATATTTTCATTGTAGTAACTACAATTACTTTTGTATTATGTCACATTGTATTGGCGCTATTATGTATGATATGCCTATTACCTAAGTGTGCAATAAACGCTCCACGGTATTGGCCATATATCTTTTAATTAACAACCTGTTTCATAAACTACCCTTTGTGCATTCACTAGTAGTGGGTACAGTTCTAGAACCTAATAGTCTTAAGTTTTTACGATTACTATTTGTTCAAATTATAATTTTTCCAATAATGTTAGCGTGCAACTTATACAGGGTTAAAGGTTAAGTCGACCTAGATCCTTCAAGACGTTGTAGTTTCCATCATTCCTGACCGGTTTGTCTATGAAACATCATACCTCAAACTTAACCGTTCTCAAGTTATTGGACTTTGAAGTTTTTTTTTTTACAAAAAATCCCGATTTTGTGTCTATTGTCCGATTTTTTGGGTTTGGTGCCTCTAATTTATAAACACAAAAATAGCAAAAACAAATAAAATACAGGCACACAACACACAAAAAAGGGAACAATAGACACACAATCGGCATTTTTTTGCAAAATCTTCAAAGTCCAATAACTTGAGAATGGTGATGTAAACCACAACCTCATGAAGAATCTAGGTCGACTTAACCTTTAACCCTGTGCTTTAACCCTGTATATTGGGTGAGTTTAAGTTAGTTAGCGAAAATTTAGGATATGAATCAGCCCACTAAACTGAACAACCTTCCCTAAGAAACTTGAGCAATCAGATGATTTCCTATAAGCATAAGAAATCGACTTCTTTTTTTGAGAATATCATATGGGTTCCTTGGGAAAAGTAGTACATTTTTATAGCAAGAACTACCCCCTAAAATTTCGCTAGCTAATTTATAGTCCCCATATGCAAATATGGAAACCAATTGTACGAAGATGTACATGACTTTGTTGAACGTTTTAAATAAATAACGCTACACACTCAAAGACCCACACTAAGATTTTCCCTTGTGTCGTGGATCCCTTGGAACAAACATAAAGACAGTCACGAATACCCATGACCCGAGAACAAACATCAAATTTTTACACAAATATTTGCCCAGACAGGGAATCGAACCCAGGACCCACTACCACTCAACCAAAACGGCCGTCAAAGGAAGTTTGTCCTTTTTAAAACTGCTGCAACCTTTCTTCGTTAGATCTATTTAAGGGTTATAAGAAGAGTCTACACATGCTGAGAATTCGGCAACTTTGTACTAGTAACATAACAATGTTATCCTTGCATACAACCCCGTGAAAATTAATTAAAAGTTGGGTTAACTAGATAAACGCGCGTGTTAAAGTTTGCCTGATAGCTTCATTTAGTTTCACTATCGACATGAACTTCCCCTGTATGAGACAAGTGCCTAACTTCGAGATAGACTAGAACTTTGAGTAGACTGGAACAGTTTAATTCATAAGAACCCTAAAAGGCTTGCGTTTCTGGATCCCACTGCTAAGCAAAGGTCTTATTAATAAGAAACCTTATTATTGCTCTGTTAATAAATTGCTCAGCTCCAGAGTTATTCGGATATTAAGTCAATTAAAATTAGACGTTATAAAAAAGTATGAGTCACCGACTTCAATCCCAACAACAGTTCGCAAATGTCACTCATTTATTTAGACAATGTTCTGGTTTGTAGTATTTTTTTGTTTTTGATGATTTTTTTAAAAGCGCTAAATCATTTCCGATTAAATTTCGATTATATGGGACCACCTCTGGAGTGTACTCTTTCGAACAAAAAAAGAATTTTGAAAATCGGTCCATAATTGGCGGAGAAATCGGTAAACATACATAAAAAAAATACATACAGACAAACTTAGTACCTTCTCCTTTTTTGAAGTCGGTAAAAATAGGGTTTGCATGATTTAGTTTAAAAAGAACCCGTTGGAGTATCTTTCCTATTCTTCTCTGGAGACGA
The DNA here is from genome assembly GCA_949987775.1 of Aproaerema taeniolella. Taxonomy (NCBI): domain Eukaryota; kingdom Metazoa; phylum Arthropoda; class Insecta; order Lepidoptera; family Gelechiidae; genus Aproaerema; species Aproaerema taeniolella. The sequence continues at coordinate 5,213,343 of OX465262.1, forward strand.
CTGGACCTTTGCGAATAGGCGCAAAGTTAAAATGCTAATGAAATTTACTACTTTGATTTACTTTAAGTAACATCCTGAATGTTCTGTGAAGTAAAACTATTTTTGACTTTGACTTACAATTAAAGTAAAAAATGATACCAATTTACAATAATTGGCATCTTAAACAAGATATTCACCCGTGCTATCCTCGGTGATAAGGTTAAACCAGTCGCGTTTCCGCTGTGATTCTGGCTTCGTGTTATCTTCGCCGCAGCGGCGATGGACAACGGGTGCAACGAATAAACCAGGGAGCGAGGGTCACTGCCTTTTTCCCGCAATCGAAGGCCACGTCACGTGGATGAAACCAACGTAATGGGAAGCTCTCGTAACCCAATGGCACTCGCTTGTCTCAACCGATCAGTGAGGTTAAGCAACTTGCACAGAGGCAGGGAACCTGTTGGGTAACTAAAGTGGTAATTTATCACGTTTCCGTGCTTCGAAGGGCACGTTAAGCTGTCGGTCCCGGCTGTTGTTGATTGACTACAGTCGTTAATTCAATTCAATCCATTTATTTGCAGGAAACATGGTGAAAATACAGTTATTTGTTACAATTTTCCAATATGCTCTACCTATGTTAGGTGTGCAAATATTAATTAAAATTACAGCTAGACATGTCAATTATATAGAATGTCCCAAATTATTACTCACAAAAATTATTATACACTCTGAATTACTCACAACTTCATCATGCCTTAATTTTGACGGCCGGTTTGGTCAAGTGGTAGTGACGCTGCCTCTTGATCGGCGGGCCCTGGGTTCGATCCCCAGTCGGGGCAAACATTTGTGTGAAAAGCAGATGTTTGTTCTCGGGTCATGGGTATTTGTGTTTGTCTTTATGTGTGTTCCGAGGGACCCACGACACAAGGGAATACCTTAGTGTGGGCTTTTGAGTGTGTAGCGTTTATTTATTTACTTCAATGAATAAAAACCAAATCAGAGGCCATTGTGCAGTTTGAAAACTCTGACACCAGGGTTAGTCAAGTTCGCCACACACTTGACTATACCTACACTTAAGAAGAAGAAGAAGTAAGGGAATGGGAAATTTCGCCGCTTGACTTGAAGGCACGATAGCTCAGTTGGTTAATTAGAGCACCAGGAGATTAATTCTAGGGTCATGGGTTCAAGTCCCATTCATGCCGAATATTTTTCTTTCCTTAAAAATTATTTATGAATCCAACCGCCTCAGAGACCCAGCGGGGTGCTGCTGTCCACCGCAATCGGCACGAAATGTAATAGTTCAATTCGTTTGGTGAGTATGTATGGGTGAAGAATTTAATAGTTATTGTTCACGTTAAAAAGTAGCGTTTTAATTATAATTGTTAAAAAAAGAGTCTATCTGTTGCTATGTATGTTACAATTTAATGTTATTACGATATCACTAGGTTTAAGGAAGGACAAATTAACAAACACAGTTTTGATAGAAACTTAGGTGGATATCTAATAGAAAAACCGTATTTTCATACAATAACGTAACGTAACGTTTATACATACAAATATATCTAGAGTATATATGGCGATTGTTTATGTGCTTGCACTGCCAGGTTACAGGTTGTGTTCCCGTAACGTTAATAATAGGAATTAAGTTTGAGTAGGTAGAATACTTGTATTGTTAGCTGGATTTCAGCTCCTGTTTTAGTTAAAACTATTCTATTTTAGCTGAATGCATTTCCTACACGATTTCATAGGGAGAAAACAGAGTTGAGTATTCTATTTTCATCTGAATCTCAGAATAAACTTTGCTCAATGAATCACAATTCAAGCACACCTAACTATACTTGAATGGCGAACGATTTTAAAAAGAAATATAATTTTATTATCAACAAAGTTTTTAAGACGACTTAAGTTTATATATGCCAACCGTCATAATTTTAAATGCAATAGTAAAAGATGCAAGGAAAATTTATATAGAACTTGAGCAGTAAAAACAACCAATCATAACTTTTCAACCAATACTCAAAGTTGGCTCGTGTCCAACTGAAAACTTGCTAAAACAATGTCGGACAAGTGGAAGTACCATCTCCTTCTGAAAGTAGAGTACGTTTGGTTCCAAATCCAGGATATTGACTTACAAATTTACAGATTTTTCAGACGGGAAGATCGCCGAAGGCCGGGGGCACATACAGACAGAGACGTAATCAGACTTAGATTGGGTGCCAATTTCCTATTCATTGTTCGTAAATAATTCTACAGAGTCCTCAGTACCTGCAAAATTATTCGCTATTTCTTCTTATAATGTAGATATAGTCAAGTGTGTTGCTAACTTGGCTAACCCTGGTGTCAGAGTTTTCAACCCGTACAATGGCCTCTGACTTATTCGCTATTAAAACTTCGTGCGATCCTTGCACGCCCATGTTTGCAGGATTTGTATCGCTCGCATCGTAAACAAGCGCGCGACGCGTTAACTTATATGTTTTTGTTACGCTGAGATAACAAAGATCCATCATTTACCATAATAATAAAAACAAACTTCTGAATTGCAACACCAGTTACTTATAAATCATAAGTTATGATCATAAGTGTACTCGTATTTCTCGTACTCATTTCTTTCTGTCACCACACGATTTTACAAAGTCAGTCGTTTTAAGTTACATCCATCCCGTAAACCTTAGTTTAAGAACGAAATCACGAATGTATTCCAGTATAAACCAAAAATTAAAGGTCAAATTAGTAAATTATGTTTTTTTATTAAACATACTAGCGAACGCCCACGCCTTCGCACGCTTGGACTACTATTTTATCACACGGGAATCGTAAATTTTTCCGAAATAAAAAGTTATCTATGTGCTGTTCTAGACTATAATCTCTGTACCAATTTTCATCCATATTCGTTCAGCCGTTCTGGCGTGATTAAGTAACAAACATTCATCCAAACATCTAATAATATTAGTAAGATTCCTCCCCATCAAAAGCACTTTGAAAACATCTTGTCAACTTACCTCTTCAAGTATGTTTATTTTGGTCCCCAAAGGCTTCTAATTCCCTACTTGAGCTCGTTCAAAGGCTTGGAGTTATTCCAAGAGGAGATGCAAATAAAACTTGCATGCCACCACTGACAGGCCACTGCCGCTGCTCAAATAAATAATAAATAAATAATAACGGGGTTTGAATAAAGCGCCGCAAACATGTATATCAAATCGGATTTAAAGTCTTACTGCATTATTAAACACATAAAGACTTTATTGTTTACTTTTTTGATTCATGTTTTCATTATGCGCTGCGCACTACTTCCGCTTCTAAGCCGATCACATAGATTTGTTGAAAGTCACCGCGCGTACGCTATCGGAGCGCACGCACGTTAAGGCCGGTCTTATCATACAAATAAAACTCCTTAAAATGTAAAAAGTGATTTAATAGGTTTGATCGATGAATGCATACTGTGTAAGCTTTGTACCACTCGGGAGAAAGTGCGATTGCTGACTCGGGTGTATTTAACGCACCCTTGGGCCTCGTCGCAATCGGTCACTTTCATCCCTTGTTGAACAATGTACAGTGTCTTTCGGAAAACAGTGTCTGTCTCGTTCTTGTCTTTTAAAAATCAACTTACTTATTCGTAATACGATATTTGACGAACAACAATAAGAAAGTAGAAGTACTGTACTATATTGTTGTAATAGTTGATGTAATTATTGGCCAATTTAAAGAAGCTTTTTCTTATTATAAAAGTCTTAATTGAAATGAAAATCAAAGTGAAACCTTTTAGTTGAGACTGAGAAGTATGACTTTAAGAGTGGGTTTGAGCGGATATTAAATTGCTCTTATTTCTAAATGTTCCAGCTATTTCTACGAGGATTATATTAAAGGTTTTTATTATTATATTATATATACTTTATTGCACAAAAAAACATCACAAAAACATAAAAACACGGAAAAATGTACAATAGGCAGCCTTATTGCTAAACAGCAATTTTTCAAGGCAACCGGAGAAGAGAAATCAAGAAGAGAAAGAAAGTAGCGGGTGCAGCAATATTAAATAAACTACATAACAATAAGTAAATACCTACCTATACCCAAAATAAAATCTTAAAAAAATAATAATATTTAAATACAAATACATACACAAATATACAAAAAATAAAATAAACATACATACTATTATGGACAAAAATGGAAAGTTATTAATTAATAGAATAGATACATACATTAATTATTAAGGTAATGTGTTCTGAGGCGACTTTATAAAAAACCTGTAGAATTTCCTACCACATACGAGTACATACGTACATACGTTAAAGCCTTTATTAGGCAAACCATCAGTGGTTCTAGAACCACTTTTGATGCCACGTTTGACATAAATTCTGAGAGTTATAAGATGAAAAATGATGTGTACCTAGTTGTGAGAAGTTATCAGCCTTTTGCCCACAATACAGCAAAACTCTTGAGTCTCACTTACTGACTTTTACAGTATGCCTGGGAAGAGTTAGAAGCTGGTAAATTCTAAGTTTTCTTCCACTCCCAGCTCAACAACGTAGAAGTTCACAAGATATTGTACTTAATAGGCAATGGCATTAAAGTTCAACTGATATTTTTGGGACTTTTTCAGGCTTTACAAATATTTTCGTCCAAAAACGTTGAGACAAGACTAAACAAAGTGAAGTAAACGAGACAAACAAGATTTCACGGAATTTCTACGTCATTCCCCCATCTTGTCTGTGTCGTTTATATTAAAATATCCGCGACAACTTTATCATATTTTTAACAAGGTTCTTTTTACAGTGAAACATGAATAGCAAGATCTTAATTTAGATTAATGTTTTATTTATATAGCTTTTCCGGTCGCTATTTCGTTTGCGCAGGAACGGAGACTTATTTACTTATCTACCTTTACGCCTCCGTAGGTATATAGAGTGCTTTATACTATTCATCCTCGGAGTTTCTTGCCTACACTTCTCGAAGGAAGACTGCAACTTTGCGAATAGGCGTAAAGTCAGTAGAGTGAACGAATTTGTATGTATATATTTTAATCTTTTAATGTACACGGGGGTCAACAGCACATCATGCTATCCCAAACTGTCAAATTTATTCAATCGATTTTCAATTTTATCTCCAAGCATTAAAATTTACTATCCATTGGGGAAATTTCACAGTTTGTGGTGATTTGATGTGTTGTTGACTGTACTTCACTATTCTGACTTATTTAAAGTGACATCCTGAATGTTCTATGAAATAAAGCTATGACTTTGACTTAGTAAAACTTTAGGGGAGATTCTACCCAAGAAGCTGAACCACTTTCCTGGTCGATCCTATGTTAAATTCTTAAAAAAAAAATTGGTTCTTCAATATCTTTCTCTCTTAGTCCAGCATAAGAGTTGTGGGCAAATACAGACCCCTCTTTTGTATGAAAAATCGTGCAATATCCCTAGACCGCGTTGATGGGTATTATAATTATAATCGTTATCTATATATATAAAAATGAATCCTTGGTCACGGCATCACGCCTGAACGGCTGGACCGATTTCGCTAATTCTTTTTTTGTTCTGTTCGTTATTATCAGGAGAAGGATCTTATGAAAGAAAAAATTAAGAAAGTTGAAAAAAAAAAAGAAAACAGGACAACGTCTGTCGGGTCAGCTAGTTTATAATAAAAACATGTTGAGATTTTTATTTTATTTTTTGGATTTTTATGACTGAGTATTTAATTTTAGTATTTATAATAAATGGTTTTAGGTACGGTGATTTTAAATTGAAATTAAATTTAAGACTCTATCGTAATTCAACAAAGTAAAATAATTTTATTATTGTTTTCACCTAATTGTTATTAGCTAAAACAATTTTAAGTTCGCAGACTGTCTGGGCTATCTCCATTAAATTAATTTTCTATTAAAAGTGTATTTTGAAATTTAAAGTTAGTAGTTACGGTTTGTTGGTAATTAGGATTCCGTAGGTACCAGTAGGCTGTTGCAGGGCAAACTAAATGAAATAAAATAAAAGCCTGAAGCGCTTGCGAAAAATGAAAATCTAGCGAAAAATGTAAACAGCCTTGTAGAATACAGACAAAATAAATATAAAACTGGCTATGTACGAAAAGTAAAACAAACGTTGTTAAAGTTTTATAGATTCATTGTTAAAACTTAAAAGTTGTTCAGTCTTATAGGCAGATCTTACTTTAAATTTCTTTAACTGATTTTAAGTTTCATATATGAGGCGACATTGAATTAATTTTCGAAAATTAAGCACATGAATTAGCCCCATAGAAATAGATTCTCTTTTTTTTATCAGCTCTCCATAATCTCCGTAAAATTTGAGCGCTTTGTTAAGGTTCCTCGGGGAAAGGTGTTAAGTTTTATAGGTAGAATTACCCCTTATAGTTTCATTTACTTGTTTCACCACATAATATAAGAAACTACATATCATGTCCTGTTGACTCTAAACTCTATCTGACAGTAAGTACGTGGAGAATTTCCAAAACATCTTATTTGTGATGCTGGATAGAGCTCGCGTCCAACGTTAGAAAGGCTAAGAAGCGCATGAATTTTTATCAGACGTGATCTTCCGGGAAGCTTGCTCAAAAGTTACCAGATTTACATAGACTTCACAACGCGTAAGTGAAAGAACACAGTCTGTACAAGTGTACAAAAGTTCAAGGCTTTAGACCAAATCGTAAAAATATGCATACATAAAGTTCATTCTGTGATATTTAAAAATGTAACATTGAAATAAATTATTTAACTTGTCTTTTGTGTAATTGAAATGAATATGTAACGGTTCAACTTTCACTGAAAATAATAGTAATATTTCCTTCTAAAGTTCAATTCGAAATTCAGAATTACTAAGTTTCGATTTAAAGTCACCAGATTCTAAAATAGTCGAACTTTGGACTCAGACTCTGTTGGTCTTTCTTTCTCTCTGATTCTCTTTTTTATTCTTGCCAGTTTCTAACACAGGGTGGATTTGAGATTATACACAAGAAGCTTTTAAAAGTAATTGTCTTGTATTTTTTCGTTTGTTTGTAAAATAAAGTTAACTCCATTCTTCAGAATACAGAACAAGTATTCTGAGCTCCATTCTATGTAGTTAATCCCGCAAAACAATACACAAAACTGTTTTCTCAAATCCGTGACGTTACTGTTGGTACACTCAGCTCATAAATTAGAGTAACAAGATAATTATCTTTCTGCCTGTTGGCACCGCGGAAGCGCCATCATTCGCCTTTGTTTTATGCTTCGTAATAAATTTTGTAAATCTGTTCAAAAATCCCACGCTATTTTGACCTCTACTGCTACTGAAATAGCAGATATTTTAGTGTAACAATAGTTGTTGTTGGTACTAATTTCGCAAAGCTATTTATAAGGACAATCTGTTCACATTATTTCTGAAACGAAATTACAGTAGTTGGGAAATAATTATAGACTACAGGCCCATGTCCAAAAATGGATGGGTCATATGAAACACCAGGTGACGTATATAGGACGATATAAGAGTATAAAATAATAAGATTCAGCACTATGCCGTCACTTGTAAGCTGTCCAACTGAGTGCTAGTGAGAATTCAAAAGTGCAGGTAGAGTGAGTACATTTTGGTCATATATTCTTGTACGGCATTTTTACCATTGATAAAACTGAGAGCATGGCGCATTCTTTAGGCCCACTTAGAAGCCATGGAGTCACCTGTTTCGATTTTTAATTTAAAGTTGAAAATTTAAGTCACAATTCACCGAACGTAATTTTTTCACTTTTCACCAACATTTTCATAACTTTTATCAAAGTTATGAAGCTGATTATTTTATTCATAAAAGAACAACTCATAAAGATTCAGTTGCAAAAAAAATCACGAAAAAGTCTTCAACTTTAAAAAAAAAAATTTAAACGGGTCAGGTCGAAATTTCTCGAAAATTCAGAAAAAAAATCGTAACTCGCAAACTACAAAAAATCTCGGAACTTACATAGGGGTGTTTCGGATACCCCACGACACGAGGGATCTAAATTTTTTTTTAAACGTCAACTTCCCGGCCACCCTGTATAACTGCAATAATAAGTTTGTAAAACCAACTTAGTTTTGCGGCCCGCTAAATCCAAATTTATGTAAAAATGTTTGCGAAAGTAGTTTTGTACTCGCACATTAGCTGTGTTTTCATTGGATTATAAGTTCTTACTACTGATTACATTAAGCACTAAGCACTACTGGTGAAGTTTCAACTCCCTGCGCCTCTTTCCCCCTTTACACTTCGGTGAATACAACTTAACTGTCTCCAATTATTATCAACTACCAATTAAAGAAGATATTCCTGCACAACAACCTCGCAGAGCCTTTCTAACAGAACTTTAAGCACCGTTAACAATAACACTTATGTGCATAGCAGCAAACAAAGAGATTTCCTTTGGAATTCCTGAGTGAACTTGAATGTCTGTGTAGTTATTTCTTAGAACTTGAAGATAGAAGGGGCAATAGTGGTAATAATAGCGCTTCTGAGGAACAGATTTTGGGGAAAACAGTATTTTGACCGTTTGAAGTTTTACTTAGATTTTATTATAGAACCGTCAATGCTTTTCCTGAGTGCACTTGAATGTCTGTGTAGTTATTTCTTAGAACTTGAAGATAGAAGGGGCAATAGTGGTAATAATAGCGCTTCTGAGGAACAGATTTTGGGGAAAACAGTATTTTGACCGTTTGAAGTTTTACTTAGATTTTATTATAGAACCGTCAATGCTTTGTGTCAGGTTCTTTATTAGTTTTTTTTTAAGTTTGTTCATTTATTTTATTTTGCCAAGGGCCCGTGGTTCTTCGATTTGTCAAATTTTAATTTATTGAATACCAATACACAGAAACTTACATAATTTACTTGGAAAGTTTATTTATTTTTGAGTGCCCCTCAAACAACTTACTAAACAAGGAATACATTTTTGACTGTGTGACATTGGAGTTATTTTCATGTCTTATTATTACCTACTTACAAGTATTTATAAGTACCAGTGTAAATGTGTTTTTTTTTTTCAATTTAATTTTTAATTTAACTTAATGCACTAAAAGTACATGGGCGGACTTAATGCCCAATGTCATTATCTACCAGTCTACCTTAGGGTGATTGGTGAGAAGTTTTTTGCCTTCTTTTCTGTGAAAAAAGTGTGCCAATCGATCTGATTTTTACTCAGGCATAGAAGAAAGCTGGAGTGACAAAATACTTTTCCATGCGAATGTAGTTCTTTAATATTCAGATTATAAACAGCTGTTTTGTAATCCAAACTTCAACATAGAACCACCAAACACCGAATAATATGTTGACTTAACTATTAACATTGAACAAGAGCGTGGTGTTGAGGCTTGAGCTCTTAATTTATGTGTCTGTCTCACCCAGATATTAATTTGTTATGACTCGTGCTAAGGCATCTCTCATTTTAGTCCCGTTGCATTTGTTATCTCCTGCATAATGCAGCTGCACTCGCCAGGAGTACACTCGATGCAATCGGCTGCGACTCTGACTCGATTTAGGAGGTTTTTTGATTTTTGCTTTGCGTTTGATATGCTTTTCTTGCGGTTGTGATTTTGACCAACTTAAGTTAATCATTGATTAACTGTTATCGTTGTTCGTGGCGTACCACATCTGGCTTTGCCTAATCCGAAATTGAATTAATGTATAAATGAATAAACATATTTATTTGTTAAGCTTGGTGTAGACTAGACATGGTGTTCATATCTTTCTTGAGGAAAGTTCGTTGAAGTTGTGGGTTTAATCATTCACTCAATATACAAATATAGAAACTACTTGTAAAAAACATACAAACGTTTAATGATACAATTCATTACAATTGTATTTATAGATTTAATTTCACCGCAACCTGCTCTATTATGTAATGTAGATCTTTAATCAAATAATACGCCAGTTATAACTATTTACTATACCCTTTAATTTCTGGTTTCAACTAACTCCTGGTAGCTTAGTGTCACATTATAAAAACGGTCGGTAAATTGTAAAAGCAACGTGTTTAGCGTCTCTCTGGTTGAAAACACTCGTCCCAAGTGAGATGCAGCTTGTGACTATCGCGTGGCAAGTATTTCAAGAACTCTGAACCTAATATGTTCTTAAAAAACTTTTCTGCACAATTTACAGATGCCAGCGCATCAGGTTACTCCATTTTCATTGCAAAACCGCTCTTGTCACAATAGCACAGAGTGCACGCGTATGGTTACCTGAGTTGCGGCCGTCCGTACTTTCTTCCTGTGACAATAATCAATGGCGTCTCAATGGAGCGGTTGAATGACAAAGTGAACATTTTACCCGTTCAGGTGGTGAAATTGAGAACTATCGAGACCTCATGTATTTGATGACAGTTCGCCTCTCTGAACATTTTGCTCGAGCTACCAACTGATTGCCATGACAAGGCATGAGAAGGCGATTTATAATTTTTTTAAAATTTCATATAAGTAGGTTATTTCGTGAAACTGGTTAAGTTTTATGGAAAGAATCACACCCAAAAGTTTCGCTAACTAATGTAAAGCATGTACAACAGTGACAGGTATAATACCGAAAATCGAAGTCAAGCCAAATTACGCTACGAGAGCAACTCTAACTAAATGTCAAGGTTCCATGCTTACTGGTTATCACAGATTACAGAGCATAGCCGGCGGCACAGTGACCGCGGCGCAGTGAGATCAAAGCAAGCGGTAATAGCTTTCACAGATGACTCTTTATTTTGCTGGACGCCACCGCCGACGCTCCACTACAAGAAACTTCGAAAGACACGATTTTATTAGTGTTGTTTTGTGGCAATGCGAAACTGTGTTAGTAAATAAACAATTAAATTTTCCAATGAATAACTAGGAAAATCATAAAAAAACTTAGGGCTAAAAATTTTGAGAATAGATTTCGTACAATAAAATAAATAGGTGGTCTTATATCAAATTTCATATCGGACCAATTGCGTAGGTAACAAATTCATGTGTTATTAACCCATCATTTAAAATCCTCGCCAGAACTCTGTTTTTAAAAAGAGTGCTGTATGGTTATTTTAGTGCTACAAATAGGTGTACACGTAATCCCACCAAAACGTAACTCTTACGTTAAACTCTTGTAAGAGTACTTTGAGAGTTTCACTCAGCCAATAGTTTCACGAATGCGAGGCACAGGCACTGCATAGGATTTATAAAAGTTAGAAATTTATTTTTAGATTGCGATAGGATAAAAAAACACTTCTTCTTAAATTCAAGAGTCGTGCTCTTGCCGGTGGAGCAAACGCCACACTCTTCTATTCTCCGCTAGTGATATGACCTCTCGATATGACACGACCTCAATCTTCTCTTTTATTTGCTTGAAATTACTCCGTCTAGGTCTACCCCTGCCTCTCTTTCCTTCAATATTTTCCTCTATTATGTTTTTTATAAAGTGGTCGTGTCGTATCAAATACCCAATCATCTTCCCTATTCTGTTCTCTCACGTGTGTTAAAAATTATTTTTTTACTATAAGAACTTTACCTTAATCTGAAAACTTCACAGAATTGCTTTTTACCTGCAAAACAATAAAAACAAACATTCATTTTATTTGCACGAACAATAGACAAGGCGAATTATACATTGGTATAAATTTACATAGCACAAGGCGACACTGAAAGCTTCTAATGGGACAAGACTGTAAAAAATTAAAAACATATTCCAGAAAATCTCTTAAATAAGTCAAAAGTCCCAAAAGAATAAAAAATTAAAGAGCATTAAAAACACTCCTACACTTTATCGCAATGAGTGACGTTATTTACAAAAGTCGGATGGCAAGCCAAGTAAATCGAGTCGGATTTTTAAAATCTTATTCCCGTGTGTCGGCTCCCGTCCGGTCCGAATACGGACGCAGATAAACCCGGATAAAAGTTTAAAGCGTCTTCAGACATGCATTATGCAGAAGAGAATACAGAAACAAGTTTATATTTGTTAATGCGGCTAATACCTACTCATTCGTAGAACGACTGCCTTGTTTTTCATACAAGATCTGCTTTGGGAGGATATAAATGAGCGAATTTTCACTTAAAAATAATTTACTTATTTTGTTTGAACTCTTCCTTCACATTTTCTATTATAAACATTGTATATTTTGTATTAGAGATGAGGGTTTCGCTCTTGTCTTTTCTCAACTCTACAGAAATATTTATTTCTAAGTAAGAATAAATGAAAACGGAATAAACATATGAAAACACTTCAAAATTATGCGAGGAAGAAAATTTTCCGTAAAAATACTTCCTTGTTCGTAACTTAAACAATAATGAACGCGTAAGAACCCAAGTTTACCCCAGTTTTGGGGAGGTCGAGCTCGGGACATGGTCGCCACATCCCTTCCCATGGACATAAATTATTTTCGGTCTGACATAAATTACCCCACTAAGAGTTGGGTTCGTCTAAATTTCACTTCTTCCTAGCTAACTTTGTTTCGTTTATTTTTGAAGCACATTTGAAAAGACATCGGGTGACACGGAGCCCGAAACGGGGTTGTTCTCCCGGAAAATGGCGACACTTCAAGCATTCCATGCGAAAGTTTTATATTTTTATATGTGAAAAGGCAACAGAGTCCATTTCGGCTCTAGTTTACTCTGCAACATTTTTTGTTTCCATGTGGTTTCGTGTGAATCTTTTTGACCCAAATGCGCCTCAAACGATACATTTTAAGGGGTTGCTTTTTTGAGTAAAATATAACGATATTTTTTGTGATCATTCAAAAAGTTGCAAGTGAATATACTATTATGACGAGACTACAAAAAATAAATTAAGTCGTCTACATAACGCTGCTCTCCTGTGACCTCTCTTGAAATACTTTTAAAAGCAATTTTTCTTTAAGAGGGATAACATTGAGTCAAAGGTAAGACTTGGAGAAACTGTACACTCTTCCCTTGTGCCCCATAAACTCCTAACTTATACAAATTAGTTCGAAACTCCGTAAAAGTCGGGCTTTTAAAACAGATCAAATGAAGCGAACGAAGTAAGTTGTTTATGTATGAGAATCATTTGTTTGCTTTATGAAATTTCAGACATTATATTTTGACGAGGAAATGCCTCATTTCTTTGTTCTCGTGTATCTTGTTTGATCTTTGTTATGTCTTCACAGTTAGAAGACGTCTCGTCTGTTAGTTGAAAAGTAAACGTAGCCACTTTTGTTACCAAATTTATATACTTAAATGGAAAAAAATGATAGTTTCTTAGAGTTTAGTAGTTATATTGTTTGTAAATGTAGGTGTTTCGAACTTTAGCTCTTTTACCCTAAACAAATTAAAATGTATCCTACGATGATACTATTTGATATTTTCCACGATTTTTGCCGAGAATGTGTGCATTATTGTGTTAGGCTTAATGAATAAACAAATTACAGTTTTCTGTAATGGATTTTCCTTCAACATAATTAAACAACCGCTTATAGCGTAACAGGCGACATCGCCAGGCTTAGCGGGTTATTATTAGATTATCTTCCCTCTTTGATCCATTTATGCCTGCCTAATTCAGTAATATGATTTTGTTACACATTCTTACAGAAAAGTATAGGATGTTGAAAGATAGCATGGAATACCTACACATTTAATTAATGACAGTTACCTTCCTAAATACATTTTTTGAAAAGAATTTGTATGTGAGCTTGAACAATTTTTTTGTAAAAAGAAATAACAGATGTGTATATTGTTAGATTAGATAAATTTCTCATGTCAGTACCGATGATCAGGTAAATAAATTAAAAACTATTTGCTTCAAGAGGCCTTTTACAATAAAGAGCGTGTCGGGCCACGCACGCACATTGTAGGGTTCCGTAGCAGCATGGTTCAAATATGCAGCTGGCTTCTTAATTCTACGAGCATATTGTCATAGTCGATGTTAAAAGCCCCAAATACTATAGTATCAAAAACAAATGTATTCAATCTTTTGTAGTTTCATAAAATAACTGTAGTTTTAGTCTAAATATAACAAAATTATTAAAAACTTACTCGAACTTATTAAAAACTGTTTCTTTAGACTGAAAACAATGTACAAAGTTCGAACCTATATCGGCACTGATCTTCGTATAAGACTCTGCGAGTCATACTTGTTTTATCTAAACTAAATCATTGCCTAACTGTTTACGGTCCGTGTCTTTACAAACAGTCTCTGAAGCTTATACAAAGAATCCAGAATGCTTGTGCCAGGTACTGCTTCACCATCCCACCTAGAACCCATGTGACGCCATACTTGAATGGGGCAAACATTTTAAAAATGGAAGGTCGCATAAAACTTCATTTAGCAAGTGTAATGTTCGATGTAGTTAAAACAAGAAAACCAAAATATTTGCATGACAAACTCATAGGGTTCACCCCTCGCCATAACGTAAGAGCTTGCTCCATCTTTAGCAATATGGTTTTCTCCATCCCAAAACATAAAACTGCTCTTTTTCGGGGATGCTTCAAGTACGCGGCAAGTAAGTGCTGGAATGATATACCGCCTCCAATTCGACAGTTAAATTGTAAAACGAAATTTAAAAAGGAAATGCGCTCATATCTTCTGAATAAACAGTTGATTGGTTCTTAAAGCTAGGCGTGGTAGTTTTTGACTATTTAAATTTTATTTTTATTTTTTTCATTATCATGTAAAGGTATTAATAGGTTTAATTATATATTTTCTCCTGTGTTTGATATTGTTTACACAAGCACACTACACACCAGCACCACATGCAAACACACACAGACACACAATCGCACGCGCACGTACACACCACCACCATCCACACACACTCACACACACAAGCACACGCACACAAACACATACGGCGTATGTGTCGCGGCGGCGGCGACTGTTGCTGCACTTGGGTCCTGGCAGAATATCAGCGCTACAGGTAAAACTGTAGCATTATGCTGAGCCAGCGCCGACTTCGTCTGTGCGACACAGGCAGCACAGTGCAGCACTTTGTTTTATGTTTGTAAATGTTTTTTTGTTATTTCTTTAATTTGCCTTTAATTTGTTTTTGTCTTTGTGTCTGTTAAGTGTCTTCTGTGTTTCTTCTGTTTTTCTATATTGTGATGTCTGTGTTGTACGCCGAAATAAAGCATTTTCTATCTATCTATCTATCTAAATGGAAGTATTTAATGCGCGAGCGAAGCTTTTTTTAAAGTTTTTTTTAGTATATTTTTTTGGTTTTTCTGTATTTTTTTTGCGACAATATTATTGTTAGGAATAATATAATAATACCAAGCTGCTGCTAAAGCAGGTGGCGTGGTGATCGTGTATAATTTTGATGTCATTTTCATAATTAGCACCCCCAAAAACCTATTAAACGACACCTGAAATGTCAATATGTTACAGCTTGGCTTTCGGCTCGCCTCACTTTTAGCGTGAAACCTTGTATGGCAGCCATTTTGGGTTAGGGTACACTTCGTCGTAAATGCTACCCTCGTGAATATTCCACATGTTTTTTCATTATAAAAATTAATGTTTCCCAAACGGATTGCTGAATCAAAAAACGTTTGTAGTAAACCCCTTCTATCTTTTAAAAAGCTATCCTATGATAACCCACTCGATGATATCAGCGAGAAAAAAAAATCCATCGCCCTTTCACGTGTATGGGAAACACCCGGAAAACTATTTATATCCACCATTTTATTTTTTAGATCTGTCAGCGCAATCAATATGTATGACCATGCCAAATTTTAGCTCTGTAGTACCAAGGATCTAATATAAGTAAATATATTCTTATTAATCCCAACAACGTTTGGCACTTGGTCGACTATTACTCGCAAGCTTGGTGGGCCAACTTATGTGTGACAGTTTTCCTTATAATTTCGTTGTATATTCTATCACCGTGAATTTTTTCACATTTTTAGAAACAACAGTTTTGCGGGTAGAGGGTACACATTGTTTTTAACAAAAATGTTCACTTTAAAAATTAATTTTTCGCAGACGGAGTGCTGAATCGAAAAACGTTCTTAGTAAACCTCTTCTATCTTTTAAGAAACTATCCTATGGCATCTCATTCGATGATATCGGCGAGAAAAAAAAGTTCATCGCCCTTTCACGTCTATGGGAGACACCCGAAAAAAATTTATTTTCTAATTTTTTACTCTACAGTTCTGACGGTGTAGTTTATATGTATGACCAATGACCATGCCAAATTTCAGCTCTGTATTACCTAGGGTTTCTTAGAAAACCCGCGGACAGATGGACAGACGGACATGGCGAAACTATAAGGGTTCGTAGATTACTACGGAACCCTAAAAAACAGTGAATTTACCTAAACATAGGGATTACCTACAAATTTTATAAATTAAAATTGTAACTATGCTTACTTACCCAATTATTAATCATTAGACTACGTAATATGTAAGAAATTGACTTGTGAAAATTCATTTTATCAATAAATTCTATGAGCGGTAAGAGAATTTAGTGTTCAAGTGGTTTGTATTAAGGCTTTGGCTTTATAAAAAGGTACATAATAAACAAAAAGGACAAAAAACGTATGAAAAAAAGGCTGTAAATAACAAGTAGGGTAGCTGAATCTCTTCAATTCCGAATCTTTGAGCGGCAAAGTGCATGAGTGAAGAAGACATTTCCATGTGAATGGAGACGAGACGTAGAAATACGAATACATACTAAATAAATACTAGAAGTCTTTTAGTGTAAAAAAATAACAGATTAATAGAACTTCAGATTTTTCTTCTAATATTTCTAAGTTTAGTCTTCAAACTAATCATAAATATTTTTAAGCGGGATTTAAATTGCAATGAAAACGTTAATAATGCACAATGCTGTGAAAATTAGTTTCTAAAACATTGTATGGCAAACACTGTAAATCGTCTTTAACGGCCACCTGAAGGCCAACCATCTTCAATGGTGTCGTTCGGTGGATTAACGACCCGAATCACCAAGAGGGTCTAAAAGTATCAAAAGAGCTGACCCCAAATAGGGAACAAGCCAGGCAAGTGATTAATTGTAAGCATAAACTAAACATTTAAAAAATAAAAGTTACATCTCTTGGGAATTAAAAAAAAATATATTATGTTTATGACTTTGGTAAACATATTTGCCTTAAAGAATATTTACGCACATTAAACTTAACATTTTGATCTTTACGCCGTAGGTTCTAGATTCAAATGCATAAAATAAAAGGTTGCATATCAACTGTCAATCATAATCTTGCGGCTTCTGTATGTCCTTTAAATGTATTTATAAAATCCTATGTTGTGTTTCTATGAGTAGCTGTCGCAAAGAACCAAAACTTTTGAATGTAATATAACTTTGCAGCACAACGTCCCGCCCGACTCCTATTTCTTATCAACAATTACTTTTCCGAGTGAGCTCGTGTTCACGTCAAAGAGATCTCGAGGCGTCGAGTATATTCCAGAATTCAAAGATATTTTTAAAAGATGAAAGCAAGATGTATGGTGTAAAAGACTGTTGGAACCATTTTGCATACAGATCATCTGCTATCCACTTCAAGGATTCCTTCAACGAAGTATCGTAGATAACAACTTAGTCTGTAGATAATATTGCACTAGACTGTACATGTTTGAAGGTACAGCAAAATTTAAAGTTTATTTCTCTTCTGCATAAAATCCTTCTTCTTAACTAAGAGTTTTTAGATAAAATACTAAAGATATTTTTCTCATTTGAGTTAAATCTACAAGAGTACAGAATATGCACGGAGATCCTTTTAAAAATATTATTTTAAGATTATATCTCTAAAATTAATCTGAAATATTCAACTTGGCACGTGCCTTCACCTCGTTAGCTGAATGAAGCTTAGATTATCTATTTAAATAACTGTACACCAAAGACTACTTGAAAAAAAAAACATAAATTTAAAAACGACGACAAAAAAAGAGTCAAAAAATAGAAATGAAATTTCTAAATGGAGATTTAACGTTTATGAATGCAATAGCTTTTACCACTTATACGAATAGTGAATAGGTTCGTACAAAAAGGAAAAAGGTGGTATTTTATCGTGACACGTCAAAGGGAGCCTCGTGGTGCCTGTAGCGCACCCGTGGCGCCGGGGGCAACGACATGGATCTACATTTTTCCACATGGAAGAGAAAAAATACACTAAATTAGTTGTCGAAAATCAAGGATGTGACTTAGCCTACGAAACTGAACAACTTTTTCCAAGGAACGTAGGTCGAAATACGAAAAAAAAATTTACCTCTCCATACAAGTTTTTCATTCAGCTGGTAAGTCGATATTTTTTTGAGAATTTCGATTTTTTTTTGTGAATTTGGAGAAAGTTATTCAGTTTCATTGGCTGATTTCACCCAACAGACCCAAATGTCACTTCCAAATAGCATAAAAGACACTAAGGCTCGTATTAAAGGAGACTCAATTCTCGATATATACTTAAGTATGGTTTGTCTCTATCGCTCACTATAAAAATGACAAAGACGACTGCTGTTTAAGTATAGATCAGAGTCTGAGTCGCGTTCTGTAATAAGGACTCTAAGTCTCTTCTAAAAATGTAACTCTTCGACCGATTGGCTTTATGACGAATGTGTATTCCTTTCGAGGTTGATTCGTATGTATGAGGCAGTGCGCTGATTGATCGCTCATATTGCAGTCACCGGAGATACGAATGATGGATTCTGATTCGCTGAGTTTTTGCACGTGAAAAGCTATGAGGTACTGCCACGAATATAAAGAGGGAAGGGTGCTATAAGTCAAGGGTTGTTAATCTTTCTATCCATATTTGAATCTCGTGTTTTTTTTTTTGTGAAAGACTACTAGGTTTTGGGTTCACAAAACTTGTAACCAAACATAAAGTATTATTTATAAGTAAATTATGATGATTTTTGTTAAATAATATTATACACTGGGCGTCAAAAATAAGTAGTACACTTTTCAAATTGCAATTACTCCTAAACTATAGTAGTTACACTTATGAAATAAAAAGCAGTTTATAGTAAACTTAACGAAGTTTATTAAAGTTATATTTTATTTGGCATGAATAAAGTTTCAAACTTAAAATTAAGATAAATACTAAAAAGTATCAATTTTTAACGATATGTCAACCACTTAATTTTCACGTTTTGGAACTTTTTCACAATTTAATAACTTGTGTTGCCGCCTCGGGCTCTAATTACAGCTTGGATCCGGTTTGGCATGCTGAACACTAAGTTTCGGAGGCGGTGTTGGGGAATATTTTCCCATTCTTCTATCAGCGCATGTTTTAGAGCCCTGAGTGTGGCAGGAGGTGGACTGCGCCTTCTGACTAGCCTCCCAAGCTCATCCCAGGCGTGTTCAATCGGGTTGAGATCTGGGCTTCTCGATGGCCAAGCCATCAAGTTGATGCCAACCTCCTGAATGTACTCTTGTACGTGGTGAGCAGTGTGTGGCCGGGCGTTATCATGCATTAGGATGGCTCCATCACCCATATTTATTAAATATGGCCCTGCATACTCGTTGAGGATCTCCGAGGCATATCTTTCACCAGTCAAAGTCCCATTTTCTATTACCACAAGCTCTGTGCGACTCTCTGAAGAGATACCAGCCCATACGTGTACAGAGCCCCCGCCATATTGGACTCTTTCCGAGATACAAGCTTGAATGTATCGCTCACCGGGTCGTCTGTAGACTCTCCGCCGTCCATCTGAAGTGTATAAAGAGAATCGAGACTCATCTGTGAATAAAACTCTAGCCCATTCTTCTTCGCCCCATTGTACGTGTTGACGGGCGTAGCGTAGTCTTGCTACGCGATGCTCTGTCTCAAGTTTGGGGCCATTTGCTGGTCTTAGAGGCTTCAGGTTAGCTTCAGCAAGTCTTCTTCTCACTGTACTCTCACTGATGTAGTCTGTTCGGGTCCGAAGAAGCTGTTGCTGAACCTCAACTGCATTAAGGTGTCGATTTCTTAACACAGTGGAAACAATAAAGCGATCTTCTCGGGTACTTGTGCACCTGGGTCTGCCATTACCTCGTCTCCTTAGATGGTTTCCAGTCTCTTCGTACCTTTGCTTTACTTGCTGAACCGTTCTTAAAGTTACACCCACCCTCCTTGCAGTACGACGCATACTGATGCCCACTTCGAGAAAAGCTAAGATTCTTGCACATTCTTCTGGTGAAAGAGGCATGATTAGTCAAATTTACTCTCTGAAGATACCTATGCTTTTCAATTACAATTGCTTTATCAGCAGCGAATGTGTCAAACACAAAAATCCTAAGTAAGACAACACCTTTCAACAGTTTAAAAAAAGTGTTTTTATTTATTCGTTTTTTTTAAAGTCAAGCATTATAAGTTCTTATAATGCATGAAGTTTTTATTGAATAAGATTAAATTTTCTTTTTAACCTTTTTTGTTTCAAAGGTCTAAGTTTTATAGTTTGGGAGAAATCGCAATTTTAAAACTGTACTACTTATTTTTGACGCCCAGTGTAGTATTCTTATGCTACATTCCTGCATTGCAATTTTAGGGTAGTTTGAGAACTAAAGCAGATAGAGTTTGCGCATCCATGTGGCTTTTATCCACGGATGCCAATATTTTAAGAAGGTGTAAATAGGTAGAATAATATTAACCGCTATGAACAATTACTGTCTCCTTTTCTAAACATTACACAACTAGTCAGCTTCTTTTCTCTTATTCTACTCTGGGGCAATACTACCTACTTGCTTTCAACCAAGAGTCTCAATCATTTGTATGAAACAGGAATAATATTTTTAAACAGTGTTGTAACATGTATCCCAGAATTTTAAAGCAGATCAAGAATGCATACGAGTAATGTAAGTGCTCTGCGAAACAGAGAGGACGCCTTGCGACATGGTTCTCTGGGAGAGTTCCATTTTAATCATATTATGTAGAGTAGAAATCTGGAATATCGCTGTTAAGTTAGACTTTAGCTAGAACTTTTTCAGGGACTTGCCTATCTGCAAAACCCATCCTACGGATTTCTATGCAGTGTCCAATTACCACAAACATAGTTTAAAACTATTTCACTTGTTTTAAACCGAATATTGTTCTAAACGAGGTTTTTTTATGTAAACAAATCTTCTTCTTCCTAGCGCTTAGTCCCGTTTCTTATTCGGGGTACGCTTGACCATGATCCAGGGTTTTGGCAGGTCAATTCATTACAGCGAAGTGACTGCCGTCTGACCTCCGTGACACTGTTACCAGGGAAACTTGACCGGATTGGATCATCGTTACACATTCAGTTGCCTGAACGTGCAGGTTTCCTCACGAGGTTTTCCCTCACCGTAAGAGTATCGGTTAGTGTGCAACTAATGTACATAACTCAGAAAACGAGTCATTGGTACATGTCGGCACTTAGATTTGAACTCGGTACCTCTCGCTTACGAGTCTGACCCGCTAGCCGTTACACCACCGACGCTCTCATCTTGCGTCAGGATAATTTCAATATTAAGTAACGACTTGATTTCAGGAGGACTTAGACATTTATGAGAAACTTAACTATTTTTAAAATATGTAATCTGAATCATGTTGTGTTTGTATAGAAGTAAATCAATAATGAATGGAAACTGGATTGTTATAGCAAAATGATTATAAACAAAGTTGTTCATTTCTCAGAATGTAATGGTAACAAAGAATCTTACAAACGAGAGATTACATTTCATTCTACCTTAATAATGCGTAGAAATACAATGTAACAATGTGTTTTTATTGCATTAGTATTAGTACCATTAGTAGAGTAGTTTTCATTTGTATTAGTAGGTATTTTGCCTGTACTAAATTAACTACGATTATTAAGTATAGCTTATTTCAAAGCACTGCACTCGACACTCCGAAACGCATAAGCTTTCTGACTAGTTCGATGTTTTTGTACCATAAATTATTCCTTAATGGTTTGGGCGGGAACAAAAAGTGAGGCTTTATCCCTTTATCCCTCAGGAAGTTTGCACAACAACGGGATAGTTCTGGCAGGTTCCGCTGAGTGTTAATTTAAAGCGGGAAACCACTTCGACCCAATGTTTTCATTCAATTGGACTTTTTGTTGTTACTAACAAACGTAACAGTGAATTTGTTTTTGAATCGGATTGGTTTGTTTTTCGATGTTTTTGTGTAGATAAATAAAATATTTAGCGCTTGAAACGAAATTCTGTTATTTTTACTAGAGTAAAGAAAAAAAACTACCGTTTAACTTACAGAACATAAATTTACGATCCCCATAAATCTCGGAGAGTTCTGAAGATATGACATTCAAATAAAACCGGCCAAGTGCGAGTTGGACTCGCGCACGAAGGGTTCCCTACCATTACCTATAAAACCGGCCAAGTGCGAGTCAGGCTCTATAAAAACCATTATCTCTATAAAAGCGGCAAAAAAAACACGCTTGTTGTATGGGAGCCCCCTTAAATTATTATCAAAAATTAATTTCTACATTCCAAGCAAAATACCGCGACAAAGCACTAAGAAAAAATTATTACGTCTGGTCCCACTAACCTAAAAAAACTCTGTTATTAGAATGTATAAACTACATGAGTTGTATTCGGATATTTTAGATTTAAATATAGATTCAGAGGTCAAGATTAAAAATATTGTATTAGATGAAATTGCTGCTTTATAAATTACTTTAACAAATTTGTACTTACTACTGTCGCTATGTATAATTTTAGTAAAAACTAACTTCATTGTTTTTAGATTTCATGTATTCATGTTTGTTTAAGTCGCTTAATATACTTATATAAACTGTGCAATGTGCATGTGGTGCTGACCTGTAAGTGGTAAGGCATTTAATTCTAAATTAAGTTAGCTTAAGTAATATCTGTATCAGTGTACTTGCTGTTGGTCAGCCAAATAAATAAAATAAAATAAATATTTAACTTATTCTACTTCTTAGTATTTGTTGTTATAGCAGAAACCGAAATACATCATCTGTGAAAATTTCAACTGTCTAATTATCACATTTCATGAGATGTGGCCTCGGACAGACTTATCTATAAAAACGAGCAACAAAATCACGTTTTTTGTATAGGAGCCCCCTTTAATATTTATTTTATTCTGGTTTTTAGTATTTGTTGTTATAGGACCAATATAAATAAATCATCTGTGAAAATTTCAACTGTCAAACTATTACGATTCATGAAATACAGCCTGGTGACAGACGGACGGACGGACGGGCGGACAGCGGAGCCTTAGTAATAGAGTCCCGTTTTTTCCCTTTGGGTACGGAACCTTAAAAAGACGCATATTCATGAGAGCTGTAAGGTGCAAAAAGAATTATTCGAGAAAGTCAAAAACGAAAAAAGTTATGGCCGAAATATTAAAAAAAAAAATTATTTTCTTAATTTTTGATTTTGGCGCTTGATATTTCGAAACGAAGAAGGATATCAAAAATTTGTGATAAATTCCTGTGGATAATTTAGTCGCCTATAATTTGACCCTAAAATAAAGACGATCGGGTTAACGGTTTGCCCTGCCCTGTAGCCTAACCTTTTTGAAAAAAGTCAACGACATTTTTTCGAATTCCGTAGATTTATTTCCAATGTCCTCGATATTCGTGCAAGGCACGAAATCTGTGATTTTTTTAAATTAGGTGATGCTGATAAGGAATATCAAAAAAGTAAAAGAACTATGATGTTGTTTATTATAAATAATGACAACTGTATAAGCAGTTTGGTCAAGCAGATAAATGCCAAGCAAAATGATAATCACAGGCATATTAATGGTCCATTATGCGCTACATGTCAAGCTCAATTAGATTTCGTCTGAGCCCCAGATATCAATTTGGAGATAATACTCACCTATTCATTACTAAGCACCTTATCTCGTAATTGACGAGCATATCGATTCTAAGTACAGGCAAGAGTACACCAAGCGTAACACTTAAGACTTTGAGGCCTTCTTCATTCGTTCCTGTAAGGGTTAATATATCCCTTAAAATGTGTAGGAGTACCACAAACTAGGTGCTTATTTCTGTTTACCGTGGATTTTAAAATGACTAGGAAAATATACAAGTATTTCATAACTATTTCACATAGAACGTGTCACACACAGCACGCAGGCTCTATTTGTTTTTATTTACCCTGATATGGAAGCAGGCGGCGCACAACCTCATTTCTTTTATTGTTTTCTCAGATTTTATTCGGTGTGGGGAAGATTACATGTGGTTTGATACCGGGGCTTATTGTTACAAAAACGATTAATATTATTGTTCTTACATAATATGACCTTTGAAAATGGTTTCGTGAAAAGAGCAATCCTTGGAATTTCTTGCCTATTCTTCTCCTGAGGAAGACTGCACCTTTGCGAATGGGCGCAATGTTAAAAATGCTAATTAAATTCATTATTTTGACATATTTTCAGAACATTGTGTATGTTCTATGAAATAAATCATTTTTGACTTTGAATTTTGTTTTTGCGTTAAAACTGTAAGATTAAAAAAAAACAACTCAGATGTTTTGCTGTCACAGCGCCTCTACCCCTTGGTAAAGACGCACATGGGTTGTGATAACGATAACAACTACCATTTTAGGCTGAATTTAGATAGAAAAAAAACAAATATTGCCGTTCTATTCCATCAACCGAGATTGATTAACCCTGGCATCCTTTATACTAGAGGTATTATACCTTTCAAATCCACAACGTACACTTCTAACACGTCCTCTATTAGTTTACATTCAGTAGATTAAATCCAAACATTGTACTTGTGTCTCTATTTTATAAGATTAACAAAGAAAAACCTCCTTTTTACATAAACGCGAGTACCTTCATTATGACTCGGACAACACTTTATTCGAACAAGATGCACCACATGGGGCCTCGATTACTACCCATTTGGTTTTATTCACTCTAATTCATACAGAACTCATAATGTAGCCTGTATTATTATTTCCTTCGCCTTAAGACATGTTTGTGGTGGTATTAAATAGCCTTACTGTGGTAAAATAAACAAAAAAAAATACATTTCAAACTTGGTTCATTTCCAAGTACTCGTTTTGTACAGCTAGTGAGCCTCTTGCTTCTTTGTCGTATTAAATTTAAAGAGTTGAAATGGTAGTTCCAGATATTTACGCATTTAAACACAACAAAAACTCTTAAAAGATAAAGTTACGAAAAATGTAACAAAAAAATATTACGGAAGTAAAGGTAAATGTTATTAACCGTGTGGTGATCGGTTGAGAATAACACCACCCCATCTCTTTCCGTGGGTGTCGTAAGAGGCGACTAAGGAAACACAAATGAGACCTGCCTCCTAGTAATTCATCCCACTTAATTTTTTTTGAATCTGAGGTGAAACGACACTTAATTTTTTTCTGAATCTGAGGTGTCGTCCTATGGTGTCATGCGGTGTGGTAGGCTCTGTAAAGGGCCATCTGGTTCGCGATCACCCTCTTACCGAAGTCCGATGCCAAACAGCTTGCTGTGTTCCGTCGGTGCGTGGGAGTACCAGTGCCTTTATATGCATTTTATGGGTTAACTCGCTCCATCGTCGACCTCAGCTTTGACCTTATGGTCAAGATTGAGGTCAAGAGTTAACCCATCTTATAATAATAAAAAAATGTTTGAATAAGAATCTAGCAAATAGTCGACCATTCATTAAAATCTCAATAACGATTATGTCATATTTTAAAACAATGAGGTGTATCTTCTTTAAACAGTGACAATTTTAATTGAAAGGGGTCTTGACCAAATATGTTTCAAACGTGTTTTTTATTTAAGATATTATATCGTGATTCATTGATATATCTATGTAAGTTCTTTGATGAATTACGTTAATTAGTGAAGTAAACACGGGAGCAAAGTACTCTTTGAGGAGAAAGAAAAATGTCTTTGTTTTGTGTTCAACTGACTATAAAGCAGCGGTCCAATAAATGGTCAAAAGTCAAAAGTCAAAAGTGTTTATTTCATTGAACATATAAAATGATACTGGAACACGTCAATATTATGAATTACATTAGCACTTTTGACTTCGCCTATTCGCAAAGGTGCTGTCTTCCTAAGGAGAAGAATAGGCAAGAAACTCCGAGGGTCGCTCTTTTTAAGTCAATCATATAAATTTTCTTACTTTTAATTGACTTAATATCTGAATAACTCTGGAGCTGAGCAATTTATTCCCATGGTTGCTTGTCTAACAGATAATCCGAAATTCTATAATAGCCCTTTTTTACAAAGTTTTTGTTTAATTATCGTCTTAAATTTTTCTAAAGGTAGGTTTTGAATACACATGGGAATCTTATTGTAGAAGCGTATACATTGACCCATAAAAGAGTTTGTTACTTTGTAGAGACGGCTGTCTAGTATATCCAAGTTATGTTTGCTTCTAGTGTTTACATTGTGCCTATCACAATTTTTCTTAAACAATTGTTCAATCTTTACAAACAATATTTACATACAAAAGCAGCAGAGGAAACAAATATGCTATACAATGTACACACGGCAGCACAGCAGGCTATACATGTCGACCTTGACGTCGTCCTTATCTCGCTCGTTATAGCGCTCTCTGCTGCTGTCCTTACATCGTCCAATTTATTTTTATGAAACAAAATTATGTTGCAAAATTTCATAGAAATTGTAAAATATCAAGAAAAGAATAATATCCTAGCAATGCAAACATTTTTCTTGAAGACTGGAATGCAGAGAATTGTTAAGTAGGAAATGAAAACGGAAAGGACAGGGCGTCGCGAGGTGGCAAATAATAATGTCATTATTCACTGCCTAGTCTAGCAGTAGGGAAGAGAAACAACCGATTTGAAAAAAGACTGTGTACATTTTCTTCAAAGAACGAAAGCCGTTTGATATCGAAAAAAGGCTATTTGATACATTTTGGGTCTTTAAATTAGTTAGCGAAAGTTTAGGTGGTGATTTTCCCCATTAAACTGAACAATTTCGCCCAAGAAACCCAAATGATATTGTCAAAAAATATTTTGACTTCTCGAACTAAGGCAATCAAGATGAGCGATCTCTTGAGTTGTATGTTGTTTATTTTTCGCTTTTTTTAAGCCAGTTTTTTTTTTCTAAATACATAGTTTATTTCTTTTCCATTTTTAGTGTAAATAATAGAAAGTACTTGACAAACATTGCATTCGCCTATTTATTTCGAGGGTTGCCCTCGAGTTCCCTGGGATTCCATCATCAGATTCCGACTTGGTGACATTGGCACCACCTTTGGAGTTTTCTCTTTAGATTAGAGGAAAAAAATGAATTTGGAAAATCGGTCCAAAAATGGCGGTTAAAAAGCAAGCATTACTTGCTTGCGACAACTATTAAAATGCCAGAAATGTTTACGCTTTTCCAATGACGTGACATCTTGTTTACTGTTTACTCCCTCGAGATTTCTCACGCTTGTTTATACTGTGCTGTGAAAGCTGGGTGTTATTTACTCTCCCTCTTTTTTATACTGTAATTGTAATTTACATTTTTTTTAGTAATTGTTCATTAAATTATTATTTATCTGAAATTTATAAAATTCATTCACAGCTTCAGTCAGTGCATCCATTGCTACGTAGGAATGTATTTAAATCCTTTAATCTAACTTTGACTCTTTTTAAGTAACATCTTGAATGTTCTATGAAGTAAAACTTAAAAAAAAATTGATGAGGCCCGTGCCTCTTGGTGGGGAGGTCTATGGTTTGATAAAAAAAGTATTACAAGCAGAAACCGCTAAATAAAATCATTATAATTATTTTTCTATGTAATTTTTTATAATAGTTGAACTCAAGCATGCCCTTTTTGTAACCTTAATATTGACAATGTGGTCTTTTCTCTACGTGAATTCATTGTATCCTTTCCAGTAAGTGTTTTTTCCACTACCCACTGTACTTTGCAGCATCATAAGTACATTAAAAATTGAGTTTTAAGATTTATAATCAACGAATTTTTGTTTCCTTGACCTACCTTTTTCAATTTCCTTTAGCCTGGAATCTGTTCTAGAAATCCCAGCCCGAGACATTAATTGCTCTAACCCACTTTAAGCTGGGAACGTCTGAGATTGAATAAATTGTCGGTTTGTTGTCGCTCTCTCTGAAGGGTAGATGGAATACCTCCTGCATTTTACTAACAGCATTCAAAAGTGGACTCTTCAATAAAATTGTAGGATAAACTTGTTTTTTTTTTTATGTTACTTTTGTAGAGAATAAGGAACAGGGTAAATGAGGCGAATAAATATATTCTGAAGGCATATTCTGATTGTATCACAGTTTGAAAAATATATAATTACATTTCCAATGAGCGAGCTGTGCGGTAGGTGAGAGACGACTGTCGTCACCTGGCTTAACGCCAGTCGTGGCAAAAATGATGTCCTTACAAAACGTGATCAAAATATTTGTAACTAAAATATAGGGAAAATGTTGTGAAAAATTTAGTCAAAAAATTTCATTACCTTAAAATTACTACTTAGTTTCATAGATAAAATGTTTATTCCCTAAAATTACAAACTTATTACCTAAGTTACTCATAACTGGACTAAAATACTTGAAAATATACTATTTAAAAATCAATGAAAATATTTAATGCGTCTAAAGACGCCTAAAGTTTAACAGAGTTCAATGAATGTAACATAAATAAAAATAAAAATGTATTTATTCACAAAAACAAGTTAGTAAATTAAAAATTGCTTCATGGTACCCACACTAGGCAGACATTTCATAGACACTATGTCTATGAAGTTAAATGATTTTTTCTCAAGATATCCATATGAATACCCTTTTTTTAAATTGCAGCAATTTTTAAATTTACGTGATTTTTGCACAAAGGGATGGAGGGTAAGAGAATGTCACATTTTCGGACAAAGTTTGGTTGGCTCCTTTTGCACAAACAAAGACACGAACAGAAACTAGTCATATGTACAGAGAACTGAAAACTATTGCAAGAAAAATACAATGCAGTATTAAAAGTAACCACTTTAAAAGTCTCCAGAAAGGAGCTGGTATTTCACGTTCATTGCAGCTCAATGGTCCGGAACCCATCCATTTTTACGGGGTAACCCGTAAAACGGGCTCTGAGGAGGCCTATGCTGGTGCACGGAAGCAGAATACGTTTTTAAAACAGAAAATCCTCTAAATTCTGTTACAAACCAACTGGAGGTAAGTTTTTCTGCTACCAAACTGGCTGTGCAGGCAAAAAAAATGAAATGCAAAAAACTGTTTTAAAAAAAAAAAAAAATGGTAGATAAATATCCTTGGACAATTCATGCAGCGCAATCTAACCCCAAAATAAGCAAGGCTTGTATAATACTACCTTAACTAAAATTAGTTAGAAGTACAACTACAATACAATATACTTAATTTGCACACAAGGACATACAGCACAATCAACAGAACATAAAACATAAACATAAAACTACTTCAACGATTATTAATTTTTATAAGTATCCGATATTTTGATGTTATTATTAAGAGTAAAATACCATCCACCTGCCTGCAGTTCTTCAGTTCATTCAAAGTGCACCACGTATTTTGTAAGTAAATCAAACCGAGCTCCGGTGTATCTCTTCAGTACCGACCAAATATCAGAAAGAAAAGTGCCCTGACAGAAAAATGTCGTTACTCGGCTGCAAAATTAAATATTCGTAACAAGCGTTGGTTGCCTTGTGGATGTCTTACATGAGTGTGGTCTAATCTGTGTTGCAAAATCGCCGAAATATTGGATACTCAACTCATCAAAACTATAACCGTGCTAGGAACCAGTTATATTGTATTTAAAAACACTACAATGATTGCTAAGAATCACCAGATTCTCAAATATGATATTGCTTGGCATTTTTACAAAAAATAATAATTAACCGTTTTTTGTTAAAATAAAAATAAAATCCACGTTGAAAACAATCACGCCAATAAGCATTTCACTTTAAATGTGTATAATTCTCGGTTTCATTCGCGTACAATAAAACTGCAGTTGTTTGTTAAAAACTATGTTACAAGTTAATTATGAGGTCTGAGTGCCGCTGCGTCGGGCTGGATTTTATGAGCTACTCGTTCGAGGTAACAGAACCGTTGTTTTATAACATAAGCTTAATTAACAACGTGTTTATTAATTTTGTGTTACTTCACTTCCAGAACGGCTGTTTTACTAACCAATGACATCTCAATGGCTGTGGAATGATAATGGTGACCACTTCATCCGTTCAGGTGGCCAAATCAAAATTTATATTTGACTAGCATTCCGCTCGGGACGCCGTTCCCGTGGGAATTCGGGAAAATTATGTAGCCTATGTCCATTGAGGATAATGTAACTTTCTAACGGTGAAAAAAATTTTCAAATCGGTCCAGTATTTTCGGAGCCTATTCAACGTAAACAAACAATCAAATCTTTCCTCTTTATAATATTAGTAAGATGACAGCTACCTTGACTGGAGGCGCCATTGCTAATCCTTCGAAACAGTGAAGAGGGTAAGGTCAACTTTCTGCTTGCTTCTTCGTTTTAGTTTGATGTTTTTCAGTAGATTTTCTAAATCTTTGAAAAAATAATTTAAAAATAATGAACACACAGCAAAAAAAAAAATTGAAAAATCGGTCGTGCCTTACATATAATAATAATAATAATAATAAATCATTTATTTCGGGCGGAGCCTATAAAGGTGTTATTATACAGTTTATCTTACAAAACTAATGTTAGTGATTAAATTTAATGGCAATTAGTAGCCATTGTATAAGTGGCAATTAGTTTTTAGATATGTTTATGTAGATGACAAGATTCGTACTCGTACTAAAATAGTTGCATAAATATATGCATAAAGGATTTACCGTGTTGTAATGCATAAAAGATTTAACGGATATTAAAAAAAAAAAAAGTAAAGGGTACCTCATCGTGTAGTAAGTACCTCATCTGTTTCAATGGATGTCAGAAAAGTATTTTACCATAACTCATATCGACAAAAGATAACAGAAGGGTCTATTTGGTAATTACCAATTGAATAATACTTAATTTAAGAAAAAAAATACCACAGTACCTGTTTAGAGGTAGCAGAAACAAGGAAAACTTCTTTTAAACAAGCGTTGAAGAGAAGAAAAGGAGAATCGTTTGCATTTTAAGTGCTTGTTTACGATGTGCATCGTAGCTCGTAGCACATTGCTACGACGACGCTACGAGTTCTCGATCACTCAAGTTTATTGGAAAATTGTCAGCATTAAAGTTCCCTAGTTTCAGCCAGCGACTTTTTTCATGTGGAAAAGAACCTTACGTATTAGCGTAATACCTGATCTACCTATCTACCAAAGAGGCATAAGGTCGATAAGCCCAGAAACATGCTTTTAAATTTATAATATTCGTTTGATAGTTTTATCTAAAATCAAGTCTTCTACGCTAAACTTGGAGTAAAAAAAAACATAGGATGTGGCAGTTGTCATATCTTCCCACGCATACTGAAAAAGCTAGTAAGTGGGGTGTAAAAAGAAGGGTCTTGCTTGCTGTGTGTAGTGTACCACCTATACACTATACTTGTAATTATTACATCTAATGAAGTAACTCTGAGAATCTATGTCAAACGTGGCGTTATTCGAACCACATGATGCTCTGCTTACCCTGTCAAGGATTATATGCGTGAATGTATGGATGAATACTCAATAGTCTAACAACGAATAAAAAATATATATCCTTGGTCACGACAGGCCTGGGTGGCAAACTGGTGGTAGAAATTTTAAAGTTCTACGAAATCTTTATGCAAATTTAATCAATTCATTCTCTCCAACCACAAAACTTGGCCAATCGCTTGAGTGCATCCCATACGAGTATTTCAGCCAACCGACTAAAGTAAATCCATATTTTTTTAAATTCTCAAGAAGTTCCATTCCAAGACTGCGTCGTCCCAAATCATATTGCGCCATGAACGTCGTTCCGTTTCAAGCACGGAACACTTGCTTTTATGACCCACTAACATTGATAAAGCAGTTGGTTGCACAGTATTTCTGTCCAACGGAACGTAAATGTTTGTTTAAGTCTTAAAATTATCTTACGCGTTACGGAAAATGCGTTTCGTAGGGCTGTGTTTTAGCTTCTTAAGCAATTTGGTACATTTTAATTGAAAACTTCGAAAAAAGTTTTGTGGACAGAGACGTAAATTTTATGCAAGCGATGATAAATAAATAAATATTCTTGGAAAACTTACGCAGCGCTATCAAACCCTAAAACTAAGCAAGGCTATGAATTTTACTATGAATTTTATGAAACGATTGTTTACTTTATTTCCAACACATTTGAACAAACACATTGTACAAGCACTTTTTAGTAAGAAGTTCTTAAAAAAATGTTGTTCTGAGATTACATTTTAGTGTACTTATGATTTGAATTTAAAGCAAGGGCCAACTTATCTCTAAAAAAGATCTCTTTCATTTAACGAAACCTTAGTACATGTAATACCATAACTAAAATAGTGGATGACATGAATAAAACGAGTAAGTGCCAGTCGGACTCGCACACGAAGGGTTTCGTACCATTACCTATAAAACCGGCCAAGTGCGTGTTATTTTACCATTATTTCTATAAAAACGGCAAAAAAATCACGTTTGTTATATGGGAGCCCCCTTAAATATTTGATTTATTCTACTTTTTAGTATTTGTTGTTATAGCAGCAACCGAAATACATCATCTGTGAAAATTTTAACTGTCTAACTATCACGATTCATGAGATACAGCCTCGGACAGACTTATCTATAAAAACGAGCAAAAGAATCACGTTTTTTGTATGGGAGCCCCCTTAAATATTTATTTTATTCTAGTTTTTAGTATTTATTGTTATATGATCAATAGAAATAAATCATCTGTGAAAATTTCAATTGTCTAACTATCACGGTTCATGAGATACCGCCTGGTGACAGACGGACGGACGGACGGACAGCGGAGCCTTAATAATAGGGTCCCGATTTTTCCCTTTGGGTACGGAACCCTAGTAAATGATTACTTAATTTAAAAATAAAAATAGTGGATTAATTTCATTTATCGTACTAATTGTATAAATGTGAAAATTTATTTGATTGAAAACACTATTTTTAAATTAGAATTTAGATTAAAATAACTGTTATTTATTGTACTAAACATCAATATTTACTAATTAATATGCAGCTGTCCGTACTTTAATTTTTATGTTTCAGTGTGCTAACTTGTTTGTCTATTTATTAGTCCTTATTTTTGCTCAAATGTAAAAAAAAATGCCCATCCCTAGGTTTCTCGCACCGTTTAACATTAACATAGTTTTAATTACAACATTTCGCCGGCAATTTCCGAACGGATCCGGTTAAAACCAGAATTTTCCGAACGTTTTTGCAAATTACTGTGTTAATATTGTATTTGATGGATGAGGACTGAAACACTCTTAACGTTTTTGTTTTGAAATGTTTTTAATTCAAGATGGATTTATATTGTTGTTTTAATTTTGAAAACATTTTTTTAAATGTATTGTTCGAAAGCCACCAAAGTTCAGTTTATTATTATCACCACGGTAAAGGTTTTCGCTTTAGGGCTATATGAGCAACCGCGAGTTGTTCCTAAAATAGTTTTGCACATGTTCGGGTAATTTCTTTAAATATTTAGGCAACCCTATTTTACCACAAACATTATTATACAAAGGTAGGACAAGTGATAACCCTGTTGGTAATGAGCCAGACTTGTAATCCGAAGGTCGCGGGTTCAAATCCTGGTGCGGGCCTGTACCACTAAATTCGTCTTTTCGGATTTATGTACGGATTTCTAATTATCACTTGCTCAACGGTGAAGGAAAACATCGTAATGAAACCCGCCCGTTCAAAAGACGAGCGGTCCACCAACCCGCATTGGGCCAGCGTGGTGGACTATGGCCTAAATCCTCTTCGTGTTTCGAAGGGAGGCCCGTGCCCCTCGGTGGGGACGTATATGGGCTGCTAAGAATAAGGACAAATTTGTCTTACCAAATTGGTCCTAATCAATTATTTACATATTAGCTATCTTACATGTGTTATTACTTTCCCCATAGAACATACGAGTGTATAGATAGAAATAAGAAAAGTAAACGAGTTGTGCGATCAGCAAATTTTCTTAGTTTGGAAAGGGAAACATTTTTAAGAATTTCTCATGCGCTTCTAGTGAAAACTTGTTACATTTCAAGTAGAGCATGACCCCCCCCCCCCCAAAAATGTTGCTAATAAATTTTAGTGTCTGCACGTGGAATGGAAAACTTGTCACACCGCACCCTCTTGTCATCTATCTTTTTAATGATTATCCCAGAGTCTCTAGCAATCAAAGCTTATTGATCCTTTGATCCCAGTGACAAAGTGACCCGGCCCCCAAAACACAGTTATTAACCCACTTTCCATTTGTCGACCACCATGTGCGACTCATCTCCTACAACTGATTTGACCTACTTCCATCCTCCCTTTCTAACTCATGCAATTTTAATAGAATCGAAGAAGACAATAGGATCCACTCAAGTTCGTACTTATGTAAATTCGAGGATTCTAATTTTGAACCAGATGGAAAATATTTTTTGGTTCTTTAAAACTAATTCAAGGCATGAAGAATTCTAACTTTGTTTCAATTCGTATCACTCTACATCCTTAGTTCTAAGGTTCATTATTTGTACTTGTAATAGTGAGCATAAAATCTATCATCACATAACAGTAAATACACTGTTATGTGATGATAGATTTTTTTTAAATACAGAGATAGTATTTTTGTTAAATAAATAGGTATATCAGATTTCCAAGTTTCCATCCAGTGCTATTGTTTAGAGAAAGTATCACCCTACATTTTTGAACTTGTGTAGTGTGTAGTCAATTAGGTGGCTTGATAAATAAATAATAGAGTTAACAATACATAATTAATTGTTTCATATGTTCCGTAAGCATACACAGCTGCAAAAATGCCAAGATTTTCGGAGGCGTCGCTAATCTGGGATCGTTTAGAGTAACACAATGGGTAAGAGCGCGGAACGTTCGTGCTACCTCGGAATTAACACTACACAGTGTAACTTTGTTACGCTTTTCACGAAAATAGGTCTTTGTCTAAGTTGGAACGTATTTTCTGAAGCATTTTCACATAATGTTTTGTTAAAATGCGCTTATAAGGACGTGGAATAGGTTAACTGAGTTATTTTTAGATTGCACATAGGTCATTTTACTCTCAATATTATTTTACCAACTTTTTCTAAGTTTGGTGATATTTTAACACCATTAAGCAATATTAATTACTTACAATAAGTAGTGCTAACGAATAAAACTACATATTTCATATCAGTAATGATATTTTACCATAAAAAAAGCGCTGCCAAAGGCAAAATTGGAAAATTAAATTTCATAACTTGAAAACTATGAGCAATCTAACCATCTGCCTATCCTAAATAAAACCTACCATCTAAATTAAATAAATACTTTCTTTGCAATCTTCTTGTATGATGATTAATGATCTTTACCATACATTTTCGTATCCATGCGACTACTTACTGTTAAGTTTTGTAACTACTTTAAGGGAAATCGGTTGGAAATGAAATAAATCTCGGAAAAGCTTGATATTTTTTGACACAGTATTTATTTTGTACCTTATTGTTCAGAAAATTCAACATTGCCGTATCTTTATATATTTGCGCCTCTTGCTCAGTTTTACATCTTTAATACATCCCCTTTTTTGTTTACCCTACTTCTGAAGTCTCAAAGGACTCAAAACACTCGAAGCAAGATACTGGGAACTCAGCGCGTATTCAATATCCACTTCCAAATACGTCTTAGTGATGGTCCGATACAGCGAAATCATATCAGTTATCGATAATCAAAACAGCAGTTGCGGTGGGTAGGGAGGAAATGAATGGTCAGCCTGTCGTCAACAGAAACCATAGAAATAAGGAAAAAAAATTCTTTTTTTATGGCAAAAACAATCTAAACATTTTTTGTAAGCCCAAACGGTTCTACGACAAGTAAATGGTCTAATGTCTGCCCGATAGGGAATATTTATGTTTACTTTATGTAAGAATATAATGTAAGACAATCATAACAGTAACGCCAACTCAAAATTGACTATTTTACTATTAAACGATTCGTTAGTATTACACATAATTCTTAGTTTAAGCCTTTGATTGTATGAAGTAAAAAATGTGTCCACAGTTTTATGTGTATGAACTTAATTACTTCAACAGATTATTCTCGCTAATATTTGTTTATTGATAGGTACTTTTTAAGTTAACAACAATTTTTAGATCTAGTTTTAGAAGCAGGTTCGGAGTCAAATATCGATAGTGCAACTATCGACAGTTTAGCATCCCTAATCTATTGTTCAATATTCTATCGCTAGAACTCAGTTACGATCGGATACAGGATATTAACTGTTTTCAGATCAGAAGGAACATTATACGTGTTATAGCGGCTTTTATTTCGCAATACACAGTTTTATTTCGACTGAATTGGCAGGAAGAGTTTTATAGCTTACTCATACTTGTCTGTTATGAGATTTTGATTTTATATTCTCTTGTTCAGTGAAGCGTATGAAAGGCTTTTTTCATAAACTCGATTCATGAATATTGTATAACAATAATACTTAAACTCACACAGAGCAGTCAGAGACCAGACCATAGATTGGCTTTTGGTATGAATCACAACAAACCCTTTCGCTTCCTCTAATACACAATATTCTCGTTTCATCGAGATACTCATATAAGTATTAATTACATTACATACGCTCACGCCTGTAATCCCATACGGGGTAGGCAGAGCATCAGTGGTTCAGAACCACGATGGTTCAGAATCAGAATAATGATGAGAGTTTTCTAAGTTTTTCCTTCACTCCTAGTCCAGCGTGGATTTAGATATTCAAGCAATTAAATAATTAATAATTACAAATGTTCTTCTTCTTCTTATCGTGTAGGTATAGTCAAGTGTGTGGCCAACTTGGCTAACCCTGGTGTCAGAGTTTTCAAACCGCACAATGGCCTCTAACAGCATTCAAATGTTAAGTGCACAAAATTAACTAAATCAGGCTGAGATATCTACTTAGTCAGTAATATGGCAATACATTGCCCATGTTAAAAAAAAAAGATGTGAACTCCTCGCTCTGTTTTACGATACAAGGGAAACCTTATTGTGGCCTTTTGAGTGGGTATTTTAACTTGCTATGTATGCGGGAAGCTATGGCCCAATTAGTGCTAGAGAAAATTCCAGTTCCAACTCTCTAGCAATGTAATATGAAGACACGAAATACGGTTCTAAGAACTTCAGTTCCAATTTTCTAAGAGCCGCATACGAAGATTTAGTTGACGTAACTGGTCGTAAATAGTTGCACTTTAGAGCTGATTCACTGGGCTCTTGTCTCGTAAACCCACACGCTACATTGTACTGTAATGCACTAACTTAGTGTTAATGATCTGTTACTGAATAGCGAGTATTTTTTGAGGAATAGAGATTTTGGTTTTGCTGTCAGAGTAATTATTAAAAAAAAATACTGCACCTTTGCGAATAGGCGTATTAAAAATATTATTGTAATTCACTACTTTGATTTATTTTAAGTAACATCCTGAATGTTTTATGTGTGGTCGAGTGGTAGTGGCGCTGCCACGGGTTTTGGGTTCAATTTCCAGTCGGGGCAAATATTTGTGTAAATAACAGTTTGTTCTTGGGTCATGGGTGTTTGTGTCTATCTTTATGTATGTGCCGAGGGATCCACGACACAAGGAAAGGAAAGGCCCTTAGTGTGGGCCTTTGAGTGTGTGTGTGAAAAAAAAGCCTATTTTTGTCTTTGACTTTAATTAAACTAAATTGAACTGTCTTTCGAAGTGTTTCTATCTGTGTATATTTGTTACTGAAGAATAAGACCCATCCATCTTTTACTACAGAGTCGAGCAATCTAAGAAATAATTAAGCATAAAAGTCCATCAACCATAGAAATTTAAAACTCCGTATTGGGTAACTTTAAATTCGTAAGCAAAAAAATCAGGATGTGAATTACCCACTAAAATATTCGCCACTGCATACAACTTGAGCGATCAGCTGACTGACATAGTATGAAAAATTAAAAATATTTTTTGGGAATATCATATGGGTTTCTTGGGGTAAGACGTCCAGTCCAGTGTCATAGGGAAAATAGCCCCCTGAAGTTTCGCTAACTATTTTAAAGGGTGTCTATTTTATACGTCCCCACCGAGGGGTGCCCCTCAAAGGGATTTAGGGCATAGTCCACCACGCCGGCTCAATGCGGGATGGTGGACCGCTCGCCTTTCGAAAACGAACTCTTAGGTCTGTGTTACAGAATGCGACTCAGACTCTGATCTATACTTAAGTAGCAGTCGTCTTTTTTATTTTGATAGTGAGAGAAAGAGACAATCAATGCTTAAGTAAAGGTCAAGACTTGAGTCTCCTTCTGTAAATTGTAAAAGTAATCTTTTAGTCAAATTGTCTACCGAGTGAACGGTATTTTTCAATTAATTAATTTAAAGTAGCGGTCAATTCTGTTACAACTAATCTTTGGACAGATCGTAGTATTCACAACTCACACTCATAGCACTATCATTTATATTGGCAAAGTCTCAATTAACATGCACACAAGTGCGGCTAAACTTTAGCCAAGGATTTAGACAAGTAACGCTAGCAATTATTCAGTAGCAGAGTTCCACTTAGAAAAGCGAGTGACAGTTAAGTAAATGCATGTTAAGACGTAACTTATCCGTTTAACTTGCAAACATAGTTAGCTACATTTGGAGGACACTTCATAGTGTTGTACAATACGACACTGAGTCATCTCTAACGTAGATCTTTTTTTAAAACTCTTACACTTCCACTAAAGTTTTAATTTGTGTCGTGGGTCCCTTGGAACATTGTAACGGAACAGAAATCATCTGTACGTTAGTT